>VZRX01003020.1:143492-199181 GCA_013398075.1 Notiomystis cincta
TACCATACCTGCCATGTTTTGTCTCCTCTGACAGTTTCTGAGGCATTGGTGAATTGCTTTGATACTGCCCACTCTTGGGTCCAGAGAGTTGTATTTTATCTGCTTATTAAGTAGTTGTTATTTAACATCAAATGTGCCCAAAATGATGGAAAACTCAAATCATTTTGGGTCACATGTACAGACTCAACACTGTATTTACATTCATTGCTTACAACATCTGAGTGTTTTTTGTTTTTTTTTCTTCTTTACATTCAATCTATGTAAAGGCCCTGATTTTGTGGTGGCATTAAAATAACAAAATATTAGTACTATTTCAACATCTTCTTCCACAGCAAATTTTCTTCTGGGGTTGAGGGAATTTGAGATCACTGTGCCTTGTTTTCTGTCTGTGCTGTGGCGGCGAAGTGCCTGGCTTTGTGGGGACCCCTCGGCTGCCCTTTCTTCCCTGGGTGTCCATTGTGGTGGGCTCATTCATGCATCCCTAAATCCAGCGCGTGCAGCAAAACGCCGACTTCCAGGGGCAGGAAGGGCCTTCCTGAAACTGCCCCGCTGGCTAGAAATGCTGCATTTGTTTTATGTCCTCCTCTGGANAGCCTTCACCCTGCCCGCCCAGCTCGGGCTCTGTCTCCTCCCCTGCCGAAATCCTGCTGCAAGGAGGGAGCCCCAGAGGGTGTCCACCGTTTCTCCAGACCCTTTAACCTTGCCGGTCCTGTACTCATCTCCCTCCTGCCCTCTTTCCCATTCAGGGCTGAGGAGATTGTGAGGCCCCTCTGCCCCAGCACAGCATCCCTCACTGTGGGCATCTCTCTCTTCCTCTTCCTTTTGCGCCCTTAACCTTGTTTATGTGCATGTGTGTATAAAATAGGCTGGGGGGATGACTAACTTGCTCCCACCTGCCCTGTGAGGGATTGCTCCATGGACCCCCTCTCCATTCGCCGTCCTCTCCTGTACTGTGCCTGTGGCCACAACTCCTTCAGTTTGCTCAAACGTGTCGAAATGGAAGCAAAAACTGATGCCTTTCGATCTCTGTCGCTTCCTCTCCTTCACTGCACGCCCTTCTTCATCAAACAGCCAGAAACATCCCCAGTCTCTCTTGGTGCTCATGTCTTGCCCTTTCTCCCTAAGCACACAGCGCCATGAGCACGAGAAGGAGCCCTGGAGCTCGCATCTTGCTCCTTCCATCCTGTGCCCTGCTCAGACACTGGTACAGATAAACAAGGAGAGAACCCAGGCCCTCCGCCTGCCTCCCCCCTTGCTTCCCTCCTTTCAGCAGCCTCAGCCCACATTCACTGCTGTGTGAAGATGCTAAACACCGAGGGCTCGAGCACTGCTAGCCACTATTCACCATTTTAATACTAGCTTCATAGCTGTCACATAAATTCGTTGCTGGCTGCAGGCTTAGAATAGCAAGAGAGAACTTTAAAATAAAGAAAAAGAAGGAGCATGTAAGGAAAAAGAAAAAAGAAATCCTAAGGGCAGTTTGCTATGGTATCCGCACTTGTTTGCAGGTGGTTTTGGAAACTATAACTACTGTAACTCCACACAGTATTTTCTAAAGTAGCTGTCACATTGTGTTGTTTTTTGTTGTTTTTTTTTTTTTTTAATCTATTACGCCAGCACACACACACTTTTTTTTTACAGTAGATAAAAATGCCTTTAAAGGCTTCACCCTTCTCTTTTCTATAAGGAAAAAAAAATAAAAAGAAGAAAAGCAAAGAAAGAAGCTTGTGAATGAATGAAAAACAATGTGGGGTCACAAAGCTGTCGCAACCAATGTCATAGTGGTGCTGCTGGGCAGGCTTACAGAGGACTTCTTGTTCCTTGATTTTTATGGTGATCGGTAGAACGCATGTAGCACTTTGAGAACAGGTTCAGGACAAGTGGCAAAGAAAAGGCTCCTCACAATAAACTCTTTTCTACAGCACTGGGAGCATTATGCCTGCAAACACCTGTAGTTTTCAAAGAGGGAGCTGTAAAAGACACAAACAAAACCAATATATATAAATAGCAAGGCAAGACATTGTTTTCAAGTTGCACTGCATGTCACAATTGTGCACAATAGTGGTTTTTTTAACTCATCTGAGACTATGGAGTTTAGAAAAGCCCCAGAAATATTATTGAATACAAGTGCCAGAATTTAGAGGCTGCTGAGCTTGGGGAACAGAGAAATGGGATGAAAAGAGAAATGGAAAGTTCAGCCTAGGGATCTGGCAGGTTATCAGTACTGCTCTGCAATGGTCCTGCTGGAACCAAGAGTCTGTTGTTCCTTCTGAAGCATCTCTGAAATGGCCAGCAAGTCCTCACGGCCTGTGGAGCAAGGGCCTACCCCAAGGTCCAAGGAGCATCCTTACATCTGCCATTCAGCCCAAGGGCTCAGTGTCCAGACACTCTTGTCTAGGTACTAGAAACCAGTTAAATATGACTGGTTTAGACTGTTGGAAAGACATTTATCTTCCTCTCCAATGGTGGAGTAAACTAACAAAATTATCACAAAGAGCTTGTATAAGAAAGGGTTCCTGGCTTCACTGACTTCCAGGTTGGTGAAGAGGACATCTCTGCACCCCAGGATTCCTCATTCCAGTAGGTGTATTGTGAGCCAGATACCCAGTACTTCTTGGGGGCTAGTTCATGGGAGCTAGAATACCAGTTCATGTCAGAGCAGGCAGCTATTTTCTTTAGAAACCTGTATCAGAGGTCCTTATTAGCACCCAGGAGAGCTCTGCCCAGAGAGAAACCTCTTTTCCCTCCAGAACAGCCAAAGTGACTTGTTATTTCACAAAATTAAAATTTTGTGTGAAGCAGACATTTCTTCACTTGTAAGAATTAATATAACTTATTATGATTCTCTATGTCCTTCACTGTGCCCCTTTTCTGTCCCCAGCTTTTCCTTTTGGACTCAATTCATTAGTACTCCTCAGTCCTAATGACATTGCAGTCTTAAATGTACCAGAACCTTTTATTTTAGTAAAGTTACAGAAACCTCAAATTCATTGTCTTGATTCTTTCTATTGCTAAGAACTTTGTTTAAAAAGGAAAGTAAAAACTCCTCAATAGCCCCCAAACTTCATCCTACCTCTTCCTACCTTGTTTCAATTGTAAATGTAATTGTGCATACAACTTAGTTGATTGAAATATGGTATGTTTGAAGCAGAGAAGACTGCTGCATGTTTAATTTGGTAACTGATCTGATATTTTGCTGAGGACATTAATTGGGAAAGGTGGGAAAACGAGAGCATGGTCACCCATTTGTCACATTACACTCCTCAGTGCCTTGAACTATCACATCTTGTTTCATTGGGGAGTCTTTGGACTCAAGCATATCTTTTTGAACTGGAACACATGTACCAGGTTTTGTTATTACTTGATAGAGTGTTGCATTTCTGAGGGATCCACAAAAGTAAACAAACTAATGCTTGGCATTTTAAGATCACTAGGCTGAAATCTGCAGCTCCTCTCTACAGATTTCTGGCAAAGTGGAATAAGTTAGAAGCCACTGTGGTAAGGGTTGAACTGAACAATATTATTTATTTTATCTTAATAAATGAAATAATCTTCTCTGTTCCCTAAAAACTTTGAATATGCTTCAGTAAAATTGGAGAACATTTTTTTTAAATGGTTTGAAGTTTTTTGGTTATATCTAAGAACCCTGAAGATACTTGCACAGGAAGAATGTAGTATGAAAATTTTAGAGTTGCAATTTAATCTCACAGAGGTCTGGTTTATTCTATTAAACCTACAGTTTAAAGTACTGTAGTTCAAAGCACTGTTTCCTAGTGCAAAACTCCTCCTTTTCTAGTAGTTATATTTTGTATTAAGATGACAGGAATAAATAGTTTTATACTCCTTATATAGACTTTAACTCTAGAGTTGAATCAAAGGACAAGGAATTTTTCTGTTGACCTTGAGGAGATTTGGCTCATTTAAAACTCCATTGAAATGCCTGTGCAGGGCCATATTACTCTGATTCTGAGAGCTTTTACTTCTTTCAGAAAGTCTAACCAGAACTGTAAGCATATTCCATCTGGGAATTTAAAATCAAATGAACATCCATGTGTTCCTGTCCTGGTGTGAGTTAGGTGTGCTTGTCTCATAATCTGCACCTGCATTAATTACCCTGACTTAAACAGAAATCTGTGATAATGGGGTTAGATAAGTTCAGTGTGACCAGCAGGGATTTACTAGAAGGGTGATATTTTGCCTGTAAGAACTTGAGACTGATAGCTTGATTGTGTGGGGTAGATCTGCTTTCTGTATGCTTCATTAGTTGTTTCTTGAGCATGGATTGAGGTTAAGATATTTTCTTTGCCTTTGGATCTGTTCCAGACACTTTTTTGGACATCTCTGGTCTGTTCAGCTTTCAGAAGTCCAGAGAGATATATACTATGGCCTATTTTGGTCAACTTGAAGCTGATCAGACAATGAACCTCATATTCAAATGGGTATTGGCTAGGATAATTACAGCATAATTAATTATTGCAATTTATCACTTTGTAAATCGCTAGTCTGCAGCCTTATCCAGGATTTCTTTACAGCTTTGTATAGTTCTGCTATTACCCATCAAGAGTGAAACCATGAGGCCAAAACATTTCAGGATTATCCATCCAAATACCTTCATATATAAATAATTACTGAAGTTGATGGGACCAGTTAAAAATATGAAACTATGGAAATGGTTGCAGCAGTGAATCTGTAATGTGCCTTTGTTCAATTATAAATTGCTTGGTATAATTTGTTATATATACAAATAGCTTCAGACATGTATATTTATATATGTGGTTATGCATGTAAGCAAAATTTATCTTCTCTTCCAGCAGTGCCAAAGTAGAACTTTCTTGACCATAAAGCAAAGAACGAGTCAAGGTCTTTGAAAATAGCTCAATACTATTATTTCTACTGTCATTTAGTTTTGTAATATCTGTAGTCATGCTTTTTTTGCAGTTCTGTTTGGCCTGGGGGAGTTTGCTGACAGTGGAAAGTCTATTCTCTTTGAGATAAAGTCTTCCTGACACTCAGAATATGCTCTTTGACCTATATCCTCTATTTCTGCTTTCTCATATGCACGCTCTTCCTTTTGTTCATGGCTAGGAAACAGATTAAAGAGATAGCAGGCAATGTGAATTTTGAGCTCTAACAGGGCCTTGAAGCATCATCAAATAAGATTATTACTTTGAGAAGGGCCAGGAGGGTGCTTGGCTCAGCAGCCTGACAGCTTGTACTGACTTGTTCTTAAAGGTGCTCTCCTGGGCAAGAATTGCTACTGGTGAGCTGAATATATCTGAGTAAGGAGTGCTGGAGTGGATGCTACAGCATTATCCACTACACAGCTTTTAGGTTCAACAGAGTTTCTCTAAAAGGGTTTGTACCTTAACAGTATTTTAACTTCAAATGCTTCAAAAGCTCTTCCTGCCACCTCCCTGGTAACTGCAGTCATCAGTTTCTGCACTGTGGCAGCAGTCTGGTTGTGTGAAGTAAACTGAGGGACAGGATCCCAAGTTTCCTAATTGTTTCCTGACTGCACAGAGCAGGGAGCCTATGAAAGGGTTGGGATTAAATCTGCATCTGATCAAAACAAACAGGACCCATTTATTGTAAGCTGAAAGAGGCAGACTGGCTATAGTTTCTGGCTTTTGCATTATTGTCCTCATGCTACGAACACCATGGCTGCTTCCTTCGTGCTGACAATTGAAAACTCCAATATTCCATACCTTAAAAATCTAGTGTTATAGTTTGTTGCATGGTTTTCCACTCATTCATGTTGCTCCTCAGTAACTTAGCAATGACCAGTCAAGATATGCACACACCATATTGTTTTACGTGTTTGACTAGAACACTGACAGATTAATAGGAAGGGTAAATAGCTCTGCACTCTGTGGTGGCTCAGTGTGGGCTGGCAGGATTGACTGCTGCCAGACTTTGTTGTATTTGCACAGAGGAAGCCGCAGCAAAAGCCTGCTGGGGCAAGGTGACGTGGGTCATGGGTATTTGTTTCTCATCTCTATAGAAAACAATTGTCCTCTCAATGGAAGACAGCTTTTGGAAACTATGTGGTTCCACTAGTGGGCAAGCATTTGTACTTCCAGAGGGCTAAATAAAATGCAGCTATAGAGTGGCAGATGTGTTAAGTGTCTGCAATACCCTGCATATCATGCAGGAGAATTTGGGTTCATACACTGATAAATTATTTACATCTTTTTCTTCGGCTTGCTCAGTTTAGAAGAAAGAGAGTATTGCTCAGATTTTCATGGGAATTTTCCTGGAAGTTTCTTCTATGCTGAATACTTTTCTAAGACATTCTCTTAAGAAGAGCACAAGGGCTCCATTTGTCCATGATACAGCTACTTTGGTTATTGCAAAAGACCATTATTTTAATAATTGCTACAGCATCCTCTTAGAAGGCCATCTGAGACCTCATCTTTACAGAAGTAGAGAACATAAAAATTTGCAGTGACACTGAGCTTTTAAAGTGATCATACACTAGACATGAATCTAAAGTAGTATATTTTTTTCTCTAGTTTCCAGTGTGAGGTGCATCAAGAAGCCAGTTTGACATACATGTCTGAGGCCCAGAGTCAGAAGCATGGCTTCTTTAGCTGTGCACGTTCTGGGAGGGCAAACTGAGGCACCCAGGTTCCTTGAGTAGATGGTCTTGGTTGCCTCCTGAAGGGCTGAAAGTCGTTGTGAAGGATGTGAACTTGGATCACCTGGATGTACATTAGGTAGTTTGGGTACTGCTGGTGGTGATGTTATGGTAGTACAGACTGCTGGAGTAAACCCACCTAAGAGGTTCCCATGTGCTCATTCCCAGGCTACCCCTGATGGCCCCACTGAGTACCTGAACACCTGGGGGTGCATCTGCACTTACTACAGCTGGATTATCAGGCAAATCCTATCCCATCTCCAAAGGTCACACAGAGGGCCCTGCCCATGGCAATTTTAAGCCATACTTTCTGAAATTCAGTATTATGCCATGACCTTCCTGCTTTCCTGAGTTATCCTTGAGGATACACTCTGTTTTGCCACGCACTGCAATGGTGCAGAGACTTCCCACTGTGTCTGACCACCACAGTGTTGATTAAACAGTGTTAGGAACTTTGCTGTGTCTGAAGGTTTGTGTGATGTTCACCCATGAGGTGTCCTGCTGTCTGGTTCCTAGGTATGGTTTTATTCTAGGGAGGGTAGTGGCTGCATGCAGTGTGTGAAGAACATCAGCCTCATGTAGTGTAGGCATATGCTCATTGGAATATTGTTTTGTCTTACATTCATGAAGTTCATTTCCTTGAGGAAAAAACCTCAAAAAAACCTAAACCAATAAAAAACTTGTATGGCTTTAATTAAACACATTTTTGATCTCATGAGACTCACTTATACAGTGTTGGATAGAGAAACTATGCTCTGCTTATGTATAATTCTCAACAATATTGACAGCCCATAAGAAAATCAGTGTGGGAATCAACCCCCTACTGACAGGATAATGTAAACATGTGATAAATGTCCTTAACTCCAAAATGGGAGGAAACAAGAAATTCCTTCCTTCCTGCAGTGTGTTTTACCCTTTCTCTGCTCTGGGGTAATTATTTGCACTGCAGGGAGGTGGCCATAAAGTGCTATCACCCTGAAACTGTGGTGGCATGAGCAAATTGCTGTGGGGTGGGGTGAGGTGGGGTGTGTGTGAGCTTGCAGAGCCTCAGACGCTGCCTGGTGACTTTCCCTGTTTTAGCACAAGCTGCAGAAACTATTTTGCATTGCTCACAGGATAAAACATCCTGTGTGGGGGCTGTAGACAGTAATATACTACATATTCAAGCCCTAATTAGCTCTGTATTTGTTTTGTATAGAGGTAATCTGATGTGGTGGTGTTTTACAGTAGTTTTGTTGAAATTACTGCAGAAGATCTAAGGATCCAGACTGGGCCCCAGACACTTTTTTTCTCCTCAAGTAGAATATTTGAATAGGCTAATGGCCACAATAAACCTGTGGACAGTCCTGAACCACATCATGATGTGACAGTGATTAGTTGCTGCCATTTGGTAATGGAGACAAGACTCTCTTTTTCCCTCATTTACAATGACCTTGCCAGCTGTCACTGCATCTTTTCAGCATATGCAGAGACACTGTGAGGCCTCCATGCAATGGAAGTGAGTTCTGGGGTTTGGCCATAGCAAGTTTTCCTGAAATTTCACATGTTCTTGGACTATATGTATGTATAGTTTACATATAAACTACAAGTGTATAAAATCTCAGGCAGTACAGTCACGGAGAAATTAAATATGTTGCTGCTCTGAAATTTATCTTCCAAGATTCCTGGGCTTGCAACAGATATGTTCAATCTGTGTGATGTTAAAGACATGATACAACTACAACCTAAAGAATCTTTACTTTTATGCCTAGTGTGCAGACTGTGAAGTCTGTAGAGTCAAAAGGAGAATAATCATATAAAAGAAATGCCAGTGTCAAACATGGAGATGGAATCACTTCCTAACTATTCTGTGCTATATGGCTTTATGCATCAGTATTCACAGAAGCCTTTACAGAGGCTTCCCATGAATTTAGGTTGCAATTTCATGTTCCCTCTGAAGACTTTTGCTACTAGAGTTTGATGGTGGCTCACCATACAAGGGGTGGCATTTTCATCCCAAATATTCTAGTGTTTCAAATGGATCTGTTCCAGCATGAATATGCCATGCAGAAACTTCTCTGGCCAAAGCACTGGCTTAAATGTGAGCAAAGGAGTTACTCCTGTGGCCTTAGAGCCCTAATAATTTCCTCTTGCAAAGCAGTTGGCTGTGAGGGTAGAAGGAGTGAATAGATATATGTGGTAACTGGAATGGGAACAAATATATGGGAGGTCTGAGAGTGTAGAGATTTTGGGATTCTTAGATTATATCCTACATTCCTGATGTGACTTTTAGCTGGCTGGGTCTGTACAGCATGACTGAACAGATGCTTTGCATTAGTATCCATCATATTATTGATAGTTCTTCACCTGAATTATACATAGTAGTATCCATCAACAGCTGTACGTTTAGCACTGGTAAAGAATGAAAGTAAACAAGAGTTGTATCAAATTTTACTGGCACAATTGGGTTTTCTTTACAGGATGCCTGTTGAAAAGGTAACTGTTTTTAATGGATTTCAGTATTACCATTCATTACTTCTGGACAATACACCCTATTTTAAATTTTTGAGGCATTGCTTCACTGGAGATATTGAAGGTTAGATGCAGTTCTGTGCCATGTTCTCTAGGCTGACTCTGCTTGAGCAGGAAGGTTGGACCAGATCACCCACTGTGGTCCCTTCAAATCTTACCCATTCTGTGATTTTGTGTTTACCAGAACAGGTGACAGAAACTGATATTGTCAAAGATGTCACTGAGATCACAAAGATGTCACCTTGGCACCCAGAGCCCAAGGACCTTAAATAAAATTGTGCAGCAGGTATTTCTCCTGGTTCATAGAAGTATATTGCCATATAGTACAATAAAAAAGGGAATAAGCAGTCATCAATTTACCTTCTTTAATGAACTCAGAGACAGCAACAGTGCAGGCAGCATGAAGGATATGAAATGCTGCAGTACACATGCCCAATGGCTGCTTTCTAGTGTGTGTTTAATAATTTAAAGTCAATAAAGTACCTTGATAGAAGCCAACTAGCTCTGAAGGTAACCAGATATTGATTAGTTATGACTAGGACTAAAATAATAATGTAAGTTTAAGTAATTAATTATTAATTTGCTGCTTTTGCCTGCTCCTTGCTAGGAATAAGAGGAATGTAAAGTTGCTAATTTACTTTTCCTTTCAAAGCTTTTGCAATAGCAGGACATTCCACAGCATATTTCAGTACCACCCTCCAGGCTTGCCTGAGCCCAACATCAGAGGAGTCACTATGTGGCACAGGGGCTGAATTCTGACCCGGTCAGTGAGAAAGAGGGCACAGGACAGAGTATGAGCCCAAGTGCAGTAGGAATTAGCCTTGATCACCAGCGTTTCTTGGAAGTTTCAGAACTGGGAAAGATGTATCAAATTTGAAAACAACTCTGGTATCTTCCAAATGCCATTAACAAGGTGGGTGGTTAAACCCCCCAGGATTATGTTCTGTGCCTTTGCTAATTTTCCCTGCCAGTGGTCCTTATTTCATGGTAGTAAATGCAACAGAAAGAGACTCTAGAATCTGGAGTTCCCTTCAAATGTATGACAGAAAGACCTCTATAAAATGGATTACACCTATGTGGTTCAACAATTAAAAATACAGTTAAGACACAGGTGAAATGTAGAATCCAGCAGCAGAGTGGCTGTAGAAGCACAAAAGGAACTTGAATAAACCTGTCAGATAAGAAAGCCTTGCAGAGAGGAGGACTGGTCTCACTGCAACATGAACTATTTGGCAGTGTTGTTGCCCTTCCAAGCTGTTGGAAAATACATGCATGAGCTCAGGTGGAAGCCCAAAGTTCTGGATGTGCAGCACAGCTCTGAGCCTGCTAGCACAAAGTGTGTCCCTTCTCATTCAGACTGTGAGCTTTCCCTCTTGGCTTACAGTGCTGCTGGCTCTGGGTTTCACATAAATAATCCTTGAGTCATTACCCTGCCCTTTCTGTCAATAAGATGGCAAATGCTGTCAGCAAAACCACTTGTTACTGGAGCGCTGGTTCTTAAAAGGCTGTGACTAACCCCTCTCTTCTCCTGCAGAGCAAACATTATTGATAGTTTTCTGCCACAGCAGTTTGTACAAGTCCTGGAAGAATGTCAAGATTTGTTAAAGAGGATGAACTGCTCTTGTTGCCAGTTCAGGAGATATTTTTTAGGAATTTTATTTCTTGCAATATGCCCCTAAGGTGAGAGGCAGGACAAGCTGCTGTTTTGGAAGACCTACTTGCTATCTACTGCCACTTATTTCTGCAAAATTCTCTTATCTGCAAGGAGTGGAGTGGAGAAATCCCTATAGTTAGAGGGAAACTGCAGCCATGGGCACTGAGAACTAAATTTGGGTTTCTGCATGGAACTCACCCTACTGTTATTAACAGAAAATTCTGAATTGTGATATTGAAGTTCATTCAGGCTGAAATCTAATGGAAGCAAAGTTGCAATTGGGAAGTCAATTTGTTTTGTGTTTTTTTTTTTTTTTTTCTCCTTCTTTTCATAAAAATGTCTTGAGCATTCATGCTGGTTTTGAGCTGGTTGGATTCTTTATTTCTGGTGGATGGTAATTTCTTTTCCTTGAAAATACTCACAGATAAACCACACAGCACCATTCACAGTGCTTGCAAAGGCCAAGACATAAGATTTCTTTATTTGCTGTGCCATATTATGCCACTGGTCTTGCAGTGAGCAGGAGGGGTCAGTTTTACGTGGCTGTATTGTGGACCAGTGGCATTGTCTGGTGGCTGTGGAGACAGCAGTCAACTTACATGCTATCAAATTAGTTCCTGCAGAATTTAATTAAAGAGGTCTGTCTGCAGCAGCACTTTTTCTGGGCAGAATTTTAGAAAACCTTTTCTTCACATAAAAATATCTTGCCTCTTAAGTGTCTTTATTCCATTTTGGGTGTGCTTTTAATCAAAGCTTCTGCTGCATTGAAAACCTGCCTCATGTACAAACTCTCTATGAAGGTTGTAACTGATGGGAGCCCATTTCAGAGACAGAAATGCTGCTGAAAGCATCCATGGTTTTGTGAAACAACCACCTCTTGGCAACGAGCAGCTTCTTTCAAAATCCAAACATTTTGCTCCTCTGCCACTGATTTGTTTGCTTATTTGTTGTTCAGAATATCAGTTTGTTCCTTCAAGCACAGCTAAGTTTTCAAGAGACAGATGTATTGAGGGTTCTCCCTGAGGTTAAAATCCATTTTCTTTTTGAAGCGAGCCAGCAAGAACTGCAGACTTTGCTTATCACGCTCCAGCTCCTCACTGGGAAGCAGGACCCAGGGCTCTGTGTGAGTGAGAGCTGTGATACTGAGCTAGCTCTACGTTTTCCCTCTCCCAGATTTCCACATGAGGGGTGTTTGTGAGACCAGCTGCCTGAAATCCGGGCATGACGGCAGCCTGGTGCCTCGCAGGGCCAGCTCCTCCAGCTCCCCGCCGGTGGAAACGCGTCACGGACGGAGGAAAAGTAAAACACAAAGAACAATTACAGGTCTTTGACAGGTCTCTGACGCTGGAAGGACCCCATCAAAATTTCTCATCTGACTGTCCCAAAGAGAGGAAAAACACTTATCTTAGAGATTCACGATCCGAGAGCCCGATAGGATCTGCCGTTTCCATAGAGCCAGGCCCTAGATTTTCCTTTAATGTAATTAAGCCTGAAGATTTATGAATACAACAGGCCAGAACTTGATCCATGTTCATTTTCAATTACTGCAGTGAAAGGCCTCCATCCAGATGTCTCTATTTACAGCATTCACACAGGCAGGACCGGGGGCTGGGGGAGGAGGGACCGCAAATTGTCACACTTGTTAATTCTTCACTGAGGACACTCAGCAGAGGTCTTGGCTTTGACCCCGTGACAAAAGGCAGGGGTCTGCTGGAGCAAGTGCATCAATGATGAGGGGGCTGACCCGCCGACCTGCCAGGGTCACTCCCTCTGCTTTGTAGGTATTTGGGTAATAATGGGGGTTCATTCCTTATTTTTATTTCTGTTACAGTGCCGGGGCAGCGAAAGAAAGAGGGGAGCTCTGATGTGAAAGACAAACATACATAATGAGAGGATCAAGCTTCCCCTGGCAACAGTAACGACTATGAAATGCTACAGGGGAAATACACAGTACTTAGTGACCCACATAATCAGGCCTATTTTAGCAGCATTGTTTTATTTTTCTTTTGAACATTTTTTCCCCCATGTTCCCAGATCCATATCTTAGTGCAATGAGCAATATTTGGGCATAGCATCTTTTCTCCATCACCAGACCTAACCTGGGGCTAGGTAGACTTTTTGTCACACATGTGGTGGCTGGTACAATACCAAGTGTTGTACTGTCTGTCTGTATTTTCTTTCCAGCTCCCCAAGGCTCTTGATAGACACATGCTAGATGCTGTTTCCCCCATTTTAAAAATACTCAAAGCAAAGTAACTGAAGTGTCACTGTAAAAGAAAACCATAGCTTTTAGCCATCTACACAGAGCTCAGGGCTTTGTTCATCTTTGACAAAGCTGGTGAAACATTGTGAATTCCTAAAAGCAGCAGTTTCTCTCTCATAACGGCGCTTCTATATTCACAACACAAGGTACAAGGCTGTGACAGGGCAATATTGTTTTCACTGAACTATAATTGCATGTCATAAATTAAAATATCTTCATTAGAGCAAACCCCTTTACAAATTTTCCAAAAGGATAGATTATTTCTTGAAATGGCAGAAAGTGTTCCACTCCATTAGCATTTCAAAGAGATTTATTTCTTTTGCCTTCTGAAGCTGTACCTTTTTGACTTGCAGATAGGCTTAGAGGTTTTAAAGGGATTTGAACAAACTTTGCCAAATGTGAAATTATGAGCAAAACCAGAAGCCCAAAGCATCCTTTCCACTTTCAGGCAGTGAATAAAAGCTGCATAAATATTGCCCAGGAATGGCTATTGTATAAAGCTATTTGGAAAAGAAAAGCAAAATGGAGGAATGAATGAACACCTGATGCTATCAAAACCACAAAATTTTTATCATTCATTGAGATTAAATTTAGAAGTTCCTAAAAAAAATAAATAATTGAAAACAACCCAGGAAGAGTGGCTGCCAGTAATCAGAATAGCCATAGAAACATTGATTCATGTAGGTCTGAAAGGACCTTTTAGATCATGGAGTCCTGCCATTGTAAGCTGTGTCTCTGTTGTAATCTGTTGGCTACAGGGTTAAGAATCTGAATGTGATTTATACTCAGCTATTGCTCCCACCACGAGGTATAGTGTAGCTTTAGGTTTAAGACCTATTTGAGCTTTAGGGTTTCTTGTGTTTTTAGCAGAGATTTCACCTGGGACTTGCTAAGCTTTGTGGCTCTAGGTTTCAGTGTAAGGTGTTTCTTGGATGAGGCTCCTTGTTGTCATAGGGGGTCTGCAGTCCTACCTGGGAGACCAAACATCAGTCTCCACACAGGGTACACAGTTCTTGCCCATCTGTTTTGGGGTAGAGTCCTCTTGTCATGCTCCTGGTGTCCCTCTCCCTGCAGTCACTCTGAGAAAAGCAGAGGAAAGTGGCTACAGGTTATCAGGGGGGATTTACTGGTCAAAAGACTGATCAACAAAAGAGGAAAGCAGCTAAAAATATTTTGATAAAAGAAAATTCAGGATTTTTTGCTGTTGTTTATGTCTAGGATCAGAAGATAAGAATCTTCAAAACTTGTATTAAATTGATCCCAAACCATCATGGTAAAAGGGATGGGGAGTGGTTAAGGAGTAAGGGAAGCATCTTCTCTTTTACCATGGACTGAACACAACCAGATTTTTTCAGCTGCAATTTAGAACCTTTTTTCATAAGAAAGAACCATTTCACTTCCACATAGAAAGACAAGGATTTATTTTAGAAACTAATAAGGGAAGTTGAGGATATATGGCTTGATCTCATTGCAGTCACTTGATAAATTCTTGCTTCTCTTACAGTCAGGAGAAAGGATCAGCCAGTGATGGTAATGTTTTCCATCATCTTAAATAATCTCTGACTGTGTCTTATAGAGCAATCTGTGCTGAAAACTGGACCAATGCAGAGCATTTTGGAAAACTCCACCTGCAAAGGCCTGTGATTAACAGTACAAGTGTAGAAAAATTGTTTTAGATATACACTTACAATTTCCATGCTACCTTGCTCAGTTCTTTTATTCTGTTTTGTTCTGGATGTCATCCTGAACAAACTTTGTAAATCTTTGTTTTATGTAGCATAGAAACTCATGATTCTGGTTGTTTCTGATTAAGGACATTGACAAAAGATGACAGAAGAGCCCCCATAGTTTGAATGAAAATTGTAGTATGTATATGTTGGAAAAGAAGGTAGAGGTATGTTATTTATAGGATTTGTCCTAGGACAGAATACTTTAGCTTCATATTATTTAATATCATAATTGAACATGATTCTATCTTGACTACAGGAATTAAAAAGGATACAAAATTTGCCTTCCTTCCTTCCTTTAGGGGGAAGATATTTTCTCAAGCAGTGAGCTGAGGCAGTGCAGTTCAAGCTGCACTTTGATGGAGGAGGGTTTTGAAGCCCACAGTGTAGACCCCAGCTGTCAAATTGCACAGCATTGTCAAAGCAGCCCAGGATTCACTTGTGTTAATATTCAAACTGAAGCTTTATAGCAGATTCTCACAGAAGCATGGCTCTGCTAAGGTTGATAGAAATGTGCTGGTTCAAATCAGTCATTATTTCTTTTTCTGCAGTTAACAATGGTCTTATATCCCAGGACTTCACAGTATGTTTTCCAAAGCTTGACATCCAGAAAGTTGCATATTTGTTTATTAGGACCTGAAGGTGAACTATTATTCTAAAGTAATTACAAGGAATCAATTCTTTGTGGACTCTTATAGTTTTCTTTTCATGAGCTATTGAGACACTTTTTACATCTCTTTGTGCTATTTATCTACCATTTCAAAGGAATTGCTCTGAAATATATTGCTCCTGTATATTTTAAATGCCATAGTAGGGAACATGTTTAGTTTTCTCTGCCCTGCCCTTGGTGGATGGGTAGGAGTTCTGCTGAGGCAGGATTTTCAAGGTCAAACATGCTAAAGCAAGAAAATTTGAAAAATCAGCTTGTCAGCTGGGTAAAACCTGGCAGAAAAGAAAAGTGGTGGGTGCTAATTTGTGAATGCAGTTGTCCTGGGTGACAGACAACGTAGCTGACAGGTGTGATGTTGCTTCTGGACTTCAGTGACTAGTGGAGTCCAGGAATTTGGATGTTGGAGGACCTGGTCTCTCCCTCACACACAGTTTACCTCGAAGATGGCAGCTGTGCAAATCTGCCAGCTCTTCAAAAGGAGCCACTGGTTCCTCTGCCTCCTCCTTCCACAGGTGGCACTGGCATTTGGGACCTCTGTGGTACTGGTCTGTCTGGATTTGACTTTGACTCTTCAGAGAAGGCTTTGGGATAAAAACAGCAAAAGGTTGGTGTGCCTGAAGTGTGAAAGGAAGCCTGGTCACTGACAATATAATTCTGGTGCCCTCACCAATATGCTTTTCTGCTGTAGAGTTATCTGTTTTTGCCAGGGTTCCTACATGTGCCCAGATTTTATGCATGCCTCTAAAACTGGATTTATCTGGTTGGACATTGGGACCATTCTTGGTACAGATGGGGTTGCACATATCCTTTGACAATTCAGACTCAAAACTAATAGATCTGTAATTGCATCTCTTCCTTACATAGTTAAATTTTCCACTTGGCAAAATGATCTGAGGTGATGTAAGCTGCTTTTTTAATAAGACATAACCCTCCTTTTCTCCCATACTCTCTTGAATGCTGCTCCAGGGATGACTGAGTTTATCCTAGATAATCTCAGCAATGAGGTTTGATTGGTTTACTTTCCTTGGAAAGATAGTGTAAAGGCCTGAGAGGTCTAAGAAATCAAAAATTTCTGCCAGCATCTCTGACTAATGCTAGGACACAGTTTGTCTTCCAAGCATTCCTATTTCTTTATGAACCACACAGAGTAATGGTATCTTGAACTGGAAAAGTTTGATCTATTCTTCTACAAAATGTTAAAGTCTTATTGTTATTTATCCTTCAAAAAGTCAGTCTTTATGCCTGTAATCACCTTTATGGGCTTTCATCAGATCTCAGGAGTCTCCATTCCTCATTTAGCTTATCATTTACATGATGAGCTTATGCCTCAAAATACCTGTGCAAAACCACTTGGCCTATATAGCATTAAGTGGATAATAACCAGATAAGTTCCCCTCCCCACTGTACTGCCTGTCTCTGAATAATTTGGGCATCATGTCTTGAGCCACAGCATAAAATGTTGAGATCCACTTATGCACCAGCAAACACACATGTTTTGCTCTCTCATAGAAATTAGACCCAGGAATCTGCTTTATATCTGAAGTGTGAATGACCTCTTATTACACAGAAGAGGAAAGATGTGTTATTTTCAGAGGGACAAGAAAAATCCTAAACTTACCAGTGGCTCAATATGACAGCTTGGTCACTTCTTTCAGAAAATTATTTTGAGCAAGTAACACTAAAAAACTCTATTTAAAACAGAGTATGAGCTGGAAGGTGGTACTCACTCCCTCTAAGTCTTCTGAAGGCCAAGATATTTGTAGACCTCTTTAAAGTAGCCTCAAATTCAGTATCATAAAATCATGAAAAGTGTTTTCTTAACCTCTGCTGAACTATACAAAGGAGGATCAGGCTTTCTTCAGATTTTTTCTGACTGATGAGTTGTATTTATTTGCTCATTTTTTTTTTCCAAATGTGCTTTTTATTAAAAACACGTGAGGTTGAGCTGCTGTTAATGTGACATAATTGCTGTTGTGAGGGTGGTTTTACCTTGTAATCTGCATAGAGCCAGGAGTCTGTTGTCACATTGGTTGTGTTACAGTGCTCCCTTCAATATTCCATTGTTTTATGAAAGTAAGAGCTAGAAAATGAAAGTATTGAAGTTGAAAATCCCCAGTGCAACTTCATTTTAAATAAGATGCTGTTGTTCACTTGTATTTTGTTTTTCTCCTGGTGAGTTTGCTAAATGAAGCACTCACCACACCAGTCGAAATTTCAAACTGTGTATTTTGCTGTGAGGTTTCAGATGAAGTTTATTTGCTCCCTAGGTAACAAATCCAGATGTGGCACTTGTCTGTGTATTTTGCTGAATTATGTGGAACAAGCTGAGGACAGACACAGAAGACTGTAACCAGTTAAAATATATGCTGTGGTATCCCAGTTTGTGTTACTAGGGAAAACAAATATTGTATCCTTGTCGTTTGGATTTGTCTGCAAGTGATATCAGAAGCTTGGCATTTAGATGTGAATAACTGCCTGTATGATTTCCATTATCTTTAGCTGAGCTAAGATTGTTTTACTTTAGAAAGTAATGCTTTGCCTATTGATTAAAGCCTCATGACTACAGTGTTTCAACAGAGAAGAAAATTCAAGCAGAGGGAAGAACAGGACTGATTCCTGCTACAGAAAACTAACAGACACAGCTTGTGTCTTTTTATCTCTCATAACTTTAATCTTGGATCTGGTTTTCTAATTTTGATTGACTTCAACATATATATTTCTGAACAGCAGAGCTCATCTTGCAACTGGAATTAATGCAGTTATCAATAATAATTTTGCACATCAGTGCAGTACAGAGATAATCCTTCTTGGAAGACCAACTGCATTTTCTAGAGAGCAATTCACCTGGCAAACAAAACCACTAATACTTTGCTGCTAAAGGGATTTACTGAGAAAAAACCCAGGGTCCTGCTGTAACATATCCAGCTTTCTGCTCTGTGCTGCTTAGCATGGTAATGACCTGGGATCCAGTATTATATACATTTAGAATGTATAAAACATATTTTCTGTATTTTCTGAGGTTACATATAAAGGTAATATTCACAGTACAAACACATTGTGTTTCTAATGTACCTTGAACTATACTGATTTCAGTGGGATATTTTGCAGTTTTATAGCAAATTATCCTCCTGTTACTTGACCTCTCCTCAACCCAAAACGAATGTGACCCAACAAGGGGGTAGAATCATCTCTCTTTATTTTGGTGAATGGCTCAATTGCTAAGAACAAGCAGGGGTTAGCAGCTTGGCTGTTTGTGGTGACCGTGGTCTCAGGCTCCCTCTCTGGGCTGAGGCTGCCCCTGCTTCAAGCCCTTACAACTCTGCCTTGGCTTTGGGAGCAGAGTGGAGGTGATCATATTTCAGAATGCAGGCTGGGGCCAGTGGAGAAGGACAGAGGCAGGGCTTGATTTTGAGCAAAGAGCTGTGACCAGTCCTGTCTCCACTGAAGTCTGTGTGAGTTTTGACATGGACTTGGATGAGGTCAGGCTTTGGTGTGATGTGATGGGAGCATCTATCAGCAAGGCTACAGATCCCATCCCATGTTGCACCCAAAGGGGGCTCCTGAAAAGTTTCTTATGATGGGAATATTCAAAGAATGGAGTTTGCTGGGCAGCAATGAGACAGAGAAAGAGTCACAAGGGACAGGAAATGAAGAGATTGGAAAGAGTTAAAAAAAATCAACCCACTGCTCAACTTACATCTTCTCTGCCAGTAACAGAAATGGATTCTAATGTCTAAAATTCTTGCACTTTAATATGATACAACAGAATTTGAAGGCTGAAAACCCCACTTTACATTATCCTCATGACTAAATTTCAGAGGCAATTTCACTAGTACTGATGGAATGCTATAAAGTTCTGATCAGGGTAGCAGTGTAACAATTGATGTTCTGAAATCTTTGGAATTAAACTGATTTTTCCCTTGGCACCTTCAGGAGAAATCCCAAAGGGACCTTGTCTCTTCTGCACACTTTAATAATCACAGAGACTGTAGGAACATTTGCTGTGACCAAAGTCACCTGGAGGAGGTTGCTGACAATGTTGTATAAACCTCCTCAGTAGTTTCACTTAGTGAGTGGTTTAAATGTGGATTTGTACATCTATGTTGATAGCTTTTCTATATATAGTGGCTCAGAGAAGTATTGCAAGTACATTATATATTCAGCATGGATCTGAATTATCTTCCATTTTAAAAGTCAGTTTGACTTAATAGTGGTGTCTTTGAGAGGCTCCATAAGGTAATACTAAATTTTAAAACAGTACACATCTGTCAGCTTCTGACAGTAATGAATCTTAAGTAGGTTTGCAAGTTATTTATGGGTATCAAAGTGATGTTCCTATTGTAGATCAAGAGCCATAGTGTGCTTCCCCTCTCTCCTGCTTTCCCCCTTGCAGTGCTGTAAATCTAACTTCTGCCCATCCCATTGTTGGAAGAAAAGCAGCCATATTGTGCTGATTGCTATTAAATTAAAGCAGAAAGGGAGGGAGACAAATGCAGAAGCCAATCTTACCAGCAGGGATACCACTATCTTTTATTTTGCCTTTTGGGGGTCACAAAGTCATGGCAGGCAGCTGACCTCTGATAACCTTTTCAGTGCTATAGCATGCAGTTTCTTTCGGAAGAACTTAATTAAACACAACTGAAGTTCCTGGCTAACATTTGTTGTGAAAAGAGTTGCCTTTGATTGGTGTTTTCTGCTGAGGGGACAACGGAGATGAAGCTTTTGTTCAGGGGAGAAAAGTTAGCATATGTTAGTTAAGGATTTGTGGTTTCCTATAGCGGTGCTGGGTCTTTCTGAAAATTCACTGGGGTTCCCAGCTAGCACTGGAGCACCACAGCAGTGGAAGAAAAGCACTTTGAGCAAGTTTAAAACTCATTTTCAATGAGGTTACTCCTAGTTATTGATGTGTGGCATGGCCCTAAGTAAATAAAATTATGTTCTCTGTATAGAGTTGGTGATGTATCTGTGGTAGACCATGTCTTTGATATGAACCATGCAGTATCAAGCATGTATCCACCAAGATTTGACTGTGAGCCTGAGCAAGATTAGTTGGAGCAAAATAAGATTTATTTAGTTCCTCTGTTGTGAGAAGGTGCTTGCAACACAGGAGAGAATAAGCAGTTTTTATGGTATGGGTTATAAATCCAGAGCACAGACTGAATTTAGATAGCAGCTACCAAGTGAAGTGTGTAAAGCTCTTTGGAGAAATAAACAGATGTAAGTAATCTTCTGTATGCTTTTGTAAGTGTGATCAGATTGGAATTTTGAAACCAATGGGAGAACATTTCACCAGAGAGAAAGACTGTTAATAACTCTTGGAAATATAACTGTGTTAGGTACTTAATGATTGCAGAATCCTTTCGAAACAGGAAACTCCTGATGGGTCTCTTTGGGATGTGTCAATGTCTGCATGAGTCTTTGATGGAGAGAAGCTTAAAATTTTAGCTTTGCTCTGCAACAGGCAGAGAGAAGACCTCTCTTTTTCTTGGTGGCATGGCCTGGGATTTGGCTGCACTTAGGTCACTGATTTGGGCAGGGAAGAAGGCCCAGCTCTGCCAGGAGAGCTGATGTCCTCTCATCAGCTTCTGTCTGCTGCTGTAGCACAAGGGGGCTTCAGTTTGCAGTGTCTGACAAACCACATGGGCTCTCTGTCAGCTGAGGTCCTGCTCTGCTGGTGGCAGCCCTTTCTCAGTGGGACAGGAGCTCTCTGTGAGCTCCCAGGGCAGGTGGGAGCAGGGCAACAGCTCCTGCACTTGTGGACTGTCCTGAGGTGAAATGGCACAGCTTCACTGAGAGCAGTGGGGTGGGCTGCAGGAAGAGGCTGGGGAAAGGAATACAATATGCCATGGGAGACCCCTTCTCCTTGGCTAAGGGAGATTCACTTCAGCAAATACCAGCTAAGCAAAAATTTCCCCATTTTTTACTCTGCAGATTCATCTTTCCTCCTTTTGCCCCAGATCTTTGATACTGCAAAAGAGATGTGTGGACAGTGTTTGCTGAGGCTGTGTCACCTTCCTTGTAGTTAATAGGTCTCTGTGCAGGCAAAGGATCTGGAAAGCATCTGTTTTTGGGGTTGGGGCCACACTGCAGAAATGATGCTGTCAAAACTGCCTGGGAAGATCAGGTTACCAGCTCATTAAAGGGAATGTGTCCTGGTAACTGTAAAATGAGCTTCCATATTCCCTCATTTCTAGCATCTAATTTGCTAGGAGGTTTCATTTATTAGCATATATTCAAGTGTGTGGGCACTTGTATGGCTCTTTCTTTAAGAAACAAAAACATTAACTCTCTAGTACACCACCTGTTTGCACTTCATTGTCAACTGTGAGGGGTTATTTTATTGGCCTCATTGTTTTGCTTTTCATGATTTTCTTTTTATTGTTATTAACATGCAGGCTGCAATCTGATTTCTTTTGCTAGAAATGGACTTTGTTGTCATTAATACCATACTTCTGACTGTATTTCTTTATTTAAAAGAAATAAAGCTTTTTTTTAATATCTGCTCTTTATATCTATCCTTGGTCTGTGTCTCTGTCCTAGAGGCTTTCCAAATGTACTTGATTTAGATTTTCAATATGTAATTAATGCCAAACAAGTTAATTGCTTTACAAGTGTCCAAAATTCCCTCGTTTAATTTCTATTCATTTATCAACCTTCATTATACAGCCACTGTTCCACATAAACACAAATGATTGTTAATGAATGCCTAATGTCGTATTCATTAGAAAATCAGGTTAATGGCTAGTAATGAATATCTGAGCTACTTGTTACTTTCAAGTATTTTTTTTCCCCTTGTTGATTACAATACTTTTTTAATTTACAAAGAAATCATACCTGTGTGTTAGGCCAACTGAAACATGATGAGGTCAAAACTTTGCAAAAGCCCCCAATCATTCCCATACTACAGATGCTTTCTCTTTAGGTGGAGTGCTAAAGGCATTTGACAAAGTCACCTGTAACTGCTAGTTTATCCTCAGTTTGTGATTAGTAGACTTGGAAGGACTTCTCATGTTATTAAAACCATTTTATGCTAATCAAGGTGACAAGGATTATTCCTAGATACCTTTCTTTTGTCATGAGCAAGTAAATGGTTGGACTTGATGATCCTAGAGGTCTTTTCCAACCCTAATGGTTATGATTATGCAGGATTAGTATCTGTAGCTGGCACATACTGAGACATGTAGTCATTCTGTTAAGAAAGCACATTTCTCATTGTGACAGTATGTGTGCAAACTCTAATGTTTCCACATAGTTTTGCAAGTAATTAAGGTTCAAGGCAGGTGAGCACTCAGATTGAAAGCAATGATGTTGTTTACTAGCTAAACTCTGTCTAGACAGTACTATTTCACAGGCATATCTGTATTCATGTGCTGTTAAAGATCAGTGGGAATGAGAGGGTCTTAAATGGTCTAAACCACAGGTCCTGGCTGCTGGGTGTTGTCTCACTCTGTGAGGAGGATCTGCCCCTGTGAAGTTCTGAAGCAGCACTGGAAGAATACATCTGTACAGCTGCAAACCCTGCTCTGATGTTGTGTGTAATTCTGCTAGGAAGTGATCTGCTTTATTGTAGTTCTGGGCATGGAAATGCAGTTCTGCTCTGAATGTTGGATATCACCTGGGACCTTCAGAAAATACGCTTTGGGAAAGACCTTCTTTGAATCAGAGGTAAAACTGGGTCCTGACTTTTTCTGTAGTTCAAATTCCACTTGAAATTGCCCCAGAACAGATATGAGATCCTGGCCTGACCAAATTGCTTTCTAGCTAACAGCATTCTTTAGTTCCTCCCAGAGCAGTGCATTTTTATTTGAGGTCTTTATAACTGTTGTGTGCTGTGTTAATTCATTAGCATGGTTGCCACCTCCCACCCCAGTTGTGGTTGTGTTCTGATGGATGAAGCAATTCCTAGAGGTTGGCTATAGTGAAATGTTTTAAAATATTGTGTTTTGGATTCAGTAACCCTGATTATGCTAGATTATCCAAATGTAAATATGTGTATGTACATGCATGTGTAGTGTCTTTTCCTAGATATTTAGAGAAAAATAGCATTGAATAATATCTCTTGTCTTGCTTTATAAGAATTGCCTGCCAAAAAAAGATTTGGCTATTTGAAGTTATATATCCATAATAACTGGGCTATATTTCATATTTTGTTTTATGAAGTGTTGGCTCATCTTTGTTTGCTATTGCTTCTGCCATAGTAACATGAAGGCCTGGAGATCCTACAAGCATTAAAGCTCTTCTGAGAACTCATTTTTGCATTGATGTCCACCAACAGCCTTCCTGCTTTGCCTTATTAGACCTTAAAGGAGCTTCACAAACAGATTGAGCACTAATGGTGATGAACATGGACCCACTGGACACCCCAACCACAACAGCTCTTTACAGTTATAAAGAAATGACTCCTTATTAACTAAACCTTGAAAGAATACAGTGTGAAAAAGAATCCCCAGAGTGACTGTGCAGAGTGTTGCTTGTGAGACATTGCAGATAATTTAAAAGAGAAAAAGAAGCACAATACAGTTAAAATGTAATTGATCTTTATAATGTTCCTGTCAGACATGAAATAAGACAATGAAAGACAGTAAATTGTATTTATTACTTAGTGAAAGTTTGTAAGTGACAGTGCTGTATCAGAGGACATGATCTGCTTCCAGTTAGTTGGTAGTTTGGTAGTAACCCCAGTCAGGATTAGAGTCTACATCAACACCACAGCTGAGTGTGTGACATGTGTTGTTTGATCTCAGGCAGGAGCAATTAGCAGTGCTTATTCTCAGAGTGATTCACAAGCGTGTGTATCATATGTTGAAAGTCAAACATGTGCTGTGGGATTTCTCTGAATAATTTCTACTGGCAACTCAGATTTGATCAGCCCTCTCTCTGTCTGCTTAGCACTTTGCAGGGCTGAACTTCAAAGGAAGTGCCAAAATGCAGGCACGTGCTGGCATTGCTCATTAGGCCAAGGCAGCTTGGAATGGCTTCAAGATGCAATACTGGAAGAGCATGGTGCTACCTCAAGGCAGGTGTTTCATGCTTGATTTTAGAACACATGTGTGATGGGTTTGGCCTGGAAAAGGAAAGGTGAACAATTATTACTGACACAGGGCTTCAGTCTGCTATGAGAATAAGTGAGTTAAGTCACAAGTATCTGATTTTATTCATTTATTTATTTATGGTTATTTTGAGAGGATCAAGAATTTCAGCCAACATAAAATGGAGCAATCTCATGCTTTTTCTCTCAGATCACCCTGCCATACTGCAAACTTACATGAGGTAAGCCTAAATATCAGCTAAAATTTCTGTTGTGAATTTCTTTCTGGCACCTGAATGCCTCCCTAGATCTGCTTTATCCTTGAAATCAGCTTTATAAATCTCTTCTAGAAGTGGTGTGCTGAACCTGCAAAGCCAGAATAAGTGTAAACCACACTACTTGTCAAATATATTGCAGGCTGCCCCTTATTATACAGCCCTTGTGAATGGAGTGTCATGTTTTGGAGATATTTATTGCTGTGCTCTACCTATTGTCTCACACAGAGTTTCCATTTTCCACCCACAAAGTTAACTGCTTTTTGTCTCATTATTTAATAAGCACTATTTCTACATCAGTAGCAAACATTGTATCCAAAATTTCCATCATACCTTTGGGAGATGGCTATGCTTATTTTTTGTGTGTACTTCATTTCTCATGTGGTTTTTAGGAATTTATGTTCTGATCAGGCTTGGAACAAGTGTTCTTATGCTGTTGGATAGCTCTTGATCTTCTGACTGATTAAATAACCCCTTTTCCACACACAAGGATTATAAAGCAACACAAAACAACAACAAATAAAACCTCATTTGGTGTAATCTCTAGTAGTATTTCTAGTACTATCACCTTCTGCATTTAATGTGCTATTCAGATGCCCTGTGAAGAATATTTTAGGAATACATAGATGTTGAAGCATTGATTTTATTATTCATCTGCTGTGTAAGAATCAAAATCAGCTTTATAGGTGCAATTTTCTCTTCACTAGAGGTACAAAGACCAAAAATTACAAGAATAATTTCATCTTTCTCTTTCAAATAAAAATAAATAGATGAGTTCATCAAGGAAATTGCTGACCTGTTATATTTTTTCTTTCATTTGCTAATGATCTCCTTTTTCAGTGAATGAAGCTTGAGCCTGGTGATTTTTCCTGCAATGTGTACATGTATATCTGGTAAATTGATGGCAGTGTGCTGGGGAAGATGGTAGCCATAGGCCAAGGCTTTCTGTTGCCATGGATCCATTGCAGGCCCCTCTGATTGTAGCTTGTTAGGGCTTTGTTTAAACAAGTAGGAACTGGGAAAAAAAAGGTTTTCATCTATTTCTGTCATTTACATTTTAACTGTTCTAATTGTCCTAATTTCCTTCCTATTTACAATGAATGGTGAAAGGAGTAAGCCTTCAGTGGTGACCACCACACCTTTCAAACTCAGGCCACACACTCTGTCCATGTTTTTTTCCCTGTGCTGTTCTGGCTTGGAAAGGATTTAGCCTGCCTGGGTCTGCCTGTGGGACACAACGTGCTGTACCTACTCATATTGTGTGAGAACTGACAGTGCTTTGGCCTTAGTTTTATGCTTAATTGCATCTTGGGGGAATGATCCATCATGGTGGCACTTTCTTAAATCCAGCAGTTTCTCAAACTGAGAGATACACCCCTAAATATTGTTTCTAATGAGCCCAGGCTTGTGCTGAACACAGGCTGCCTTGTGCAGGTACCCAACTGTGCTACAGCCACTGCTGCTGGGCCAGTTTGGGTCACTGCCACGGTGACAAAATGTCAGTGGGCAGCAGGAATAAAACATCTGTGTCCAAAGGTGTCCCCCAGCGTAGCCTTCCTCTGGGGTCTGCAGTAAAAGACTGGAAATGTGTGGAATTTCACCAGGACATGAACAATCAGATTTTGGTACTTAGTCTGCTCTGACCTGAACTTCACCTCCACTGCAGGACCTGTCATCTCCACATATTCCCTCTCAGGGTCTGTGCCAGCTACACCTGTGCAGAAGTGCTTCCCCTCTCTTTCTACAGAGTTTCTCCTGTAGCAACAGAGAATTACTGTGAATCAGAAGAGCTGCTAGACCTTGTTTTCATTGCAGCTAAAGTCCTTTTTACTCTAGTAAATTAGGAAAATGTGAAGTGACTTCAAGTGATGTAAATCCAGTTTACTGTTATGTTAAAAACCATTTTTGCTCATCAAGTGGGAGCATTTGCTTTAATGTAGATGAATTCAGCTTGTTTCTAGGTTTGAAGTGGTATTCTTATCCTGAGGATGGGTATTGCAACTTTGCTGTGGCTGGAGATTTTTAAGGCTGTTCCACTTACAAGCAGTATTTGGTTATGGTGCCAAAATAATATAGGTAATTATTATCAATTTGCTATGCATAATTACATGATTATTAATAGTGCTAATAATTCAAGTCTGTGGGAACTGGAAAGTGGGACCCAATCTCTCTCCTTTCTTTTGTTAGCTGTGACACACATCTCACTCAATTACAGCATCTAAGCTTTTTTAAGATTGCAGGTAACCCAGAGGACTCATTCTGGCCTCAGATAATGACCCAATGAAGTGTCCAAACATTGTAGAAGAAGGAGGCAGGATTAGGGCTACAGTTACTTCACTTTCTTCCTCTGTTCCCATGAGAGTCCCAAGCTGTATAATTTTCTGCATTTCTTCAGCCCTGAGGATTTTAGGACAGAGGCAGTTGGGAAGTAAAGCTGGTGGAGCAGCTGATGAAACATCACATAAGATGCTATTCCTTTACCTTTGTGAACTCTACTGTTAACATTTCTTGTGACAGTCCTAGAACAGCAGTCACTCTCGGCCTCTTGGCTTTGGTGTTCCTTCACCTCAGGCACAGGCCTTTCTCCCTGCCTCTGCTGTCTAATTATGCTGTGAGGTTTTTGGGGCAAGAACTGACACTTGTGTTGTGTGCAATGTTTTACATGGTAGGTCTTGATTGTTCTTGTTTGTCAAGCTGTAGTTATAAAAATCATGGCAATCTGTCTGGGAGGGAGAGGAAAGGAGATGGTCTGGTAAAATTTATCTTAAGGTATTGCCTGGTCAGCATTTGCCTCTGTGGATACAAATCACTATTCTAGTGCATTCATGCTTTTATTTGCCCAACATATGGAAGATTCCCTACTTGCCTTTCTGTCACCATATTTTTTTCCCTCTTCATTACAAATAATCCAAGCATTTGTGTCAGCTTCTTCATACTGTGTTTTCCTCTGCTATAAATGGCTCTTAAAGGAAGACACATAAATTTCATCTTCTCTCCCAGAACACACATAAAAGTAAATTCCACGTCAGCAGCCTGTGTGCATAGAGGTCTGCAGGGCTGCCCTGCTGGTCCAAGTCCTGGCTCTCTAAAGCACCTAGAAATAAATAGTTTCTTGCTGGCCAAGTGTGCAGGATCTTGCAGGCTCTTGGTGCATCTCTCTGCACTGCTGCAGCTCCGGGAATGTCCCTCTGACCTCTGGCTGCAGAGCTGTGGGGAAGTGCCTGGCCCACGATGGGCAAATCCTGCTGGGTTCGGTGCAAACTCTGAGCCTAGGAAGGGAAGTGTGCAGGTCGAGCTGGAGTGCCTGTGCCGGTACAGACATACTGGTAATACCCTCTAGTGGAGACAAGAGGTCTGCCAGCCAGAGGGGGGGGTTGCCAGCAAATTTCAGCACCAACCTGAACAGCTTCAGGACAGCTTTATCACATACTGTACAGCTGCTGTAGGATTGTGTGCGGGAAACAATGTGCTTGTACATTCGTGATGGTCAGAGAATATGATTTATTTCCACATCTCCTAGCCACTGTTACTAGGCAGGCAGAGCTCTGTAGCATGGACCAATGTTTTGCTACATCGTTCTTAGTTTTAGACATGGGAGCAAAGTAAGTAATTTACACTCAATTTGTAATGCATAGCTGCACAGGATAGAGGCTGTTATCACCTTTTTTTATCACCTTTTTTTAAAACTGTGCTTTCTGATGACTGCAAGTAACAGAGGTGAGAATTTGTTGTGTGCTCTTTCTTGCTGCTATTATTCCACCTCTCTGAAAACTCCATGGGAACACTGGATTTTTTGCTGCTGAAATAGAAACAGAAATATGAGGGTTCAGTTGAATAAATAAGTAAACAAAAGAACACCACCAAAACATTCTTCCCCCTGCTACACCATTTGCAAGCGTAAAGTCTCATGGTATTTTATCAAGATTTATAGTAACGTTATACTGGGATGATTGGATATTTTCAGTAATTGATACTCTGGCATATCTACTAATTCTTTTATAACCCACATTAATTTCAGAAGGAACAGCACTAAGATATGTTGCTGTTCTGTGATGCCTCTCTTTTGTTATGAGATGGTATCAGTATCAGGAAAAAGGCTCAAGAAAGGGCTAATATACATGAACCAGAAAATCTCTAGTCTTCACCTTGAATAATTTATCAGTTAAGTAAAGGATATTACTTTAAACTGGAATATGTCAGGTTGGAGGAAGAAAATATATTGGAAGCCTATAACATTTGGCTTCTTGAGAAATTTTATAATTTAGCTTTCACTCACAAAAAGCTGTATGAGGAATTGTTTATTTGATAATGCAATAGGCATAATTTGATATTATTTTATAAGATTTTTATCAGTATTGCAAGTAGGGAAACATTTCCACATAAAATATACCAGCGATTATATTATTTAAAAAAAAAATGAAAATCAAACTGCTATAGGTATGGCAGAGTCAAAAATAAGAGGAAGAAGTCAATGCTGATCCTCTAGTATCCATGCTTAACATGTCAATGTTTATCCTGTATTTATGATTTTCTTTTGATTATCCAGTTAAGTGAGAAAATCTTCCATGACTTCTGCTTTTGTTTGTGTGTAAAACCCAACATTTATTTTGCTTTTATCATTTTGTTTTGCTAACAACTGGAAAGATTATTAAGTATAACCTTGGTGTTCACACCCTGACACAGTTCAGTGATCTACAAGTTTCTTTTCATGGTGAAGGTACCCAGGATTCAGGTGGGACCTGGTGCAATATTGCTGACTTCTGAGTAGCCCCACAATTACACCTCTGAAAGCAACAAACCTCATCAGACCTGTTGGGTTGCCTGCTTAAATTCCTATGGACCTAGGTTTTAAAATTGCTTCCTAGGCTTTCAGTCAGGCATTTCAGTGGCATTTAAAGCAAACTCTTAGT
Source organism: Notiomystis cincta (assembly GCA_013398075.1). Taxonomy (NCBI): domain Eukaryota; kingdom Metazoa; phylum Chordata; class Aves; order Passeriformes; family Notiomystidae; genus Notiomystis; species Notiomystis cincta. Next base: position 173,168 of record VZRX01003020.1, read on the forward strand.
GTTGACTTTAAATTAAGTGAAAGTTTTGAAAATCCCATCAGCACTATCTGATTGCTATAGCCAACATGACTAACTATGCATAAGTGCATTGGCACACCACATTCAGCATCTTAAATTTGTGTGAAGGCAGCATAAAACCAGCAGTCAAGTTTACTTTCTGAGCAGTGTGAAACAGTTATTATATTGGTTTAAGGTGCATGGATTAAGGCACGCTGCTGAATGAGATAATGGCACATGGCTGGAGCTACTGGAGTGATGAACTCTGTGATGTTTTTTTTATTTTCTATGGAAAACTTCAAGGGAAAATCACACCTCTAAAGAAAAAATGAGATGAAATTGCAGTTTAGAATTGTGTGAGGCTATTACATATTATAAGGGGTGAGGGGGGTACATGGTGGGAAAAAAAAGTTGTAGTGGTAAAATTGTGTAATCTTCCCTCCAGGTATAAGCAACTTAAATTCATCTGCCAGGTGAATTTAAGGCACTGGGACACTCTCATTCATGGTTGGCTCTGAAGGGAATTATTTCAGCTATGATCTGAAAGGCAGCCAGTCTGCAAGGTTTCAGCATGCTAGTTTACATGTTTTTATCACAGATGTCTGGAATTTGCTTTTGCATTGTTTTTATTAGAAATGCAGAACAAACCCCAAAGACTCAAAATCAGAGGATATTGCCAAATAGCAGTAAAATATTTGCCTATTTCTCATTTTACCATTTTGAAAGGGACTCTTTTTTTCCTCTAGAACTATACAACCTGTCAAGCTCAGATAAAAGATGAAGAAATTAATCTGCTGTGACATTTTTTTAAAAGCTGTTAGGAAATGAAATGATGAGTAGAAGACGAAAGTTACTTCAGTTTTACTGGAGCAGCTGTGTTGTTTGCCCTGAATCCCTGGACTGAGCAGGCCTGGCCATGAGCTGAATCAAAGGGTGGAAATGTGGCACCATCCCTCTCCTGTGGGCAGCATTTCACCCTGGTCACTCCATCCCAGCAACCACAGTCACAGCAGCAGAAATTGTGAAACAAATTGCAATGTATAATTCCAGCCAAGACAAAAGAATAGCCCCAAATCCCTCTTTTTGCATTTAAAATCCTGGAGGAATAGCAACCCATGTTTTTTATGATGCAAGCTGTAGATAGAAAAAATGCAATAGGTTCTCTCTTGTTTTTCTTTCTCTGTATAGAAAGGTATGTTTTCTCTAACAAGAACAATCTAAATATTCCATTAATGCCTATGTGTATTATTAGCAAAACCCCTTTCAGGGTAGATTACAGTATTTTGATTCATTACTCATCAGTATGTATAATTATCGTTTAACAATGTTATGAAGGACTGATGAAGGGAAGCAGGTGTTTAAACATGCTGTACCAGGAATTTGACACAGCATTTAATTCTCTTTATTTGTGCTTTTTAAAGACATTTATTCAAAGAGGGAAAACAATGAGGTACCATATAGCCATGAGTGTTTGCAAGAGAGAGACAAAAGATGTTTAATCAGTTTTTGGAGCAAGTATGTTTTAAATAATAACAGTGAGCTTTTTAACAGTACTGTAACATTATATGAAGATAATGAAAGTAATGAGATGTGTTACAATTTTAGATAGGAAGAAATTTATATCTCACCATGGGCTTTAGAACCATGAAATATTTCTGGGTATCACGGTAATGGAAACTGAAGCTGAAAAGCCTGGTGTGATTGTTGAAGTTCACACACTGGAGGCTGCTGACTCCAGGATGTGGTTTCCAGGACCATGAGGAAGGTCAGTGCAGCCACATGGTGATACCCACCCTGCCTGTACCACGCTGGGCTTGGCTTTGTCTGTTCCCTCCGAGGCATCAGCATCCTTGCTGGAGATCACAGGGGGCGAGGGCCTTTCCTGCAGAGCTGTATGAAGTTAGGATCTTCAGGGCCAAAGGGTGCTGTGAGCTGTCTGCCTGAATGAGAAGACCCCCATTTACCTCCAGGTAATGCCTTCTGGGAAGAAGTTCTTGAAAACCTCTGTGCTAATCTTTACCGGTAGCAGGGGTCTCCCTGGACGCTGCACTTTGCCTTCTCATACTAATTATTGTTTAGCTACCAAGTGTAAATTAATATAAGCTATTAGAACCTTTAAAAATAATCTTTATTTTGGTAAAAAAGATGTGCCCTGCCCTATGTTAAAAGCCAGTGTAAGTCATCCTAATTATCCCTGTCAACCATAAAATGTACACATAAAAAATAAACATAAGAAAGTGTTTCATGATTACACTTGTTTTTCATTGCCAGATAATTTTGTTTTCCCTGCATGATACTCTAATATTAATGAAAATGGCATCTTTTTAAAGTGACTGACTTTATAGGCAAACTAGTTTTTCTTTTCCTCTATTTATTTTGTCTTCTAATTGCTGTTCCACATCATTAACAAGGAGGCTTATGGGCCAAATAAGCTGCCTTTTTTTCTTTCATTTCTGATTCTGATCATCTTGTTCAGATGAGTTCTCAGCATGCTTTACAGGTATAGAAATCTTCCAGCTTGCCTGTGCTTTGCTTTCATTAGGAAAATTTATTTATTACTTCAGTGATTACAGTGATCAGAATTGTAACTTTTTGCAGGTGGGACTGTATCTACTGAATCAGGCCCTGGGCAGAGCTGGTGTGAAGACCCTTCTTGTTTGTCTTGCAGACTTGTTTTTCCTACCTTTTAGTATGGGGCAAGGTGTTCTTCTGCTCAGCAATCAGTCCCTTCAGCTTTGCAGGAGTTCAGTGCACATGCCCTACAGGTGAGGCTGTAAGGCTGCAGTTTGCTTTGCAGTAGGGTCTCCACCATGGTCTGCAGTAAATCTAACAGTGTAGGCTGTGTTTTATACACATACCCTGGCTTTTAATGATTTTCCTGTGTTAATCTGGGTGTCAAATGCTTTCATCAGGAAATTTCTTTGCCCTGCACGTGCTGGTGCCTCACTTCTCACCTATAGTTCACATTAAGTCTTTCTGCTACCACAAAGCACTACACAGAATTTGCAATTGTCGTTAGCTGTGTAAATGCCAACCCCTTTAAAGGCTGTATTTGATTTAAGGAAGGGGGTTGGGGATAAATACAGGTGGTCAGTAATGACTTTGTCCCCAAGGCACCTACATCCTGGCTCTTCAGGTGGCTGGTGCTTGGGCAGTCAGCTTTTTACTGAATTTTTTTCTATATTTCAGTGTCAATTTGAGGTCTCAAAGAGCATGTTCCTACAGACCTCAGCATTGGTAGCTGGCCTGTTATTTCCTGGTGGGATAGGCAGGTCCTTGCTGCTGTTTCCTCACAAGGTCACCCCTGAGGCTCTGGGGCTCATGCCTAAGAGATATTCATCAGAGAGTGGTTTGAAGGAAGCAGCTGCTGCAATTTCAAGTGTCTAAGTCAGTCCCTGCTCTGGATTGTCTGCCACAGACAATTGGCCTTATATCATAGGGTTTTAGGCAGCTGAGCCTCCTTATTTAGTCACCTAAATATGTACTCTGCTGCTTTATTTCCTGAGGTCTCTGTCAAAGATAGATCCTGTTATAGGACCCCGTGGTTTCCAGCTCCCTCCCTAGTGCTCCCTGCTGCCTGCAGAGCCAGTGCCCACCATGCTGCCAGCCCCTCCTGCACAAGGGGCTTTTTATTCTCCCCAGTCCCCTCCCACCTGTTGAGAGAGAGTGTCAGTTCAGCTCCCTCCTTCAGGTGAGATCTGCTGCCTGCTACAATGAGAAGTTACCAGGATGCAGGGCTTATTTGACACAGCATGTCAGTGGTGTGACACCCAGGAAAGCACAAGCTTTATGATGAAATATTAGCATTTTGTCAGAGAACTCCAGCACTTAAAGATTAGCCAGCCTGCCATTAGTGTTAGCAGAGAGTTTTGGGCACCCTGCAGACAGTCAGCCCAAAGAGCAGATCCTGCACCAATGGGCCTGAGGTCATTTTACTGTGGCTTTTGTGTCTTCATTAAAAAATGTAACTTCTGCTGTCACTTGCATGAGAGTTGATGTTTAACTTTTTGGCCTTTAAAAAATTATAGTTTGACATGAATTTTAACTTTCCTGGCTAATAAAATTATCATGATGGAACAGCCCAAGTAAATAATAGATACAATAACTCTTCTTTGCCTATTGTGTGCTTTTACTATTCATAATTTTTAGGACCATAGATATTAGATACACTTACGTAAGACTTAACGAACAGTAATTATCTTTTGGCTAAAGCAAAAGCCCAAACGAATGCTAAGCTGCATTATCACTTGGCTTCTGACATGAGCTGATAATCAGATTTTCTTGCTTAAATCCATGGTGCTTGAACAATGCTACCCACTGTCTGTCCTTCCAGATATTACCCTTAATTAGAAAGAACAGAAACACAAATCTGAATTATTTCAAAATCTGGTTTCCATGGTCAGTGGTTGGAAGGGCTTAACTTTATTACAAATAAACCTGGCTTTATTTACTAATGAAATCTGAAATGCTGGGTCTGTAATAGTAGATAGTCTAATAGTATGGTGTTTACATGCTGAAAAATCTTGTGTGGGCAAAGTATTTTGTAATAAATCGTTAAGTAATTGAATTATGATTCTTTTATCCAATTAATAAAGCAGAAAAGGAGACCCATAGGAAGCCCTATACCATAGTTTAGGCCAAGTAATGACACATTGTTCTCTAGCCTTGTTCTTTGTATGTAGGACTTTCTTCTAGGATGCGTTTGGCAAATGCCTGTTTCTGTCTTTCCAAACACTAGAGACTTTAATTTGTCTTTTTTTCCCCTAATCCTCTGTATTTACTGGCTCCTTGTTTCTGAACTTTTAATGCACTAGAAGCTTTTTTTCCTTTCCTTTTTTTATGTATAACAGGGGAAATAATTGTATTTGGCTCTTTTTATTTGTTTAGAGGCCTGGAAGCCCCTTTTCCACTGCTGAATACAATCTTTTAATTTGCAATGGTAAGTTTTATTCTCTGCAAAAATCCAGAAAGATTATCTTATCCTACCTGATCTCTCTAACTCCACTCTGATATAACTGCAAATACACTTTTATTTTAACTGTTGTATTAAAATGTAACTTTAGCAAAATATAACTTGAAATCTACCAAAAAAGCAGAAGGCTTAGAGTAAGTAAATGATTTATTAAGTGAATGCTTTTTGTTTCACAGCATATGTATGTGTAGCTCTTGTTGATGTACCAGCACTCATATAAACCTTATATGAGTAGTTGGAGTTTTCTGCAGCATTTTCAAGCTACTTTCTTGTTCTAGTAAAATATTGTTCATCATTAATAGATATTTTATGCATAATAAATAGTTATTTAAGGGAAAAACCAGGAAGAAAACCACAGTGTTCTTGACAAGCCAACAATTGAAAAGTACAGGTGCTAGGAGTGGGTACAGACCTAATGTAAATAGTTAGGGTTTTTTTTTAATCAAAAGAAGGTACCTTTCATTCTGAGAAATTTATTTCTTTTAAATATTTGCAATCCACAGCTGATAGCACATAATGCCACTTTTCTTTCTTCCTTTACAAAGGGAATAGCTTTTGGTAACAAGCAGATGCTTGAGTGGGCTGTGTGGCATGAGGTGTACCATCAGCCAAGAAAATCAATATTTACTGTTCCAGTATCTTTGCGGTGTGGGAGTTTGCCTTGTTTAAAAAATGAATTGTGTATAATAAATAAGGCCTTGCTTTTAGTTGACCAGAAGAGGGGTGCTATTGAAAAGGGCAGGTTCTTTGTAAGAAGTCACACTTAACCCTCCGTGTCCTGTAGTTCTGGCCTGCTCATTTTTCACACAAACCAGAATCAGCTGAATGGTTCGATCTGAGAGGTGCTTCGTTCTCATCCTTTAAAATATTTGTGTGGGCATCATCATGATGATTAATAACAACAGCAAAAGCAGTAATTTGTTCAGCAGCAGAGTGAGTCCCCAGCCCCCAGAAGAGACCCTCAGAGTTGGTTTGCAAGAGTGAGGTTTTCCTGGCAGTGATTGCAGCAGGGCTGGTAGGGGAGGCATCAAATCTGCATTTCACTGGGTGGAGAAATACAGGCCTCTGCACTACTTGGCTACTTGGGGAAATAAACTTTTCCCCTCAAGGAAACATTCATATTGAACAAGACAATTAAGAAATCTCAGGAATGGTTTCCCAGTAATAAGGGTTTCCTTTTTGAGACTGCATTTTGCTGGAAAATCTTGGATCTTTGTTTTGCATAGATTTCTCCCTCCCTCACCTGCATTACGAAAAGGGAGTTTCATCCATTTTGATTAATTCACATCCTACCTTTTCTTGCACTGAGCCTTTCATAATTTTTTTAATCCACAGTGGTGGAGTGTAAATGAGGAAAAACAGATGCTGAAAATGGCTTTAGGGAAGCTATAAAGTTTGCAGGCCAATTTGGTGAAACGGGAAGGCTCTCATGGAATGGAAATGATTGCTCATTTCACTGTTGAGCTTTGCTCTTCTCCCTCTTCTTCCATGGTTTATTAGGTAGATACTATTAACAATGCCACACTTCAAATGATTATGAGTTTCATTTATGCAGGAGCATAAACCTCTACTCTGTAAAACTCTCAATCCTGTGCAAGGCTCTTGACTGTGTCAGAAGTTATGAGTGCTTCTTTAATGGAGAACTGGTGTGACAAAGAGTAGTGAGGATTCCAAAGTCAGTTCCCTTGCTGCTGTTCAGTGCACTTGCTTTTGTCATCTTTACCAGGATTGGGGAATCCAGAGGGGAAGAGGGAATCTGTATGCAAATAAATGGTGGAAATGGTTTTGAACAAGGTATACACAGAGAATGGCAGAATGCAGAGAAGGGTGCTCAAGGTGAGTGTTCAATCTCCTGGGAGCTTGGAAGCTGCAGGAAGTGCAAGTCCTGAGCCTGCCTCAAAGACAGGGCTTGTGGAGGGATGTCTCTCACTGAGCTACTTCTTCCCACTAAGTCCCTCCTGTTGCTGCCAAAATCTCCCCCTTGCATTTTCCCAGCTTTCTCTGGCTTATCCAAAAGATTGGGGTTGAGTGCTCACGGTGTAAACTGTAGGGCTGGCTTACATAATATAGACAAAAAATTCATTTCAGTCATTGACATCTCTCTTGACAGCCAGAGGGCTGAGAAACGTGCGAGGATGTGGAGGGGAGAAGGAAGGTCTGGCACTCTCAGGGGACTTGTAAAGGTCACGGGTGTTCACTCAGGCCCTAAAGCTGTGGGGGAAGGACTCAGTGAGAGCTGCTGCAAACACAAGAGGGCTGACATGCTAAGTTAAATGGTTAGTGTGCATTTGATAAATATTAGCTCTGCATAAACCAAAACAGATTCTCCAGTAGCCAACATGCTGTGATGGTTAATTGGTCTCTGTGTAGCTGCTGGAAATCTGTGGGACTTGTCTTGCCCAGCTTCTCATGTTTAGACTTAAAAAGCTCATCTAAAAATAAGAAATTGAAGTTGTTTGTTTGAAAATTAATGTGAGGTAACAAGAAGTGAAGATGACTGGGAAAACCTGTCTGTTTCAAACTGCATTAAAACTATATATATCTTCTTTCTCTTTATAAACTCTTGTTATGCCTGGAATTTTAAAAAGGCAGAATTTGCTGGAAAATACTTCTTACATCTCCACTTCAGTGCTGTTTGTCCAGGTTAGAAGTGCAGTGTCTCATGCAGCACACAGAGAGACGTGTGTAATCTCACTGATGTTTCTCTTTATAGAGCACTCAGAGAGGAGAAGTCTTCCCTGCCTGGCCCTGGATTTGTGGTGGTGCTGAGGGTGTTTTGTGGTCCTGGGCTCAGCACCAAGTTCCAGTGCAATCTAGCTCAACACAGGAGTCAAACCTGGGGGAGCTTCCCCTTCTCAGAAAAATATGTGTGGGCACATAAACATGTTTTGTATGCAAAACCCTTCAAGGATTAGTGTCCAATGAGGCTCAAAGTGGAGAGGAATTATTTACTATAAGTATACTTGTGTGATAAAATTGCTCTTGCATTGTGTGTGGCAGCATCATTGTGACATAGACATACACTAGAATCAGATCACATGCCATCTTTAGGGCAATTTTAAAATTTTCAACAATTGCGAAGGGCTAAAAAATTTTATGGCAATAAATTTCTATTTCTTGCTTGTTATTAGCAGCATAAAGCAGTGTAAAGGCTTAGCAGTATAAAAGGGCTTTCTTGAAGCCCTTGTCCTTTTAAAAATTTATTGTTTAATTTGCCTGAAGATACCACCACTTTTTTTCATGCTAACAAGAACTATTTCAATTATCTGGCTTAATCTTCCTCATAGTGCAGAGCAGATCACCTGGTGGATGGAAGTAGCATTGAAATAGAGCAGTTCAATCTCCATTTTAAGAGTTCCCAGGAGTTAGGAGGCTGCTGCGTTCCTCCCAAACCAACTCTCTCAATAGCTACATCATTGCCAGCACCTTTTGCTTTTCAACATCCTTCCCACTTTTGGATAGCACTGCATATTTATTGTGTTTTATCTCTTAAAGATAGTCTCCTACTAGATAATTTTTGCAAGTAAAAATGTTGGCCTACTTCTCCTGCCATGGTGCAGTCCATAGGTGATGAAATCTTTCACAGTGGTTTCTCTTTTCCATATTTCTGTATGAGTCTGACATAAAATTCCATTTTTTTCTCAAGATGGGCTGGAAGTGCACCAGAAACATGTCATAGTGATTTCCATGAATACCATCCTCCATGTCTTGGAAAGAGCCATGACGACACCTCGGCATGCAGAACCTACTTAGGAATATTGCCTTGAGTCGTTAGGACTCAGCAGGAGGGACTGTGTAACCTTTTAGCTTACCCTGAAAAGCAGAAGGTCCAGTTTGTTTCTTCCCAGTAGTCCAGGGTCAAATGTTTGCTCAGCAGGGAGCAAGAGGTTTTCTGTATAGTCTCCAGCTTCAAAGGAGAATTGGTGTGAGGCCAAATGCCAAGTGCTTTGGAAATTTCTCCTGGTGTAGACTAAGGGCTACAGTTTATCTCAAATTATTGCCAAGAGAGGGCAGAGATTCATAAGGGAAGTCATGATAAGAAGCTCAAATTTAGGGATTGAGTCAAATCCTTAGCAGTAGGTGTTTGGAAACATATGCTGAGAACAGGAGAGGGCTTTCTTGATTTAGCAAGTCTGCTGTTTCCTTAAGATAAATTTGGATTTTTATGTCTTCTAGACTGACAGATGTGAGAATCTTCTGAAGTGCATTTTGAAAGTGACAGAGGAAGTCTGTGCATACCATTTCCATTAATATTTAGGACAAAATGAAAATGTGCTCTTTGTGTTAGGTTGCAAGATTTTTTAGCATTAATTCTTAATGTATTAAAGTGTTCTTAGACTGCATCTATGTATAGATTGCAAGATGAATGTCTGACATAAGGAGAAAACTGTCAGATATGAAAAACAGTCGATGCATGGTCATCAAGAAGAATATTGGGAAGACAGACAAGCTGGAGCATTCTGAGTGGTTTTCAGTTTTTTACATGAACTAACTTCAAGCTATGTGAGTGTGTAAATAAGCTATAATACCTAGAATAAGAGGGAAAAGATTTTGTTGATACATTGATTATCAGACATTGCTGCTGCAATTTGTAATCTTTATTTGTTATTATAAGGTATGGACTTCCTACTTTTTAAGTTTTATGTTATCAGTGGTGGAAGGCAACAAGGATACATTACCAAATTTGAACTTCCCAGATTTAATATTTTTTGTATTTACTCTCAGCCTTAGAGTCTTGTCTTTTTAACAGCTTCAGCTGAAACAGTCATGCTGCTTCTGAGAAGTGTCAGGGAAAACCTTGCTTGGCTAATGGGTAAAGATTGAGACTATTTCTTTGAGAAACACTGGAGCTCTCTGGGAGCAGGAACTAGATCTCAAGCAGGATTTATGCTTCTGTCTGGGTTTTGCCTTTTGCAAAAAGCATAATTATTTATATGTCATTATTTAGAGTTGCATTAACAGAACTGCTCTTCTTGGTGTGGTCTGGTCAAGTTAGCCTTTGCATTTGATAGCATGTGGAGTTTTTTTCTTTTGTTCTGAGCATAAGAAGGGTGGCAGTGGGCCAATTTCCCAAGAAAAAGTTCACCTTGATTAAACCCACCAAGATGAGGGCGTCATAAGGAGCAGCCAGATCCAAGAGGTAGGAAAGAAGCAATTCACAAGCAAAAGAAGAGTGTACAAAAAAGCCTGATGGTAAAATTCAGAAATAGATGTAGAGGCTGCTGATGGCTTTAGAGCATGACAATGCACAATTTAGACACCACTGTAGAAAATGAGCTGCTACAATACTGGATAGAGTTTATAAATTCTTTTATACTTTTGCATAGGTGCTTTTGCAAAGAAGTGGTTCTCTAAATGTGATTGGGATGGCTCACTGGGAATCAGATGGTGAATTTTTGTATTCAGGCTGAAGGGTTGTCCCTTACACCTGATTTAATTACAAATAAACTTGCTGTTGCAGGTCGCTCTCAGTTCAAACAAGGAGAAATTCAGGCTCTCTACAGCAAAGCATTTGAGCACAAAATAAAACTTAAATGCAAAGCAGTCTGGCTTTAACCCTAAGCATAGACTTAAGTATTTTGTCAGGTCCCATGTATGATGCCTGAATCCTTTGCCTTGCCAAAAAGAAGTCAGCTGAATTGTGTTGTGGTTTTTTTTCCTCCCCTCCAACATAAATTTTGAATGTAGCCAGTGTTTCTAGTTATTGTCTGGTTACTTTACACAGGTATGTGCCTGATTTATAGAAAGCTCTCTTAGCAGCACGACTGTCATTCAGGATTTGCAGAAACAGCCTTCTATTATTTGGTGGTGGTTTGGTTTCTGAAGGGCAGGCTGTAGACACAAACAAGAGACGTAGCCCTCAGAAACATTCATGCAGCATCCTTCAGGAAGGGAGGGGAGGTTATCCAAGTCTCCATGCTGCTGTACTCATATAAATGCTCCCTCTTTTGTTGCTGCTGGACTCCAAAGAATAAAACCAAAACACAAAGCGAAGGCAGCACCACTGAGCAAATGCCACAGTGTTCCCTTAATCCATGTGGATCAAAAAACATGAACGTTTTGATTCTGTAAAGAATCTTCCTCAGCATGCTGGATTAATCACATGGATTAATAAAACACTGTTGCACTCACTCAGTGGTGCCTCTTCTGCTTTGTGTTTTCTTTTATTATTCTTTGGAGCCCTGCAGGAACAAAAGACGGCGTGTTTATAAGAATACCATAGGCACTGGGATTTCTATAAACCTCTCTCTATATAAGGTATGCTTCTTGAATTTTTCCCCATGGATCATACACTGCAGATTTGCCTGCATACTAAACCCTGTGCTAGTGTCCCTATCTGCCTGAAATACACTCAGTTTAACATGCTATTTTTTCTTTCATTGTGTTGCTGTTTAGTTCTGCAGAGTGTGGCACGGAGCACATGTGGAATGCTCTCATCTGAGCTGCTTTTGTGGAGCAAACACTTTTGTGTATCATTTCTGTCACTGCTTGGAGAGTAGAGCTGGTGGGCAGGGGCAGCATTGGAGAAACACACAATTCTAATGGCTTTCATGCACAGAAGTGACTCGGGAAGTACAGACTCACCCTTTTCATTAATATATACTCACACATGAAAATGTATGCTAATGTGAGCCTTTGGGAAGCTGTGTGATAAGCTGCCAGCATCTGGCACCTGACTATTAAACTCCCTCTCTGTACACTGGTTCCAGTTCTCTGTATTTTTTTAATGACCTCTGCTTTCCTCAGCATTCTTTTCTGCCTCGTAGATGAAGGCTGACCCCTTCCTCTGCTGTAGGCCCCCCCTTCTTTTCATCACTGCAGAACGTAGGATGAGTAGTAATCAATCTTGTGTTATAGATAGGTTAAAGGTCTGAAATTTCAGGCTTTAGCAGAGCTAAAATTGAAGATTTAACTCTTGAAAAGAGGACATACCATTGCCCCTGGATAACCCTAATGCAGTTAATTTCAAAGATGCAAAATAACTTATTTTTTGTGAGTAAAATATTGTTGAAGATTTTTCATGTGTTTATCAGTCATAGAGTTTGGGTGTACAGTAATAAAAAAAAGGGTACTAATAAATAATACCTTGAAGGCTGTCTGAAGTATTCTGCTCATGACTTGCATATCCATGTTTTATCTACATGCATGCCTGTGTTTATTGTTGTCCACCATAATTAGAGATTCTGGCCTTTGTCTGTTAGTTCAGTCTCACAGCAATTCCTCCTTTCAGGACACCTGGGCTACATTGAACCTGACAAATTACAGTGTCATGGTCTCTCACAGAAACTTAACATGCTTGTGAACTGATATCCTCTACCCTCAGCCTTCTGGAAGATCTGTTCTAAAGGATGTAGGTGCCATAGCAAATCAGTCTAGCAGAGTGCTTTATTCAAACAGTGAGTTTCTGTATCCTCTTGGGCATTTCTTCACAGGGCCAGGGGAGCACCTTTCTCTCACTTCTCCTCATTGTTTCTCAGGCTTCCTGAGCAACAGTCCCAACACGTACTGCAGCCTCCCATTTATGAATCCATTGTTGCAGTGCTGAGTGTCTGTCCTATTGCACCCACCACCTACAGAATGCTCCAGGGTGCAGTCCCAGTGGTTTCAGTCCTGCAGCATCCCCTGAACACCACGGGACAGAGGCCTTCAGGCTCCTTTTCTCTCTATGCCACCATTTACTTTGGCTAAAACCAGCTCTCTTTCCCTCTGCCAGAGGTGGGAACTTGATTGAATGTAGCATTAAACCACCAGCGGCCTGACTTTTTCTTTTCAACTGCTGCTCTGAAAATGAATCTCTTTCAGGCTGATAAGGCCAATTTCAAGCAGCAGGACATCCTGCAGTGAGCTCCTCCTTTACTTTCATAGTACATCTGATTTGCCTAGGATTCCCTTTTTTATAGCCTGCTTTATTCTTTGAGTTTTAGAAATTCTCCTATGAATCGTGTTGTACAATTGATTCATGTTACATAATCATTTTTCTACCACAGATTGCAGAAATTGTGGCACTTTATTCTGCAGTTTTAATTGTGCTGAGCGCCTTCTTCTGCTATGATGTTTTGTAGCCAATAATGTTAAAATATTGCTTGAGACAATTATCTATTGATGATGAGTGATTCCAGGGTTGTGCAGCACCATTTTCTATAGAAATTCTAAAAGCAAAAAGGGCAATGACATGGGTAGAATTGCTCAATAAACAGAATTTTAAACACATAGGGCATAGATCTTTCACTCTGTGGGAAGTGCCATTCATTAATGATGAATGTAGAAACACAGTCCCCTACAGACTGGTGTCAAAGAAGTATCCACTATAAAGCCTTTTACATCTTTCCCTTCATCTCTTAGGTGCTGACCAAAGTCCTGTGGTGAGAGGAGAAGCAATGTCCCTGATAAAATGTTAAGGCTACTGATATATGGGATGTGTTGCAAGGGAATCACATATCTGAATACAGATTGCTACTACTGCCAACATGAGCAGCAACTGTACAGATGCATTGCTGCAAGTGGGAGCCATGACTGCTGGCTACTGCAGTAATGTTTCTTTGTACAAAAGTGTTTTCTTATCCACAAAATTGAAAAAAAACAATTCCCTCCCCCAAGTTTTTGTGTCATAAATGAAACATAAATGTGTTTATTCCTTTCTGTTGCTAGATGAGAAGCGTTGAGCTTTCAGAGAGCAGCTGATGTGGCAACACTCCCCTAAGCAACCAGAGAATTACAGCCCAGGTTATTCTAGGAGGGATTTTGTGCAAAACCAACCACACAGGTATTCAGCCTGATGAGCAGCTACAATTTGCAGTGGTGGTGATGATAATTTGGTGAGTGTGGGATGTCCTGGCACACACTGTACAAAGACTGTGTGCACTCCTCAGCCCTGGTTTCTGGAGTGTTTCGTTCACTTGGGTTGCAGATTGCAGGAGAGATGTAGTGCTTATTTTGGAGCAGAAAGGATGATAAGACACTTGACAAATCAGGGAAGGATTTATAAGAACATGAAAGGTTGTTGCAAAGAAGAAGGGAGTAATGTTTTTCTTCATGTCCATGACTGATAGGGCAAGACACAGTACTTTTCAACTACAGCCTCAGAATTTAGCTTGGATTTTGGTTGGGGTTTTTTGTTTTGTTTGTTTGTTTGTTTTAGCAAGGATATATACTTCAAGTGCACATTATTTCTCAGAATAACTTTGATAGAAATCAGGCTAGGACACATAAAGCTGATCCTACCTTGGAGCAGGGGATGGAATTGATGAAGTCTGAGATCCTGCAGTCCTGTCTGTACAGGATCTGTATCCATTTAGAAGTGTTTCTCTTGATACTGTCATCACATTTCCCACCAGGAATGGAGTAGAAATTCTGCCTCCCATCAGGTAAAGCCTCATAAACCCAAGGTTTCATGTTTTGTTGAAACAGAGCTTCTTTAAAGACATGGGGTCTAAATAAAGTTGTTTTCTTAACTGACTGCCTTGGGTTAGGTTCTAAATCCATATTTCATCATCTGACTAAGACATCTTTCACAGCTGTTGAGTGTTTACCAGTTTAAAAAAGACATAAAAGTTTTATTCTAACCTAACAAATACATTTCTGGGTGAGCTGGCAGGGGAACAATTGTACAAATTTTGTTAAATTTTTTTTTAATACTGATTTGGTGCATCACTGTAGCTGAAAGGGCTAATAAGAAAATCGTTGCCCTAGTCCATTCTTGCAGTGTTTTTCTTTGTTCTTGTTGCCTGAAATTAAAAGTTAGTGTGCTCAAGCACAGAAGAAAGGATAAAAGCTAGCTTTAGGTCGGTCTTATCTCCTAAAATAGAAAGGACATTCAGTTTAAACTGTCTTCACAGGCTCCCAAGTTATTTCCTCACTCTCAGAGGTATTACCTTTTGAATTTTAGATCTGAGGGGGTTTTGTGTGCTACAAGGCGTTTGTCTGCTGGTCCAGGACAGTAAGTATATGGTTATTTGTGCATTTTAATGCCTGTTTGCTGAACAGTCTGCAGATTTTGTACATAGTTACTACAATCAAGGTTTAGTCTGGCTATCTCAGTTACTTGTAAATGAAAGGATAACATGGTATGTGCTTTTCACTCTGGTTGTGGAGGATTTGGGCAGTGTTTTGTTACAGAGGGAGCTGCTCCAGAGCATAGGGCACTTGGTGGGCCAGCAGAGGGAGAGCTCCCTTGTACCCCGGAACAGCCCTGTCCCAAGCTCTGTGCTGCAGAAAACAGGCCAGAAACACCAGTCCAGCAAGGGGAGGAACAAAAGTAGCTGCCTGTCTGTAGAGAAATATGGAACAACTGCAGGACACCAGTGTGGGTTTGTGCCTATCCCTTGAAGAGCCCCATAAGAAAACAGGATAGCAGAAATCAGGAGTTTCTCTGTGTTCTCCATTAACTTCTCTAATTGTGTTATTTTCTCTTCCTGGATTTTAGCTGTCTAGAAGTCAGGGAACTAATCTGAACTAATCTACTTGTCCAAACGTTTCTATATCCAGGAGAGAATGATAAACACCTTTTCAGGTGATCCCAGCTCTCTGTTTTAGATATCTACTTTAGAAGCTGGAGTACAGGGCTGGGCCCAGTGACCTTGTCTGACTGTCTTGTCTTTTGTCTTCAGGTGGGCTCTGAAATTACAGAGAAGTAGCAATGACTATTGCAAGGTCAAACAAGGTTTGGGAATCTGGTTGGGGTGGGCTAAAGCTATTGCATATTGAGATGTGGAAAGGAGGTAAGATGGAGGGGAGTGAAGAGCCTCAATCTAAGCCACATTTAAGAGTGTTCTTTTAATAAAAGAGCCTCTGTAACACGTGGCAAAAGTGTCCAATTGACCATATTGCAAATGGCTCCTCTTGCTGGAGCAGTGATTTTTTCCAGTGCAACAGCCAGCACTAGACAAGCTAATTGCTACAGCCAGGAAAGGAAGGAAGGAAGAGTGTGATTTTGCTGGGACTTTGTACTGAGACAATGTGTGTTACAGGAGTAAGGAACCAACCCAACCTCCTGAAGGGACGTAGGAATTTCAAACTGCAATAAATGGAACTGGCTGGTAATGTCAGGTGTGGTTACTGAGAATTCAGATTGTGTATTTAACTTCTTGTGAGGTACTTTCACAGGCTTTTATATTTTTGAGAATCAGCCCACTGTTGTGTAGGACGAGGAGAGTGATGAAAATCTAATGCAATGTACCTTTCTTCCCTTGCAAGTTGTAACAATAGTACTTAAATTGAGATAATACACAAACACATCAGTTAGACATCTTGTAGAAATCTTGATAATAACATCAAGAGGATATTTTATTTGAAGAGCATGAAATACAGTCAGTATGATCAAACTAATAATAAATTGATGCAATTTTTTGAAAGTTCTTCAGAGCAGATGTGCAAGAATCCTGTATCCAGCTTCAGTGATTCACGTGGTCCTGAGCCATACAACCCTGTGTTGATGGTGACAACAAGTAATGACTAGGAGGAGCTTTTTCAGGCCCTGATTAAAGAATTTTTAAGTGCTTTTAAGGACGCGTTGAGTTGTATTCTTTTCCAGGAGAGTTTTTGAATGGGATTTAATCCTATGCTCAAGCACTTTTTCTGAAAGTGGTTGTCTTCTGGAATCAACTTTCATTTCCATTTGTGGTCTAGTGACAGCCCCCACCTGGGTTTGAAATGAGGTCATTTGGCCTGAAAGGTGGGGGTAAAGGTATCTAAGTAGCTTTCATGGAGACTTATTCTGTTGCCTATAGCTACTTTCATCTTAAATAAGGAAGTGTGGCATGTTTGTATTCACAGATCCCGTTGTGCAATGTTCTGTCTCAATTGGGGCTGTCTGTGTCTCCATATTAATTCTCAGGGCAGCTGCAATTTCCTCCATTTCATGCAAATTAGCTTCAGCCTTAAAGCTCCTGGCAGGTCGCCAGCATAGCCCTCTTTGGCAAAATTTGGATTCATCAGTGGAAGGGTATTAGCCTTTTTGCTTTAAAGGCCTTTGTTTGGGCAAATATTTCACTATTTTAAAGGCAAATACTTAAGAAAATCTCTATCTTTTAGCCAGATGCACTCTTTAACCAGTAGAACAGTCCTAAAGATAGTTAAATAAACCAAAAATAACTGAAGTAAAGGAATACATTCTTACTACTTATCTTGAACATTGCTATAAATGCCACAGCACCAGTGCCATTAAAATGCGTGTCAGGAATTTTCCTTGGCTGCCTCTGTGCGGCCTTTTAAGATCATTTAACTACATAATGACTTTTAAAGATATTCTTTTTGAAATGGAAGGGCTTTTCTTCCAAGTCTAGCTGAAAAAGGTATTCCACAGACTTTCAATGCAATATCTTAATTCCATCTCTCTGATTTTTAAAAAAAGTTAAACTTTTTAGTTTGCACAATGATTTTGTGGTTTTGTGTGTCATACAATTATTCTGAGAATATTCTTACCTTTTACATCATTATGAATACCCTCACAGTGTTCTGTTTTGTTCTGAGTATATGCTATTCTCCTTAAAAGTCAGATTTAATTTTTTTTCTGTGAAGATAATAAGGGTACTTAGTTTTTACTCCTTCTATTCTTTTCACCAGAACCACATTTCATAGATTTCCTAGGAACCCATTATTTAATTCTAGTTCTACCTGAACAGTGACCATAAAATAGCATGTAAGGTTCTGGATTCATGACATGACACTGGTTTTGAATTTAATTAGGTAGCAAACAAGATTTCTCTTTTCCATATGTCACTGCCATGTAGTTTCTTAGCTGTTGAGATTCGAGATTTGTTTGTCCTGTATCATCATTAGAAGTTGAAATCCTGCAGGAGAAAAATGGACCTGTGGTTCTACTTGTATAAAAATGTTGTTTTTACCTGGTACTCTCATGTCTACAAACCCTCTAAGGCACAGTGGAGTTCCACAGATATTACCAAAACCACCATCTCCAGACTGTTTATCATTGCAATGACTGACTTTTCTCTTTTCTATTACTGTTGACATGCAAGATGAGAGGATCCCAGGCTGTTTGTAATAACTGTTTTCCATGGCTAGTATTTAGAAAAATATCACCCTACTTGCACCCTGGTACCTGGAGGAACTTTGCAACTATCTCTTTGTTCCTGTAGGTTTTGAACATATCCTCATAAAAGCTCCTGATTTTTGGGCTGTCTATTGTTTTATGCACTTTAATCATATCTTTTGTTACCTTGTCTCAAAGACAAACTGTAACAATCATTTCAGTTTTTTTATTCTGTGGCTGTCTCTGTGGTTTTCTGCAGCCTTGGAGATCCCTCTCTGCACACAGGAGTGAAGGCTTCTATTCTGCCTTGAGATTTTCCTGGGTGATAGAAGAATTATATAGATACTCATTCTTTGGGGATGGACTGAAATTTTGAGAGTAATACAGGAAAGCATGGGTTTTGTTCAGCAAAATATGGTTACCTTTTGCAGCTGCTGCAGCTGATCTCTTGGTTGGGGGCTTTAGGTTGTTGGATTTTTGGAAGATACATTTTGATGACAATGGGCAGAGTTTTACTTCTGCTGAAAAATTGGTTGTGTCATAAAGTGAAGAGATAAATACACCAGCTTTTTAGGGATGCTGAAATATCCATTGTGACCAGTCACAGTCCGCAAATGTTACATCCACAAAGTGATGGATGCCTCTCTTTGAACAATTTAAAAGAGGCTGAAAACTTTTGTGGTGTTATTTGAAATCTTGTAAGTCTAAGAAGCATACTTTGGACTGAACAAGGGAAGAATTTGGTTGGAAGTACTACCTTAACCAAAATCAAAGCTGGCAGGTCATAAACTCTTTGAAGGTTCACCTTCTTTTAATCATAATATGTGTTTTAAAATGGTTCTTTGCTTACCAGGCAAATGATTTTACAGGGAATTGGTAGGGGTTTGGGTACAAACAGTATAACTTTGATTACAAAGAATCAGAATTTAATTTCAATAAAATACAGAATTTCTCAGACCTGAAACACAATTGTTGATGTGGTTTCTCAAGGTATTTTGTGTATATAAAAATCTTACTAATGTAAATCCCATTAATTTAAAGAATTGAATAATTCCCTAAGGCTCCAGCCAAATGCTGTTATTATGCATGCCTATTGCATAACTAACTTCTGTTTAAATGTGGGGAATACTCATAGTACAACTAGTCCCCCAGCTAATTACTAATTGGAGTGGAGTTCCAAGGCTTTTTTTTTTTAAAGTTACTGTTTTTTAAACACAGCCTTTCTATGATCAGGCCCAGGGGAGGATGTGCTAGTAGCAGTCTGAAGACAGTAGGACAGATAAGCTCAGAGGACAGGAATGTTTTAAACCAGCTTTGCCTGAAAGTTTGAGAGTCATGAAACCATATCCTGGAATTTGATCTAACTTCATGTCAAGCTTGGCCTGACTATTGGACCAGAGCTCCATACCAGAGCTCTGGCACTCCAGCTTTTGTTGTGTAGAGATATTTCTGCTCTGTGTTCTATGTATTTCATTGCTACTTGTTAATCAAAATTAAAATACTGTCCCCAGAGCGTCCAAACCACTCAGATCCACTGAAATAAGTTGGTCATGTCTAAAACAGGTGAGTATTTGCCATAGGGAGGTGCTACCAAGGAGCTAATAGTATCAGTTAGATTTAATTTCATAATTCTGTGGTCTTTTTCTCCTGTAAATTTTAAGCTCCTGCAGGTAATAAATTTTGCTTTTCAATAGGCAATACCACTATTTGAACTGAACAGGGGGAACTCTTGCCCTTGCTGTTATCAGCAAGACTTAGTGGAACATTAGGCTATCAGAAGATAATTTCTTGTTTTGATACACTCACACAAATTGACACTCAGTGCTTGAGACTGCACCAAATGGAGTTAAATCCTTCTGTTAATAAAAAGGTAAGAAAACTGAAAGCCATCAGCATTGTGCATGTTAGCTGTGTCCAAAATTACTCTTGGGAAAAAACTGCCTGGTGAATGGACAGGCTCAATACATGATGAAATGACAGATTTCAAGGCCTGCCTGCTACTCAGATCTGGAAAGTGAAGTCACATGTGTACTTTTTTTGGTACAATTGATTTCTGCTTGCTTCTGAGTCCTTCATGCAGCCAAAAAAGTGCTTTGGGGAGAGAGATAGGCACCATTTGCATAGTGGTCTAGCTGGGCCATTTGGCGCAGCAAGATGAATGACTTGCCCAAAACTTTGCCAGTAACAGGATGTGATCAGGGATCACACTCTACACCTGGCTCTGTGCCTTTCCCCACTGAACCTACATGAAGGAAACTGAGGTGTCTTGGCAACCTGTACTGTTCCCTATCTTCTGAAGAATGACTTTCATCTAATGTTGTTATGATTGTGATGCATGTAAAACATCTCTATGTAGGCAATGTATACACCAGAGTTGTAGTTGTACCCAAGACTAGTGGTGTTTCCTAACAGGTCTGTTTGTACATAGTTGCTTTAATTCAAAAATGTCTCTGAGCTGCATTTGGAACTCTCCTAATGACAGGCAAGAGTCAGAACCATCAGCTTTCCTGAATGGGATCATCAGTTTATGATGCTTACACAATGTGGGATATTTCATCCTACACAAGAATGCAGGGGATCTCTTTTTAATTAGAGGGCTAGGAAAGAAATCACTTCATGGAGCAAAGTGTACTTAGAGGTCTTAGCTGAGCTTTTAAGTCCATTTGATGGAACCATCAGACATATTTACCAGCCTTGGCCCTTGGAGGTGAGTGTTTGCTCAGAGGTCTGGAACTGACTCCTCAAGGGGCTTGCACAGTGCAGGTACTCAGTATAAATTCATATGCATCAAGCCCTCAGACAAAAAGAAGTGTGGAGGAACCTGTGTCCGGGGTGTTTACACAAAGCACCTCAATGGCCTGAGAACAGAGGAGGTCTGTTGGAGAGCTTTGCACTGCCAATCCTTTACGCGGCTGGAATTGATCACTTTAAGAAAGGGAGCGGCAAGATGAGAGCAGAGGGATGGTTTATTGCAAAGTTCCTTTAGGGTTTGAGAAATGGAGAAATTTGGATGAATTGTACTTTTCAGCCAGGACTTGCTGCCATCCATCTCCCAGTTCCTTAAGAGTAACAGAGGTTTTTGCAGTGAGTGCAGCTTGCTGCCAGCAAATCTCGACTTTTGTTAATGTATAGGCATTCATCATCTGCTGTTCATTAACACACATATTGCTAATGCCTGGCAATGGAGCGAACATTTTTCTAGAGTGGGGTCGAAAAACTAATTATTCACCATATGGTGGCCGGCTCAGCAACAATTGCTGAAGCCATGGAAGCAAAAGGAAGTTGGCTGGTTGATTTCTTTGGACAGTTTGCACAGTGATGACTCTCTTGACACATGCCATTCATGTGGCCGCTGCATAACAGATGGGCTAAGGCTGGGAACTGTGGAAAAATCATGGCAGAGATCTGGTGGCAGCCTCTGTCTTTTTATCCTTCAGAATGACTTTGGGTCACATGGGCTGTGAAAATAACAAGTAGGGGATTGTGCTCTAAGGATTTCCCTGCTTCTTTCATAAAGCCAGAGCGTAATTTTGACTGCCTTTTCGTATTTTGTTTATTAAAGGGATCAGGGTTTTAGATGAAAGAGATTACTTGGTTTGTGGTAGGGGGCTGTGCTGTGCCCATGACACTCAGCTCATTGTTAGCAGGAAAAATGCTGGCAGTTTGATAAGGGATAAGAAAATGGAGGGGTTTTAAATTAAAATTTAAATTACTCCTTATTTGTTCTTTTCTCATTTGTAAATCTCACATAGGCAAGTTTAGATAAGAGCTGTTTTAGATTCAGAATACTCAAACCTGAAATGAGTTAGTGTTTTTTTCCAGAGGAGCTTAGCACGGGAGGGTAAGATTAATTTGAGCATGCTGCCTTTGCAACTTGTGTGCTTTCTGGATTTCATATCATCCAGACAGTGCCTGAATGGGGAAGGCACTGAAAGTTTCCATACAAGATTTGTTGAGCTTTAGTGTCATTCAAAATTAAATCAGGTGGGTTTGAACTATCTGCAAATTAAATTTTAATTGATTATAGCAAATTGTGTCAGTTGAGAATTTTCTCATATCTTCTTTCACAGGAGTTAGGAAGAAGAGCTGACAAGCAATGAAAGTATTGCCAGATCCCTTCTGAAGCTGCACAGCCTTCCCAGAGAGATGCTGGAATTACTGGTTGCAGAACATGGAGGGTGGGAAAGGAGAAGTGAAGGACTCTGCATGAAACTGCCTTGAGAGAGAGTTTGCAGGTGAACCATTCACAGTCATTTGGGATTTGAGTCTGTCTTGTCAGGAGCAGCCCACAAAGTTTCTCAGGTGAAATGTGATATGTGAGGTCTTGGTTCAGGATTTTTGTTGTGTAGGCATTCATTACTATCGTATTTTACATAAACATTCACAGGACCTCCTCTCCCCCTGCTGTCCCCACCCTCCTCCCTCTCTCTCCAAAAACAAAAGCAGAAAGAAACTAAGATATCTTACAAAGCCAACTTCAAGCAATATTTTCAGATTTACTGGGCTTGAAACTTCTCTTTATAAGCAGAAAGACACATGTGCCTTGTTGTGGCATTATAATCTTGGCTGTTCACAAGCAGCACTGTTTTTTCTGTATCTGTGTGCCACAGAGATGACATGGTGACACAGAATCACAGAATATTCTGAGTTAGAAGGGACTCACAAGGATCATCAAATCCACCCCTGAAGTGAACAGCCCATATGGCAAACTCATGACCTTGGCATTGCTGGGCAGGCTGCAAAGTGAACACCAACCTTGTGGCTTCCAGGGTCCTCACATCAACCCCCATTTTTCACTCTTACATATCAAACCTGCTGATTCCACAGGTGGGATCTGCTGCTCTTGCAGTGCTGCTCACAGGGAGCCTCTGAGCATGCTGACATTGGATGCAGTTGTGCTGGTACACACAGGAGAGACTGAGCAAAAAGAAAATAATGTGTTTTTATCTTGAATTATCCTGTTGCTGTTTTCTGCAGGTGAGGTGGTAAACAGCACTAGTTTTCATTAGGGCATGATACTTTCCCACAGATGAGCAGGGGAACACATTTCACTGGCTCTGTCTCCTTTGTGAGGAGGAAGTTCTCTAGCCGATAATGCTGCAGCAGTGATTATTTCTTCTTGAGATTGGAGTAAGCCAGTGTGTTTTATGTGATGAACCTCCTAATCAGCTTTTTTTGCCCTGCAGTGGTCTGAACAAGCACAACATGAGGAAATGCTGCGTTCCCCTCAGACCTGTCATTCATTACCTGCATTTCTGGGCTCTTGTGATCCCTGGGTTCATTTGCTAAACCAGTGCATATCCCACTTCTCCTCAGTGATTTCCCTATCTGTCTTAAAGACAAGGAACACTTGTTTTTAGCAAGAAGTCAGTCCAGCAGAAGATTAGGCCCATTATCCAGCAGATGCTGCAGAAAATCTATGTCTCTGCCAGTGTTAGACTGCTAGACAGAGGGCTGGATATTCAGATCACTGCTTCTCTTTAGCCTTTGCAGGGAATGCCCAAACCTCCAGTGCCTCTTCATGTGGCTCCTCCAAGTGTGCTCTGCCTGATGCCCATCTGAGGCTGCAGAGTTCTCTGCTCACCTGGCTGGAAAATGTCCCTCAGATTTTGGGTAGAGATTTGAAAAGGATTCTAATAATTGCATTTTATAAACTTAAATGCCTGTCAGACATAACGGTCAACATTCTCCTTTCCCATGAGGAAAATCCTTAAGCAGATAAATGATTATTAGGAACATTCAACAGAATTCCTGAGGCCTGAGGTGAGGTGTTAAAGGCATTTTGCAGAATTGGAGGAAGGAGAAGGTGGCATGAAAATGTGCCTGTATACACATTTATACTTAAACATGCAATATACATGTATACACACTGCCATGCCATTTTCCAGACATGAAGAGGTACAAGAATAGCAAAATAATTTATTTTATAAAGAAAAAATTTAGAGTATTGTGTCACAAAGAGCAAAGGCGAGGAGCCTGAGTGTAAGAGCAGTTTTAGAACACCAGATGTTGTCCTAAGACAATGATGGAAAAATATTACAAACCAGTTTCTTCATAAAGTGCTTCTAATACAAAAGATGATTTTGAAGTGATTTCCCCATGCACAACTACTCATCTCTTTGTCTGTTCTTAGACTCTTTTATGGTGTTTTATTATAAGCATGTTCTATTCTTTTTTACTGTGCATTTATTAAATTGTAATCTGTTCCTCATCTGCTCTTGAGATACACATTAAGCATGCAAGGCAATCTTTAGACTTTAAAATCTCAAAAATGGCTTGGAATCAATGAGGTAAACAGCCCAAGTATTGGTCTCCTGGATCATGTTCCAGTCACAAAAGACATAAATTAGTTCATCTCTGTGTCAATAACTAATGAGATTTCAAATGTTACAGTTTTTGTTTTGTAATCAGCTGGAATACTGCACATTGTGGAAGAGACAGGATTTAATATTTATATATATCAAATATATAAAGATAATATAATAATACTGCACATTGTGGGAGAGACAGGATTTAATATTTATATATATCAAATATATAAAGATAATATAATAATACTGCACATTGTGGGAGAGACAGGATTTAATATTTTGACTGCTTTGCTTGAAGTGCTGAAAAGATTGGAATTTGGAGAAATATTCCTCAAATCAAAATTTGCTGTTGATTCCTCAGGTTCCTACATGAACTGGAGATGGGGTGAGTTGTACAACATTTCCTCCTGTGAAAATAAATTTGTTTCTCTGCTTTGATGCCTCTCCTGTTTGAGGTACAGTTTTGGGTTTAAAGTTTGTTTCACAAGGACCTTATCAAAGTGTTCAGATGATGATAGATAAGCATAATATTTTGGTTTATGAATGAAGACGAGTTGTAGGTAAAAGTTTTGAGGGTTTTTTTGTTGACCTAAATTACAAACACACTGACATTGAAGGGTTTAAGTTTAGCTTTTGATTAGCTCCCTCTTATGTAACCAGCAAGGGAAGACCTTTGAAGCCCCAGATGTAATGAAAAGCTTTCTTTTTTTGTCAAGGCACAAGATCTGCCATGACCTTCATACTGGGAACTGGTGACTACTTGCCTGGCAAGAAAAAAAAGTCTCTATAAAATGTCAAAAATTATGATTACAGAGCATTGCAGCCATTCTGGCTGAGCCCTGGAGCCCAGATATTTCTACTTGATCCAGTTCTCCTAAATCATGGCACAGTCCTTTGCTGAGCTGATGGATTCACACATTTGGATAGCATGTACTGTTTATTCTGTTGCTAAGGTAAAATGCATCTCACTTTAAGAACAGCTGAATTGTGTTGCTCTCATCCTTGTTTAATACACATCTTATGTAGATTATATGAACCAAATTGGCTTAAATGGGAGATTAATGAGGGATGTGTGCTGATTATATGTGCCAATAAGTGTTAGGCTGTGTATTTAAAACATTGCTGCATTCACATAGAGAGTAATAAGAAATCCCTACCTAGAATATGGGGATTTTTTTTCCCAAGAAAGACATATTAAATACTTTTTGAATTAGCCTTGTTTCCCCTTTGTCAGCCTTGTTTGCTAAATCATCACAAATGTTTATTGGATATTTTGGCTTTGCTACCATCTCCAGCATGCTGAAGTGGTCCATGAACTCAGTGTAGTTTGGAAAATACTCTGCTGCCATTCTCTTGTCACACATTAGCAGTTCCAGGGTCATGAACAATGAAAAGAAAAAGAAAACTGCTATTTCTATATTTCTCTCTATTTTATTTACACTGTGATTTTTTTTCCCCAGCAGTTATGTTCAAGCAGATGGTTTAAATGGGAAATTAAGCAAGGACTTCATAGCCCCTTTCTTTGGGAATCTCAGGAAAAACTCCTGTCCATCTCTCAGGAAGTTAATCAATCTGAATTTCATTTTAATTAGGTTAGGATTGGACAGCAAACCTCCTCCCTGCTTTTAGTTATCATTTTCCTCAAAAGAAAATTTATCACAAAAATAACACTAACCACTGAATTTCAGCTGGTCAGAAGAGACCTCAGGGTGTCTGGGGAGCCCCCAGTGAAGCCATAGTTGTGTA
>VZRX01003020.1:201558-220392 GCA_013398075.1 Notiomystis cincta
GTAGGGATGTTTCTTCTCTCAAATAAGGTTAATCCCATTACTGTGCTGTCAGTACCCCTGTGGTCTCATAAACCTATGCTCAGCCTAATGCCACCAAACCACTTGCTTGTTATTAGAACTGGTCATCTTTACACATATTTCATTTGGTGTCAGCCCCAGCTTTTTGTATCATCTGTCAAGTGTGCCTAAAGAAGGTCAGTGATAAACAGGTCTTGTGGTTTTCTTCTGTTTGCCAGGGGGTGTGCAAAACCATTCCATTTACAGGAACATTCTCTGCATTTTGCAAAGACTGTATGATGAATTAGCCTGGGATAAAAAAAAATATATAAATNCTAAATGATAGTGGTACCCATTTGGCCCAGCAGGATGAGAATCTAAGTATTTGTGGTCTGAATGTTTTGCATTTAAAAAGATTCAGTTTTGGTCCATCACAGTTCAGCCAAGAAACACCTTTTTTTTCTTTTCTCCATGTTGCTTAGTTCTCATGCACACTTCCAACACTCAGTCCTACTAACTTTACATATGTGAACAGACACAAGCATGTGGGTTTCATAAGAATCAATAAATTCTGGGCTTGTTGGTAAAACTGTGTGACATGGCTGTAGCTGCAAGACAGGAACCTAATTTTCTCTGGTCACTTAGTGCAGATGACAATTTTCCATAATCCAAATGTAGTTTCTGGCACTTAACATCTTCTAGGAAATCCTTATGAACCATACTGTACTGGAAAAAACTCAAAACCAAACCAGAAACTTAAAGAAAACCTTGATTTTGAAGGGAGAAAATACTTCTTCCCTATCCTACTAATGAAAACTTTACATACTTTTGGTTTTTTTTCAAAATTTATTACTTTTTCCTGAGGGAAAAATTGATCTTTCTCAAAAAATTAGGAAATTTATGTTGACAGCTGGGGTGTGTGGACATAGTGGCTCTTCTATGAAGTTATCTAATTTTTGTTCTGAGCATTTTATACAAAGTCAGGCACTCTCTAATCCAGCAAAGGACCCAATGCCAAAACAAATTCCAGCTTTTAACATGCAGTCAGTTCTGTGGCTCAAACAGGGAAGTGACTTATGCCTGGATTCATTTTCCATGCACATTTGTCTATTTGGCTGCTCCTTCAGCCTTTGAACAAGTACTATTTTGCAGTCTATGGAGAATCTGACCCCATCATTCTAATAATACGGGAAATATTTGTTGCATGGAATGTTTGGGTTTGCATCTGGGTTTTTATTGCTGTGACCTGAGTGAAAGCCTCTTGGATGGTTGTGTTATTTGACTGGCAGGTGGGTGTCCACCTGAAATGTAGGTGGGAGCCTTGTTTGGGGTGGCAGGGACCACTGACCTCTGCTTGCAGCCCTGGAGTGTGGGATGAGCTGTCACCAGGGGTGGATTAAGAAGGCAGTGACCAAACGTGTCCTTTGTTCCTGGCAGGCAACCAGGGAGTAAGAACAGTAACCACCAGGAGCAACATATCTGCTACTGGGTTTTAGGAGGGAGATTTTGGGGGCAGGAAGCCATAAGAAAAGTCTCTGAGAAGCATTTCTGGACTCAGGGAGCTCAGCCATGCATCCAGGGGCTTTGTCACAGAGTGGTAGGCACTCATCTGCTGCCTCACCAGCCCTGCTGGGGAAGCCTCCTGGAGCCCCACTGCTGCAGCCCCCTTGCTGGAGGGGCTTGGGGCATCAGCCAGGCTCAGCCTTGCTCACACAAAATGCTCCTGAGTATTCCAGTGTTGTTCCTCTTCATTGTCCCACTGTTAAATTGCCTTCCCAAATTTAAACAAAAGAAATTTTACAGAAATGTAACATTCAGATTTTCTTTTTGAATATGTATCTGTACAACTCTGTTGTACTTCGAGCAGCAATTAAAATTAAAGTGACCAAATAAATAATATTTCTGTCTTCTAGCTATTTAGTGGGGCAGAAAATGATTGGGAAGTCAGTATTTGTTCAGCGAACAAAGGAGTCAAACTATTTAATTTAACTAAATGAATGAACACCGATAATTGAATTTTCCTGTCATCTATTAATTTTACTAAAGAGACCTCTAAAGATGATTGTAACAGTTTTGTCCCTTCCATGCCATCTAAGGGTCAGACTGTGAATGTCATATACTGAGAAACAGTTGCTGATATAAGTAATATAAGTAATATAAAATAGAAGTAATGTGACATTTAATTGGTGTAACCTCGCTGGCATTATTTTCATGACTACTGAAGGATCAGTCAAAGATTTTAGCCTGCTGCATTGCATCCTTTTTGTTTCAATTTTCAGATGTTTTCACGAGTAAACAGTATAACAGTGAGCCTCAAAACCCGAGCATTGCTGACTACCCATTAGTCAATACGAGTTCTATTGTGAAGCTCTAATTTACAGGAAGAACTGCTGTTCAGCCTAATTATTACAGATTATTAGATTAATTTTTAAAATTGGCTAGCCTAATTAAAGTAGCCCCCCTACTAGCAGTTAGGAAGACTACATCTATTATCTTGTATGTTTTTCTCCACTGCCCCTGTGCAGAATCGTCTCTGAGGGAGAGGAGGAGGAGAACTGCTCAAAGTGGTCGCTGCACTTGTATTGGTTGCCACCTTTGAGGTGTCTCCTGCAAATACCACGTTCTGAGAGATTTTTGGAGGCATTTTACGGCCTGTTTTGGGCGGTGATGGATGTGCCATAGAGATGACCTCAGCGCACGGCCGCGCGCTAATACTCGGAGCGGCGCTTTTGTTTGTGGGCGACAATGGCTGTCCTTAGGAAAGCTGAGTTTGCCAATATGCCCCCCTGTCCCAGCGCTGGACCCTTCCTGATTGGGCACCGGGAAGCATCGTGTGCCTTTGACTGAAATGACATGGAAGATGTATGGTCTGAGTGCTGTCCTCAGCACCACTGCTGTGATGCGAAGAAAACCACGCTGACCCAAACAGACCTGTGCTCAAACAATGTCACACCAAACGGAGACAACATATTGGGAAGAAAAATGCTTGTAAACTGTGTGTGCTGGAAGATGTATTGGCCAGGCGGCCATAGGGCAATCTTTGAACTATTGAAATCTTTAGAAATATTGTTTAGTTCTTGAAGAATACTTACAAACCTAATTAATCAAGCATAGATGGTTATTTTCACTCTTTACATACTGCTTCATTTTGGGACAAGAATAGGGCTGTCAAATTTATTTTGCTGACCACTTCCCAGGTGCTTGCTGGCAAAACCAGAGTTTGAACATACATTTCCACAGCAATCCCCAACTAACAGACCTAAGAGAGCTCCTGGCCTTCTCCTAACCCTTAATATGCTTCAAAACTTCCTGAGTGTTTTCATTTTGCTGTTTGTGCACATCTTGGGCTATGACATTTCATTTTCATTTTGGTTTAACATCACCAGAACAGTATTTTAAACCTGACTGAAATCAATGAGCAACTAATGATGTAATTTTAATGTCAAATCAATTGTATATGTTCCTCTCAAGAGATGTTGGATAAGAATTTCCATATAAGATCTGTTATTACTGTTTTTTTTCTTAAAGCTTCTACTACAATCTTGTGGAAGCTCTTGGGAAATGCTTTTACCATGAATTCCTCTTGAATTGCACATAAGCTGAAGACTTCAATCTCTGACCAAAACTCTGATTCTTTGGACCCACTGTCGTCCTGATTGCTGAATTCTGGTAGCTATATGTTTAGAATATTGTCTTTATAATAAAGTAGAATGAGTAAAATAACTGGTATAATGGCCATAACCTTGAAAACATTATTCCCAAATATATTACAAGGGAAAAATTACCAAAAACATGGAAACCAAATTAATTCTGAACTGTGGTCGCAACAACTTTTTTTGAGGAAAAAAACCTCTTCAGGTGAACTGAGTTAGGAAGCAGCATCAATTGCAATGCAATCAATCAATGCAGCTTCAATTCCTCTTCTGTTTATTCCTCTCTGATTTAATTTTTTTTTTTACATATACCATGTAGTCTAAGCCATTTAGAGTACTTAAAATAAATAACTTCTCTTTTTAAACTATTTTTGAAAGTTATTATCTTCATTAAGACTTGAAACTACTTTGTACAGGCAGTAAACAATTTATGAAAATGTTGAAAGCTTTAAAATTTACCTTAAGCTAAAATATGCAGTGAGAACCATAAAATATTGCCTCTTGTTATAATTAAAATGACTGAAACAGCATTTTAATAGTTTAATTCCAATTATTTAAATACATCTAATGCAAATTATTATTTTATACGTATTTTAATGTAATATATAGTAGTATATTGTATTGTATTGTAATATGATGTAGTAGGATATTGTATCACACCCAACATGGAGTGGTTCCTGGGGTTGTTCTGTGCCAGGAGGTGGACTTCAGTGATCCTTGTGAGTTCCTTCTAACTCAGGATATTATATGATTCTATAGCTAGAATGTTGTAATTTAATATGAGTTACTATTATATGCATTATAACATAATAATCACACTAATATATTCAGGTGGTCTGCTAAAATAAGCTATCATTCAAAAGAAAAGATATTTTAAATCTAATCTTGGCCTTGACTTTAAATGAAGTCAGGGTTAAAAGCATGTGTTTGAACTGCCTTCAGAGGCAACACTTTCCTAATTAAGAGATTATTTACTAGAGGAATGGGAATCCTTAAGCACATTCTTCACTGTATTTGAAGGCAATGCAGTGAGATATACCCAGAAAATCTGAACTATCTAATGCACTCAGGAACTTTTCTGCAGTTCTAAGTGCACACAGCAATGAATATAAATTGCATGTTTGCTATGCCCTTTTTTAGAGCACTTTTTGTAGCCTACCCCCCTAGCAATACAATGTAAGTATGTTGAATATAATAAACTGTCCATACAAAAGCATGTCCCTCCCAGTCAGGCTTGAGGTGGTGTGGGAAAATATGCAGCCATTGCTTGACAAGGTCTAGTGCACAGGAAACAAGAGTGTTCACTGCTAGAAATCTTCCCATATTCAGAAATGAGTTGAAGTAAGCCATACAAACATCCTGTTTTGATCAGGCTTGA
Source organism: Notiomystis cincta (assembly GCA_013398075.1). Lineage (NCBI taxonomy): Eukaryota > Metazoa > Chordata > Aves > Passeriformes > Notiomystidae > Notiomystis > Notiomystis cincta. Next base: position 206,587 of record VZRX01003020.1, read on the forward strand.
AATACTCAACTCATCCAAAGCTAAAAGCAAATAGAAAAAGAGACAGACTGGGTGGGGAGTTAAACTGTTGGCAGCAAATGGTCTAAATGAGGAGAAGGCAAATTAAATGAAGAACATATGTAACCTATGATTCTGTCTGGATCTTCAGGGTTTCTGCATACAACCTGATTATTAAGTAAGAGTAGCTGTGTGGATATATGTGCTAATCTTAAACATTCTGGGCTGCTGGATTGAACAAGGCAGCATTTCTGCCTCCCAGCACTCAGAAATCCCCTCCTGGCATTTAGAAATTCAGGATCTTCCATCTATAAATACTGGAAAGGCAGTGTTTTCATGTAAAAGGAAAGACAGTTACTAACTTTAGATTGGTGGTTGTTGCTCTCCTGTATAATGTTTGGGTTTTTTCTCCATCTGTTTCAGTCTGTTTTTGAGGAAATGACAAATGGGTTGTGCCATCGTGACCGTGGCATTTCCAAGTCACCCCCACCCAGGGGGTCTTCTCTACCAGGACAAGGAAGCACCTAAATGTCCTTATACCCTGTGGCCCAACACAGGCACTGGATGAAAATGCTGCTGCTGCAAAGCAAAGCTTCAGGAGGCTGTGGCTTGGTGAGAGAAGGGGTGAGATGTTCCCTGGGCTGTGGTGGGGCATTGCCCAGGTTAATCAGCTGTGAGAGAGCATCTTCTGGGCCAGGGACACATTGGTTCTGTGTTAGCTCTCTCCTCCTTCCCTGAAGAGACTCATTTGCTCTTTCAGTCCCATCTTCAGCAGCACCAAATGAAGCATGTTTGAGATTTCTTTATATCAGCCAATATTCTGTAGCATATTTCAGTAACCAGTAACCCCATTCATCACATTTTAAATGCAAATGAAAGACCTATCTTTAGAGTGCATTTTCTGAAGCTTGAAGCTCCTCTCCCTTTCCTCCAACATCAATTTAAATACTGATTACACTGGAAAATGAAAATTTCTATCATAAGGAAGCATATATTGAAGTTAAGGCAAAAGAAGAGGAACTGAGCTGTAACCCTCAGCAGTTTAATTGTGAGATGTTACTCTGGCTGTTCAATGCCATAAGATGTTCAGGTCCCAGTAACCTTATGAGTCAAATGATGTTTTGGTCACCATCTCTGTATATCCACCTTCAAGTGAGGATGGGGGTGACTTTCTGGCCCCACTATGGTAGGAAGACAGTCTTCCTTTGTGCCAGGTGGTCTACAGGCACCATTTCATCAGCCTCCACCACTCACAAACCTTCTGCCAGTTGCACAGGTTTTGTGTATTTCTGTATCCCTGCATTGAGAATAATAAATCTTTCTGTTTCTTTCTCTCTGTGTGTCTATATGGCATAGCTGCTGAGCTAAATCCTCAGTTATGTTTATTTTCCCATAAATTTGCTTAGCTTTTCCCACATTTGCCAGTGTCCTCTCAGCCACGGGTGAGGAAGGGGGCAGGAGCAGCATCCAAACCTGCCAACCTGAGCATCATACAGTCTGTGTGTCTGGGTGGCCAAGTGTGGTGGCACTTCTGGCAGCCCCAGAAGCCTCAGTTTCCATGGCACTGAAGACATTCTCCAGCCTTTTTCATATTCCACAAAAAAAATAAAAGCTCGGGGCAAACACCTTCTTTCGCAGAAATTTGGCATGACCGTCTCCTTCGCTGCTTGCCTGTTCTTCCACCCATCTTCCCACAAAGAGGTTAATAAATGTTTACTTTTTTTCTTGTTTCCATATGGTTTGTTCACAGGCTTTTGCTTGTGTGTGTATGAATGCTCACTTGCATTGACTGCTGTGAGGGAATTGTTCTACTAATGCTGGCCATCTTCAAATCAATGCCTGCACATAACAACAGAAAGTGCCTCAGATGTAGTGGTTTCCACAGGACTATTGTTAGGCCTTTGTTAAGCATTTTTGAACCTAATAAATAATGTCAAAAGTCTCTATCCTAGCCAAAAATGTTCCCTTTGAAACAGTTCTAATAGTATTTTTGTTCTGCAATGTCTCCCAGTGTCGTGAAGAATTTGTGCCTCACAATAGGAATCTGGTATATCGCGTGCCGCTTTGCTTTTTTTTTTTAAATTTATTTTAACATGTGAACCCTTCTTTCCTGAGCAGGCATTTCTAATTCTTTACATAAATGTTGCTTTTTCTTGAATAACCGTGCCACTTGGAACTTCAGTGCCGTAAATGCTACTAAATTTTATGAACTACGGGAAGAACAAATCTTAATAATGATGGAATGAAGGGAAGGAAAGCAAATCATTGAACTTAATTATGGGCTATTTCAATGAACCTCCTTTGTGTTTTGTTGCATAACTCATAATTAAATTATATCTAAAGTAAGGTTTTAACAATTGATTTATGCACTGAAAAGCAATGATAACAATGGTAAAGATGATCACAGTAGTCCCCTCTGGCTGTAATATCTATTAATCTAGACCATAATGACTCTTTATTCTGGAAAAAACTCTAATTGGAGATTGTCTGTGATTCATTATGCCTTATATAGCACATATTAGCAATACATTTCTTCTGTCCTTAATACGAACTATAATTTGTGGATAATATTCCCATTTCAGTGGTGCAGTAGTGTGTAGCAAATCAAGCTAGGAGAAACATATTTCCTAGACATATTGTATTTCTGGGCATTTTACCTTGCTTATTTTAATTGGGCTCTGGGGAAAAATGTCAAACCCCACATTTCTCTGCATTCATTTTCTCTATGGCACCAAAGCTGTTGGGTGCTATCTGTATTAAAATAACTGTTTATACTGTGGGGTTTTATTTAGTTATCTCATTTCAGTTTAGAGATAAAAGAGACACTTTAGTTTGTTTTTTTTTAACTATGGTAGAAATAACTGTTAGATGTATAATGGGAACTGCTTATTTGTGGTGTTACATGGAGGGGTCCAAAAAAAATTTTACTACTACAGTCGTAGTAGAGAATGCAACTCACTTGGTGCTTGATAAATCAAGCTTCTAATACTCCCAGTGGCAGTTCAGTGGACTTAGATCTGTGTTCATTTCTTTACAGCTGACATTAACAACATAACTTGGACTTCCAGAGGGCAGACTGTGGGCTGTTTAGGAGCATCTTTGGCAGAGTCCTTTGGGAGGCAGTCCTGAAGAGCAAAGGAGTCCAGGAAGGATGGACATTCTCCCAGAAGGACATCTCACAGGTATAGGAGCAGTCTGTCCCCATGTGCTGGAACACAAGCAGGTGAGGAAGAAGATCTAGTGACAAAGGATGGGGAAACTGAAGGTACTTAGTGCTTTCTTTGCCTCACTTTGAAGAGTGAGAAGAGTTGTTCTCGAGATACCCAGCCCCCTGCACAGAGAGACAGGGCCAGGGAGCAGACTGAAACCCCCATACTCCATCACCAGACTGTCAAAGGAGGTGATTGTCCTGCTCTGCTCACACTGGTGTGTTCCTGCATCGAGTGCTGTGTGCAGTTTGGGGCACCTCAATATAAAAAGGCATTAAGCTGTTAGAGAGGGTCCAAAGGAGGGCTGTGAGGATGGTGAAGGGTCTGGAGGGAAGGCTGTATGAGGGGTGGCTGAGGGCACTTGGTGTGTTCAGCCTGGAGAAGAGGAGACTGAGGGGAGCCCTTATCATGACCTAGAACAACTTCCTTGTTGAGGGGAAGAGGAGGGGCAGGTACCTATTTCTTCACTCTTGTGACCAGCGACAGGACTCAAGGAAATGGCCTGTAGCTGTGTCAGGAGAGGTTTATGTTGGATATCAGGAAAAGTTTCTTCATCCAGAGGGTGGCTGGGCACTGGAGCAGGCTCCCCAGGGAAGTGGTCACAGCACAGCCTGACAGAGTTCAGGAAGCATCTGGACAACATTTTCAGGCACATGGTGTGACTCTTGGGGTGTCCTGTGCAGGGCCAGGAGTTGGGTTTGGTGATCCTTATGGGTCACTTCCAATTCAGCACAGTCTGTGATTCTAGGAAGGGGAAATGGTCAGTTACCTGCTAAACCGCTTAGACACACACAGGCCTATAGGGCCAGATGGAGTCCACCCTAGGGTTCTAAGGGAGCTGGCAGAAGAGATCACCAAGCCACTTTCCATCATTTACCAGCAGTCCTGACTAACTGGGGAGGTCCCAGGTGACTGGAGGTTAGCTGATGTGATGCCAATCTACAAGAAAAGCTTGAAGGAAGATCTGGGGAACTACAGGCCTGTCAGCCTGAGCTCAGTGCCAGGGAATGTCCTGGAGCACATCATTTTGAGTGCCATCAAACAGCACATACAGGGCAACCAGAGGGTGAAGCCAGCCAGCATGGGTGTGTGAAAGGCAGGTCCTGCTTGATCAGCCACATCTCCTTCTATGACAGGTGACCCACTTAGTGGCCAGGGAAAGGCTGTGGATGTTGTCTGCTTGGACTTTAGTCCATCTTTGCACTGTTTCCCATTGCATCATCCTGAAGAAACTGAGTGCTCATGGCTCGGATGGGTGCACTGTTCAATGTGTAGAAAATTGTGTGGATGGCCAGGCCCAGAGAGAGGTGGTGGCTGGAGTTACATCCAGCTGGTGGCTGGTGAGCAGTGGTGCTCCTGAGGGCTCAGGACTGGGGCCAGTCCTATTTAGTGTCTTTATCAATGACCTGGATGAGGGGACCCATGTACCCTTTATTAGTTTGCTGATGACACCGTGTTTGGTGGGAGCACTCATCTGCTGGAGGGCAGACATTATCCAGCATCTCTGCCTTTTCCATGCAGAGGCAGGAGCTGAGGTCTCTGCTCTCCAGAGCAAGAACACATTTAACCACAATTCACCTGGAGGCACAGAGGATGGGTGAGTATGAGCTGTAAAACGGGTCCCAGTAAGTGTTTGGGCAGGTAGCCCATGCTGAAGCTGTGTTTCACTGGTACTTGAGGTGGCTGTCCTGACTCAAACATGTGGGTCTCTGTGCACAGTCATCAATCCCCAAGGTACCTTAAGTGTCTGCTGCCTCCTTGCTCAGTTACACAGCTCACAGCTATTGTTTTCTGAGTTCACATTTATTTACTCTCAGTGTGAATGCATTGCTTGCCAGCAGAGCCCCAAGGAGGTGCTGCTGATGCTGCTGGGGCTCCAGTGGTGTGGTGCTGGCTGGTCCTGAGCTGGCCAGGCAGGTGGCCAGAGCTCTCCTCTGGCAGCACAACAGGAGCTGCATGAAACTCAGCCAGGAGCTTGGCTGGTGTTCTGCATCTGCTCTTGGTTGTGTGCTTTTCATGCCCCTGCTGCTGGGGCTCGGCTGGCAAGACTTCGACGTGTGCACCTGGCCCTGCTGCCTTTTGGACCTATCCTTGGGGGGAGTTATTTGGAAAGACAAGGAGGAGACTGTGTGTGATTCCTTGTTCTCTTTGGTAGACAGAAACAAAAAACAAATCCTAAAAAATCCTGAAATATTAATTTATCTAATCAAATTTAGGGTGACACATGAAAGGAGAACAAAGTTGTATTTGTTCTTCTGGTGACAGAATTAAATTGCATTGTGCCAGTCAGGTATACACTCCTGAGACCAGATGAAATATGTTTTTTTTAGTGAGGAAACCCCCTGATCTCTTATGAAAACAGTGAAAAACCGATCCAGACAGGACATTTTTTTTTTATTTGTCATCTTCAGAAGTGTATCTGAAATGCACTAGTTGGTTAAATGATTCATTGCAATTACATTATCAGGTGGACTTAGCACTTTTGCTCTTTAGTCATTAATTAAAAGACTGGATTTTTGAATATGTTTACTACCTGCAAAAATTTTGTTTCAGAAAATTTACACTTGTGTTTTTTGTGAACTGTTCCTTGTGACCCACAGCTAGTTATTATTTGTGGACTATAATTGCTTTTCTAAAGATTTTCTCCTTCCCCTGATTTAAAGATTGGTCTTTCTATAAAGAAGGGTAATGATCTATGATTAAAGCTTGTTTTTGGTCACATATTCATACATGAATACAGGAGAATGGTCATTATTGGAGAATATGTCTGCCTTGACACTGTACAGACACACATGACAAACACATGTTCATAGCCAAGTAGAAAAAAAGACAAATTTACTGTTTGTCAGCTGCCTTTCAGGGAGACACACCAGCAGAAAAATTGACCCAGCATTTTTATGTTATCTACAGAGTGCTATCAATCACAGGGAAATATAAATCCTAATTATATTCTAATTAGAACAAAACCATAAACTCAACCCCACATTTGTCATGAAAAGTCTTTGTACTTGATACTGAATTTTCAGTTTATTCAATTTATGCTGCTATTAGCGATGTCTATCCACATTCATCATCACAAATTTTTTCATTTGCACCACTTAGCCAAGCTAATATTAGAGCTGATTTTTCTTTTGTCAGGTGTCAATGTTAAGATAAAGCATTTTGAAAAACTTCAGCAGGTATTTTCTGCCAGTATCCTCCAATAGAAATAGATATGGGCAGGATATTATTTTTTTTTCAGTGAGAAAAATATAGATAATCATGATAATAAGTAGAAAAAAGGAAAAAAAATGGTGTCTGTATTTACAGTTGGAACCTTATATGGAATATGAGTTTAGCTTCAGTCTTGGATCATGCAAGTAGGATTTTCCCATATAGGTCTGTTAAGAGTTTAGCATTTCATTCTCCTGAGCTATCACTGACCCCAAGCAGACAGAGGTTTCACATAACCAGAGAAGACAACTGTGTGTGTGGCATCCCCATTTCATGACCTCAAACATCACTTTCCTTCTCTTTTGCTTTCATCCTCAATGTCAAAACCCATGGAGGGCACAATGATTCCCTCACTCTCTGGGACATGGTCTTCTGTGATTTATGAGCTATGGGGGCTGAGATGTCACCTGAAGGAAATGCAGTGAGTGGGGAACACGGTGTTGTGGAGCATAGTGGCAGAATATGAGAGGAAATGCAGGATGGAGGAGGAAAACCAGAGTAATGCCATAACCTGACTTGCCCCACACCGCTGGTAGGGGGAATTTTGTACTTTTTGACCCCTGTCAGGCACTTCTCATGAAGCTGGTTTAGCCATATACGTCTAAATTTCACAGTGAGTGCAAATATTTATGTAAGGATCATTTTCAGCACTCTTGTGACTGGTCCAGTTTGAGACAGCTTTTGCAGCAAGTCTAAAAATCTTGAAAATAGTTAATTTTGAATGAGGCACTGATAACACTACTGTGATTCCCATGATGTTTTACTATTGGGTAATCACTTCCATAAGGCTATGAAAGGCTCCTGAAAAAACAGGTTTGGAATTCAGAGGCAAAGGGAGTGAAGTACCAAGAATAAGTCTATGGGACTTTCAACTCAGCTTATATTCATAGACATGTTTGGTGTTATTTGAACACTGAGACATCAATATTTTTGAGTATTTAATTTTTTTTTTCTCTTGGAAGATAAGGTATGGATGCAAAGTATAGAAAACAAGCAGATAAACAAAGTATTTTATCATATCTCTAAAAACTGATCCGGGCTTGTTACAAGACGAGTTTCCAATGTTATTTGAGATGAAATTATTTGTCAAAAAGACAGCTGAAATAGATTTTATACCAAAAAATTACTTTGCAAACTCTTGAAAATGTTGAGCTTTGATTAACATTTTAGGAATATCTGGCTTTACAAGGGTGATTGAAGTTGCTTTTATAATGGGAGGGAAAATAATGGTTAAATAATGTTATGTCCATTATTTCTTGGGTGCATCAAGCACAGCATCACCAGCTGATTGAGGGAGGGGATTGTCCCCCTCTGCTCTGCATTGGGGTGGCCTCACCTCAAGCTCTGGGGGCAGTTTTGGTTGCCACAATATAATGGAGATTTAAAGCTCTTAGAAAGTGGCCAAAGTGGGGCCAAGGAGATGGTGAAGTGTCCAGAGGGGAAACCATATGAAGGGTGGCTGTTCATCCTGGAGAAAAGGAGACTGAAGGGGCACCCACTGCAGTCTGCAGCTTCCTCATGAGGGGAAGAGGAGGGGCAGACACTCATCTCTTTGGTGACCAGTAACAGTCCTCAATGAGAGGACTCCATGAAGTTGTGCCAGGGGAGGTTTGGATATCAGGAGAAGGTTCCCCACCCAGTGGGTGACTGGGCACTGGAACGGGTTCTGTAGAGAAGTGGGCACAGCACCAAGCCTGACAGAGTTCAAGGAACACTTGGACAATACTTTCAGGCACATGGTGGGAATTCTGGTTCTGTACAGGGCCAGGAGCTGGACTCAATGATCCTTGTGGGTCCCTTGGGACTCATGCTGTTCTGTGATCCTGTAATCAGAGGTGCAAGTTTGAGAAAACAGAACTGGCTCCTTGCCCTCTGTGGAGTTGTTGAAGTTTTGACACTACCTTCAACAGAACTGAACTTTCAGGCATTTTCCCTGTCTGAAGCTGCTCCTAATGGAATGTCCCTTTGCTACAAATGCAGATGCAAATGAATACACTTCATGGCTAGTTCTGCTGAACTGAAGCTTTTTCAGACTTGGCACCTATACTCCTATGCAATGCTGCATTTAAGAATCAAAAACAAGTCAAAATTTGATTAACAGAGCAATTAGACTTCTAATAATAAAAATAAGAATTGGATTTGGATAAATAAATGGCTTTAGATGAATCCTTTATTTCATGGCAGATTTACCTTAGGAATTAGATTTGTGTAAATTAAGTCTAGAAACTTTTATAAAATGGCAACTTCTGTGTTTCATGCAAACACGAAGAGAACGTGCACACTCAAAGAGGTTTCAGTAGGCTGAGTAAGTGTTGATTTAGATAATCTGCATGAGAGCAAAAATATTTTCCACTTATTTTCCTTTAAATGAGCTGATATATACAAATGAGTAAGCCCATTTCAGTACTTAAGATGAACCCATTGCATCTAACTTTGCAACACACTGCGATTCACAAGGGCATTTTGTGAGAACTGGAAGCAGACAAATGAAAAGTTATGGAAAAATGACATCTAATTCTGTCAGAGTTGCTATTTTTTCCCCTTTGATAGTCAATTTGTATGTCTCTTGCCTTTACTGTGCTTTGGATGTATGTTGCTAAGAACTGACATATCTACTGAAATTCAGTTTTACCATTTGTACTGATAGGGGTTTTTAATCTCCATTTCACTATGACATTACATCAGCATTTTGTGTGTGCCCCCCCCATACTTCCCCAGCTTAAAGATGTGCTCTTTTAGATTTTTTTGTGTGTGTGACTTTAACAATGTTCTGTTCACATTTCCTTGGATAAACCCAACAATTGCTTGTTGACCCATTTTAACCCCTTTTGAGCATCATCTTCAAAGTGTAACTGTCCTTGACAATGAAAGAGACCTTCCTATTGTCTGGTCCTTCCAGGCAATCTTTAGCATTGAGTTAAATGGCTTTCAGATGGAGGAGTTGGCTGGAAGGAAGGAGACAAAGTGGTCTGTTGTTTCTGAGTGACTTTGCTAGAGTTTCCCTTTTTTCTTTTCGAATGGTGCATTTCTATAGAAGATGACAGACGTTTTGACAGGTGCAATATGCTTTGAACTGTTGTGTCAGATAATTCTTTTGTCTTGGTTTTTCCCAGCAGAGTGGTACATCTCCTTAGGATGCTGATATGCATATTGTTTGCTTTTCATTTAGTGTGGTGAAGCCTTCCATCCTCCTTTTCTCTCTCCCTCTCTAACATTTTTAATGGCTCTTTGCATATATGTAGCTGACCCAGATGGGAAGGCGGAGTGACCATGACTTAAACCTCTCTCTCAAAAGTTTTGATCATCATAACTGACACTTAAAACTCAGGAAATTATAATGGTAATAGAGAAAGAGCTGGCAAAGACACATAAAAGCACAACCTCAAATAAAATCATGTTAAAATCTCATCTGTGACTGCAATGAACTATGCTTGGGTGAAAAATGTAGTTTCGGGGCTCTTAGTTTAGAGCAGGAAATACTCAGCTTTGTCCATCTCAGCACTGGCCTAGGTGAAAACAAACTGCAGCCCCATCACATAATCAAAACAGGTTTGAGAGGAAAAGAAGAACTCCAAGCTCAAGTTTTAATACTTATGTTTTTTCTTGCTTCTAATAAGGATGTTTTATTTCTTTCTTAATACCCTAACAGCTACTGCAGAAAATATTTCTTAAGCAGGTAGATTAATTTATTTGGAGTATGTAGAGCATGTTCTATGTTTGTAGCCAATGTTTTTGAAGTGTCAGCTCTGGGGGGTTTTAGTCCTGATACGAATTACTGTGTTTTAAACAGCAGCACTGGTAAACTGGTCATGCAGAGAACATATTGGGATTTGTGCCTGATGCTCTTTCTACATCAGTCCCTGCTTCTGCCTGCCTGCCTTCCTGCCTGCTTTTGACTTAAACAGTTTTTTACTATTACCTTTGATGTTTTCTTTTTATTTTCAGAGTTAACATCCCTCCTTTTGGTGGCCTGGGTATGACTCTCATTCATTGTGTCATGAATGACATCCGTGTTACTGAAAGACAATCTGACCCTGAAAAATTGAAAACAAGATCTTCTTTTGCAGTTGCTTCACATGGCACAAACTCAATGGGGAAGAGAGATTTAAAGGCTGCCAATCAAACAGAGGAATGGACAACATAATTTACTGTAACAGGGAGAGGTGACTTGGAAAGTGCTGCTTTATGAATCCTTGCAGAATATCTGAGAACTCAGTTTAATAGCTCATGGAATACTTGCTTAAAATATTTATACCAAGTTTTTTTAAAATCAGGGACTAGCAGCTAAATCTCTGTAAACCATAGTTGGCTGACCTGGTGGCCTGATTTCTGAAAATGGCAGGAACCCATTAAACTGTGTTTTTCACAGTCAGAGTGAGAGTATCTCAGTCCAGAGTTTTAGCCTACAAAGCAATTTTAAAATTGTGTATGTCATTATGGTATATAGTGGGTAATCTTGAATTGAAGAAAAATACAATTACTTCTTCTAAATGATAACATTTATGGGAAACTTTTTAATGGTGCTTATGATAGGCCAAACAGTGAATAGCTATATTTGTATCTTTACTAGTAGGTGCCTCTGCTAGTGCTGCAAAGAATTCTACAGCAGTACTTAAGCATTAGAGACCACGGATGTGAAATAGATGGCTAAAACATTGTTTGAAATTCAGTCTGCTGCCATAGAAGGGTGCTAGTAATTGTTATACTTGACTGCAAAAGTGCTTCTTTGGGATCACTGAAATTTTCAATATCTACAGTTAGTTTTTCTTCAAGTAATTCCTGTTTACATTGCAACTCTTACTTATGTAAGTCAGTCATACAAACAAGAAACAAAATCTGTTTTATTAGCTATTCTTCTTGGCTGAAAACACAGTATTTTTGCCATCTCTGTTCTATGCTCACCTGTTACCACAGTCTCTGGTTGTATGTTTATTCAGTTACCAGACTAATAACTGGTTGAAACTCCTCATCTCGAAACAGTAGGAAATGCATTCACAACACCAGACATTTCTAAACTGATTTCTGTAGTTATCCATTGTAGTTTTCTGTAGGCAGCTAAGAACAGGTTCTCATGAAGACTGTTGGATGGCCTTAACAAGAGGCCTGTTTACTGACACCAGCTCTAATTGGAGTGTGTCATGGGAAGCTCTGGCCTCGGGAGATCTGACATTGTTCCAGGAATCCAGGAAGCAGATCCAATGTTAAATTGCTTCAGGCTCTTTTGCAAAGTTGAGCGTTTCTGAAGCTGGGAGAATTTTGCCAAGGGACTCACAGGGCAAGAATTTCTTGTGATGATGTGCATCACATCCAGTTTTATGGTGTCCCTTTCACCATTTGAGGACATTGCATAGCTGAATAGATTGAAGGGGAACCCACACCTCTTTCACAGGAGTCTAGTGTAGGCATGGCAGAGTCCTTGTTATGGTCATCAGCGAGATGGGTGTTTATTACTCCATCAGTATCTGAAATTTCTATAGGGTTCTCATAAACAAAATGAAGGTGGTTACTCTTTTGATCAAGTCTAGTAAGAAAGCTGCTGATGTCTCAAAATATGTCCACTGTAACAATTCACAGGCTATACAAACTTCATGGTTGTCAAGAGTTCTGCTCGCCCTCGCCATATAGACGTCATGGTTGTCAGTGGAGATAGAGCGCTGTACCTTCTGCTCCAAACACACAGGCTCCCACTGTCAGGGTTGGTGTCGTGCTGGGAGCATGGGCAGCTATGCAAATGGGATAAAGTAATGCTGCTCATGTGGGAGCTGACTGTGCTCATTCCCACGTTAGTCCTGAGAGCCAGTGCAATGTGAACAAGGAGCTCTCCCCAGCGCTGGCTAAGGCCAAGCCGTGTGTTCCCACCACTGAGAAAAGCCGTGGCTGCTCTCCAGGTAATCAGCTGGACTCCTGAGTCCTCACCAAAAGGTGCACCTGCCACCTGATAGCATCTTCCATTATCCTAGAAGTGTTGAGTGTGGAATAATCTGTGAGGAATCCACTGATGGAAATACATTTAACACCAACTCTGAACCTTTCCACCAATTTGCTAAAATTTGGATCACCCGGTTAGCAAGAAGGCCATGTTGGGCTTGCCTTTGTCAAGGAATCATTTCACCTGTCTGGCAAAGCAACAGGAGATTGATGCAGCTTTCTTAGAGTGACAGAATGTGAGAAATATCACTATTTCCCTTTTTGATATTCAAGAACTATTTCAGGATCAAGGGATGAGAAAGAAACTGCTGGAGTCAGGCAGTTGATGATAGCTGTAAACCCCTTTCAGCTGAAAATACTCCTATTCTATTCTATTCTATTCTATTCTATTCTATTCTATTCTATTCTATTCTATTCTATTCTATTCTATTCTATTCTATTCTATTCTATTCTATCCTATCCTATCCTATCCTATCCTATCCTATCCTACTCTATGATAATGATAATGATAATGATGATGTTTAACCACTGAGATTTCCCTCATGTAGGAATCTGAAGATGAATTGAAAGAGGTGATGCACAGAGGCTAAGCAACGTTGCCTTGATTCCTACTGAAATATTTTATGTAGGATTTAGATGGTTTCTAAAATGTTTCTGAATGACTTTGCTCTTTTTATTTGGGCTGAATATTTCTGATGTATTTCCCTTTTACAGAATATTGATTTTAGAAAAAAAATATGTTTCCCAAAATCATACTGATTTTATCACAATTTTTAACAAAAATGCCCAAGTGTTTTTTTTTCTTTTCAAGTTCAAATTATTTTGTTCCATGTTTTCTTACTTATCTTTATTTTGTAATTTATTTTATGATACAAGATAAGAAAAAATGAAATATTTGGTAATGTCTAAACAAGGTCCATCATTGTATGGATCTCTACAGTAAAATAATTTTATTCTACTTCCGTGGGAAATATCAGCATAAGGTATTTTAAGTTATGTGCATAACAGGCACTGCCCATCACTTTTCCTTTATGTTTTTCTCTTCAGGTTTCTCAGACTTGAATATAACATGGAGAAAGCCAATACAGAAACAGTTGCTGCTTTCTCTTTCCACTTAGTTAATTTATGTACAGGTTGCTGTTTCAGGATTTTTTGGTCTTCTTGCTTGACTGGGAATTGAAATCAATCGCTTGGCTTTGCTGTAATCTGCCTGTTTGAAGTCTTGAGGGTGACCACTAGCATTAGTAGGGTGACTGATAGGTAAATTGAAGGAATCAAATTTGCTCTTATTTAACTGAGACATATTAATAATGTCATTTGTTTCAGTTGAATGCTGGTCGGGGTCTCCAGATCTTGGAACACGACGACTGTTATGCCCTGGCCCTGAAGGCAAAGGGGTCTGAGGTTCTTATTAACAGATACCCTTGGGGAAGACTTGAGTGAAAGAACACTAAATCAC
>VZRX01003020.1:220664-298469 GCA_013398075.1 Notiomystis cincta
TATATATGTAGGGTTTATTTGGTTGCAATGGAAATGAGGTATTTGGCAGGTTAGGTTGTTATTATCTATAGTAATACAGCAGTATAAAAGCATTTCAGACTTCACTGAAATTCATTTGCTGATGTTGACTGTAGAGAAAAGGATCACAGAAGGCATTTTACAGGAGTGTTGCAATTACTGCAAAAAAGAGGAACACACATGCAAAAAGGCACTGTGAAATCTGGATGTTATATTCATTCTTTAACCCCTGGTTTGCTGTAATTTAACATTGTGGCATTTTTTCTTTCTCCCTCTCTTAAGAAGTCAGAACTGAAGGGATACTTCTTAGGAATTCTCTTAACTATTCACAAAAAATCAGAAAATTACTTTAGCCCTTCAGAAAATGTCAGCATAATTAATAGTGTTGTTTTCCCTTTATGAACTGAGTAGTTAGTATTGGTTATGTATGCAACAATGAATACATGAATGGATAGCATCAACTTTCTCTACTGGAGCACCAGAAATAGGAAAAGATACATCACAAAAGTATAATTAAAATTATTTAGGAAGAAAGTAAAATTTCCAAAGATGTTGCAGAATGTAAGAGGCAAAATATTATTGAACTTCCTACCTGAAATCTACTGTTGAGCAGAAATGGTGGGAAGACACATCAATGGGACTTTACTTTGAAGCAAATCTAATCTTCACTTGGAGAGCAATTAATATATTTGCTAGTAAATGTGCTAAATCCAACTATCTGGAGGGGAAGTCACCTGTGTGAACTGTACCAATTTACAGAGGCCAAGAATGTTTTCACTGATATAGCTCAGATGTAGCTTCCTTTTAGTGAAGCTCTTACAAAGCCAGCCCTGAAGGGCGTCCTTGTGGGGTCCCTGGGGTCAAGGGTAACACCTCAGAGGCTGAGGATGCAAAATCATTAATGCTGTTTGGGAATACATATTTGTATTCATTTTAGATCTCATGAGCCTGTTGGCAAAGCTCATAAATTGGAAATTCCGAGCCTGGGAACTCCTCCTGCCTCCGGAAGCGTTGAAATGTCAACCAGCAGTTTGTGTTCTCAAGAAAACCAGTGCTTTCCTTGATTGTGTGGTTCAAGGCATCATGAAGGTGTTTGAGTGCAAACGAGAAAGGAATTTGGTTATTAACTTAGCACTTGTGCTTCTCCTGTGGTGATGAGTTAGCTCTTTTGTGGTATCATCACAGTTCCCAGAACCAGTTAATTACATTAATTTCAGGCACAGACACAATTTTCCTCAGATTTGCTACAGCCTTACTCTCTCCCTTCTCTAAATTGTATCATATTGTCTTGAGATGCAATTTGAGAGTTTTTGCTGTCTTTGATTTCCTATTAAGTACACCATGGGGGAAACTGAAGTAATCATGACATAGCCAAATCTGCAAAGGGGAAATAAACTTTGGTGGAATAAACACAGACAAGGTGCATGTGTAACAAGTACAACTAGGGCATAATCTACACTTGCTAATGAATTGTTTCAGGGGATGTACAGCCTGAAAAATGAGCAGCTAAGTGGTGAGCTATCTTTCTCTGTCCCAGCATTACTTTGCTGGAATGATGCATATTTCTGGGGGAAATGCAGATGAGATTAAATAGCACACAGCTTTTCAGCCTTCATTCTGAACATCATGCACTTTTCTGGACATAATACAGATGAGACTATAAATCTTGTGCAAGACTTTAAGAAGATGTTTCTCAAATGGTTTTCATCTTGATAGCTTTAAGGTAGGTTTCCTATATAAAGATGAAGATTTCTGATGATGAAACGTTTGTCTTATGGCCCAATTTCAAAATATAAGGATTACTGTAAGTTATTGTGGTGGAAGAAGAGGAATGACATTGATCCTCTGTTGTTCAGTTTCATTTTAATTTTTCTGATGGATGAATCTTGAAATAAACCTTAGTTAATTTTTATGTATCAGCATTTCAGTAAAATGCTGATGTGAGTTTCTCTAGTACCTACTGATTTGGATAAGGTTGGGGTTGGATTTCCCAAAGTGATATTTATATTTATTTTTTAATTATATGAAAGGGAGAAAGAGAATCCAAGACCTGTATTTTCCATAGCTGGCAAAGTACAGATTGTTTTTAAAACACTTGGTTTGAACAGTGTTTATTCTTGAACTGGCTCTATATGAGCAGGACTAGTTTTGTTCCCAAATCATCCAATATATGCAGCATAGCATGCTTAAACAGTGTTTTTAATCCTATTTTACTACCTGAAAAGGGCCTCTGGTTATACAGGTATGCCCAGACCAAATAAACCAGGCATCTTTCCAAGGCCAAGTCTTCTGGTTATCTTTCAGAGTACCTATGTGCTGGCTACCTAGTAAAGAACACACCAAAACAGAAAGGTTGCTTCAACCTGCAAGGAACATCCTTGTTCCTACCAGAGTTTTGTTCCTGGGAAGCAAAATGCCAGCAGAACATCACTGCCTCTCTTTGGCTGTAACTTGCCCTTAGCTGCCTCAGAAGTCAAAGATTTTAGGACATAGAGTGTTTCTAAATTTATATTTTCCCCACATGTTCTGTTGTACATACAAAGGAGAAATAAAACATATATTTATTTTGCTTTTATTTGCTGGCTTGGGAAAGCCTAACATGTCTAAGAGCCCATTTTTCATGAAACACTCTCTTTACTTTTGGTCAGTATGAATGACAAGCTTCTCACTCAATCTGCATTTTATGCAATATTTTACTCACCTGTAGGTACTCAGTTTCACTTTTGCTACGAGGCTGCTCTTTGTTTCTGACATAACTGATCACATGAAATTATTTTTAAGTTTATTTCATATTAGTCCAAATTCAATGCAGTAAGGGGTAAACAGTAGACAAGGAAACTTGGGACACTCTGGACCCTCTGTCACTTCTGACTACACCATGATCCACTACCTGAATGAATCAGTTCAGCTAGGAAGTGACACTTGCCAAAGTGGGGAGGATTTCAAAATCTAGGCCATACTTCTTCACAATTATTTTTCTTTGTATTTTTATTTGAACTTTTTAGCTTCAAGATCACTCTCCCAGCAGAAAATCCACTGGTATCATTACTATATAGGTCCATGGCTTGTCAATCATAGGATGTTTTCCAATCCTATTTTGTTTTGCTTGTAATGAGACAATGGCAATGTTTTGTTTTAGATGTACTAGAAATTATAATGCAGAAAGAAAATGGAGCTGATCTGTTTAATGGGGATGAGAAGTTATTTTCTTCCTAGTTTCTTATTACTTGCTGCTTAATTCCTGGCAGCATTGCATTAATGTTAAGCACTGGTCCCCAGCACCAAGTGGCAATTTATCATCTATCTTGGCAGGCTTCCTGCTTCATCCTGCACCTGCCTCCTTGAAAGAAAACAAGACATCAGATACTTATTCAAATAATGCAGTAGCTGATCAGCAGAGTATCTACACAATGGTAAGTTATCCATGATAAAAGGACAACTTTTTCATGCATTATATGTGACATATGTGTCCTTTCTCTTAAGATTTATGACATTCATGACGGTGACTATTGTTACTATAATCAAATCTTTTACAGCCTAGCTGCAAAGGTTCAACTTATTGTCAATAGATTTCTATATGAGTCAATCATGCAATTTCATAAATGCTTTGAAACACCTGCACTCCTTGGAAGTGCAGAAATAGCAGTATCATGATCTCATCTTTCAAGTCATGAAACTTCTATGTCTCAGTAATTCCCTATTGGCAAACAAAGTGGGAGATGAATCAAAACTATATATTCATTTGCATTTGCTCCATATGATACATACATCTGTCACATATATACATGAGTGTGTATATTTATATATGTATTTGCACCCATATATATAAATGTGGGTGTGTGTCTGCACATAAACTTTCTGAAGAATAGCTTATGGCCTTAAAGCACAAAAAAAGAATATATCTAAGGAAAGCTGTATCTATGAATCAGAATGTGAAGAGAATGGGAGGAACTGTTCATAAAAAGGATACATAAAATCTTATTCACAAATATGAAAGGAAAGGTCATGTGTTTTACCAGGAATTTACATTTTACAAGCCTCACTGGCAAACAAATGCATAACTGCAGGAATGCAGGATGTCATGTTGCTGCTGGCATGGAAGGGGGGTCCTTTGCTTAAAGCATTAATTAGCTTGAGGTGTGGAACCAGTTCTCCGTGGTGCCACTGATCCCCTGGGACTGGCTTCTGGCTTCTCTGAGCCTCACTTCCCATCTGTAAAACAGTTAAAGTAGCCCTTCCCTCTGCATTGTCTGTATGGGTAGCTCTCAAAGGCACATGTAGGCACCAGTTAGCTCCTTCTGTTTGGCCCAGAGCATTTAAAATGTTGGAACAATACAGCTGGATGTGGCAGCATGGTGATGGACAAAGGCAGCTTATGTTCCATTAAGGAATATTTTATTTTTTATGATTGTTAGGAATCCATGTCAACCATCCACTCTGTTAGGATAATTCTTTCTTAAGAGCTCTCAATTTAATAAGAAAAACAAAGAGTGGGTAGAAACACTCAGTGAAAATGAAACAATTAAAGAAAAGTGGCAAGAGTATGAGGGTATGTATATGTCCAAGTGGTGCAAGTGAAGAGGTACCCTATAGGAGTACACTGTACAGTGAAGATGTACCATGCAGATCTGCTCGAATCATTAAAAGACAAAATGCTTCTTCCAGGTACCCATCTCAGAGCAGGAACTTGAATTTAGGAATCTCTGTGCCAGGCAAATGTCCTGGGGTTGGGAAATAGCCTATCTCCCTTTTTCTTCTCAGGGCTGTTGCAGTCAGACATAGTATTTTTGAATGGGGCAACAGAGGAGGGCTACAACAGTGACAACAAAGTACTTTAAACTGAGCTGTTTATTTAAAGCTCACATTGTGAGGGATTTTAGCACAGAACGTCACATTTGCCTACTGAAATGCCACCTGCAGGAGCCCTTTGATCTGGAGGCTAAATCTGATCTCTGCCTCTGAAAGAATTCTTCATATTGACATTCTGATTAGGAGCTGCCTTTTTTTTTTTCATAGACTGGTCTACAGCTGAGGTCCTGTTTTATTTTCTGCCCAAAAGGAAGGTTTTCTAGTTGTCTGCAGAACTAATTCTATAGCTGTGACATAAATGGGTGCCTAATTTGTCCTTGAGTGCTGAGCATTAGAAATATTTGCTACCTCCTGAAGGTCTGCAGATCTGGTTCTGCCTTTTTCCCTGGGGTTGTGAGAGGGTGCCTGTATATTTGGCAGGCTTCTTGGAAGATTTTTTCCTGTTGTAGTGCTTGCAGTGGTGCAATCATCAGTGCCAACAAGTTGGTGGAAGGGTCTTGCTGTTGCAAGATGGTATGTTGAATACAAGCCTTTTTATTGCTTCTCTGTTCTGTCTAGCAAATTGGTTTTCATTCTTTCAGGCTAGAATTTTGCCACATTTATGTGACCTTGATGTTTGACAGAGGCTACTCTTCCACCCAAGAGAGTAGAAAAGGAGAAAACCAAAGCACGCTGATCACAGTAACAGTGCTCTTAACTTCTGAAACCATGCTTTAAAAAGAGCCAGGGCCAAGTACTCTGGACTCCTGGAAGCTGACAGACAGCACCAATTTTATACTTAGAAAGAACTAGCAAATTTCAAATGTCTCTTGGCTCGTAGCAGTTGGGGTTTTTGAATGTTCTCCTGTTCTTGCCATGGCCCTGGGGCAGCTCAGTAACTATGGGCAGGTTTGGTAGCAAAGGCTTTCTGCAGCACATCATCCTCCCCCAAATGAGAGTGCTTCACTCCTCACAGTGTGACCTGGGACTGTGCTGCTCTTGCTCAGTACTTCACAGCTGGGGCTGGTCTGGGGAGTTGATTCTGGCTCTTGGATCTCAGAATCGTGGAGAAAACGCTACTGGAAATGCACATGAACTATTTTTTTCCCCTCTGTCATACTGTATATATGGCTATTTGATATCTCAAGTTTCCTTATGTGTTTGGATACTCTAATATTCCTAATGAGTCCTCGTGTGCAACTGCTTAGCAAATACCAATCTTAATGCTTGTGACTTAGAAGCTTTGTTCAGCAGCCACAAAAGCAGAATAAATGCATAAGGCTTTGTGTATCTGGTTGCTTGGGCAAGTTGCCTTACTTAGCAAATGCAAAGATATTAAATTTCTATTCAGATGATTAAAAAAGAGCTTCTTCATGTTTTACTGCATGACTTGCTCTGTTTACGGTGCATTAGGTGTTTACTATAGTGATAGAAAAATGGCACCTTCTCCTTCTCCCTCTCTTCTCCTTTGTAACAGATGTCTCCTCAGAAGGACTTGCTGATCACCTGTATCTCCAACAGCATCTACCAATATTTCATTAAAAAAAAGGTGATATGTATGCTCACCTTTATTTTGTTAAGTTTTGATTTCTAAAGGTAACAGCTAGTGTCAGGTTTCTCAAACTGCTCCTTCTATTTCTTGTTTTCAATTGAAACAGTGTGCTGTGTCAGCAAAACCCACAGCTCGCTGCCACATTCTCCTTTGTGTGGCAGGCGTTTGACACATGAAACTGGCAGCTGCTCTTAAAGGACCCTGCAAATTAACCGTATTAAAGATACAAAACATGGAGGGGTTCTTTTTCACGGCTGTGGGAAGCTTTCTTAACTCCATCTAATTCAGGGGTAAACCTTTACTGCCATGATTAAAAAGAGGAATGAAATAAGAGAGTGTGTTGCGTGCAACAGGATTGCTAAAAGCACAAAGGTAGGATGAGATGGGATCAGAAGAGCCCGTGGAGGGGTTATGGGCTCAGGTCTTCCAGCACTTATCCTGACACCTGAGCTGTGCCTGTGTGAACTTTCTGACTGCAAGCTCCAGTGTTCTCTGCCTGCTGTCCCTGCACTGTGTTGTGTTCAGCTCTTACATGTAATTGTCACCGAGGTGAGAGCCTCTGGGAAGAGTGTGGTGGTGCTGCAAACACTCTTGGACCCCTTGGAGCACTCCTGGTTTTCACTGAAGTTGCACATGACCTGTGGGCTTGCATGGTCTGTAAGCAGATGCAATCTGGGCAATGCACTGAATCTGAAAGACTGAAATAGAACCTAGCACTCAGCACTTTGAAAAATTATTTTGTTGGTGTTGTTTTCCCCCAAAATTTATCCAAACATGTAAAAAGTAACTTTTAATTATTTGGGCATTTTTTGGGAAGTTTTTATTTATCTGGGGAGAAAAAAAAGACCCCATAAGATGAATCAGGCAGGCTCTTTCTTTTGGAATGGATCTTTTAAGCATAACATGCTTAAAACTTTTTACATTTAAGTTTCTGTGAGGAAACTCACCCTGGTTTAAGTCAGTGCTAGCCCAATCTATGCTTCAACAATGTGGGAAGTGAGACAGCGTGGCCAAAGGAGAGGAAGCAACCTGAACATCATTTTCCAGAAAAGAACAGACAAACCCAGAGAATGAGTACCAGAGAGTCAAAGTACCACTAGGAAGGTATGGCTGCTCATTCCCACTGTAAAAACCTCCCATTGTAACAACATCCAGTCTTTTCCTCTGTGCTTTGAGCTGGACCACACTAACACAGGTGGTGAGAAGTACTTCCTGTAGTCCAAAAGAAAAGGAGCTGCAAGGTGTTCAAAACTTCCTAAGGACTTGACTGCTGCCAATCTGTTTTACCCTGAAGATTTGCAGCTTTCATTGCATTGGTGGGCAGTGGACAGAGAATTAAAGCAGCAGCTGTGTCATGGGGCCAGAACCACAGATGTGTCCACTCACAGTGATAAATGCACTTAAGGTAAATGTCCTTCCTTAAGTAATTCCAGATCAAAGTGAAAGTTTAGAAAAATATTACAGAATTTGAGTGAAAGTGAGACAATGCAGAGAAATTCATTGCTAAATTTTGCATTGTTTTTAGAATGTGTTCCACCCCTCAGAATTAAAGCCAAAGGAGGACAAAAGCCTTGTGCTGTGGTTCTTTAGAACATTTAAAAATGTTAAAGGTCCATAATAAATTTCTAAAAATGTATGAGAATTTGTCCCTATTCTACTGATCTTCTCCAAGAGAAGATATTCTGTTACTTCAATTACTTTATGGGCTGGACCTGTAATTTTGATAAATATTTACTGAACCAGTATTTTATCAGAAATCAGAGAGCTTAAGGGGTTTAGTTCCTCAGGCTCCCAGCAACCTCTCATTTTAGCATGTATGGAACATTCATCTTTCATCAGGATTGCATGAAGGGGTTTGTTAATTTGTAGTAGAAGATTTCTGTTAAAATACATATTTAACTTGGCTCTGTCATATGAATGATGCCAACCACACAGCATTCATTTGGAAAATGCCTGCCAAAAATCTGTTTTATGGTGGAGCTTGCAAATATAGCATGGATGGCATAGAGTTGTGTCAGGGAAGATTTAGGATGGATATCAGGAAAAGGTTTTTCACCTGGAGGGTAGTTGAGCAGTGCAACAGGCTTCTCAGGGAAGTGATCACAGTCTCAAGTCAGACAGAAGCCAACAAGTATTTTGGACAAAGCTGTCAGGCACATGGTGACTCTTGGGGTGTCCTGTGCAAGGTCAGGAGTTGGACTCAATGATCCTGATGGGTCCTTCCAACTCAGGATGTTCTATGTTTCTAAGTACTAAGTTTCTAAGATGTTCTTATAAAGGACTTCACACTTGCAAGGGAAAGAGGAAAAATGGTGTAACCCCCTCCTGAGATCCCAACAGAGCTTCTCTCCCAGAAGTACAAGTAGCTCCAACCCAAGGGCAGAGGAAATATGTGTCTGGACAAATGTCAAAGGAAGGACAAGCTTTACACACTGGAAAAGGAAAATACTTGGATTTAGAGCTCTGCTGTCTTCCACACAAAGGTCCAAATGCAGCCCAAGAGAAAACCCTGTGAGACATTCCAGGTAGTGTCAACAGGCCCCATGAGCCTGGAAGGCACTGGGTGTCTGGAACAAGAAGAAACTGGGTTAAACCATAAATAGGACCAGAACATCTAAATTAGCAGAGCTACATGGACATGTCAAGTGACCTGTTATCATTAAACAGGAGGGTTTGTGAATTGGTCTGTCATGTCCATGTCAGGTGAGGGTCAGTGACATGAGAGCAACAAGTTTCTTCAGGGCTCTGAAAACAACTACTTGCTCCTTTTCCAGAAATATCTGAGAGGGTGTTGCCTTCTTATCCTGAGCAGGTTTGCAAATCTGAAACAGTCCCTTTAAAGAGTGTTTCCACTGTGTGTTGAAATATAAAAGTTGCAAATTCTGGCTGGTTTTTTTTTGGTTAAGGACAGCGTAGGGATGTTTTTTCTGTGTCTCACTGATGGCATTGCAGGAGGAATGTGCAATATGCAGGTTTGGTCTCATCCAGAAGCAATGCACATCAGAAGTTATTCCTTTTTCTTCAGAGGTCTTTTATCTGGCCATGTGTGCTTTTTGGCAAATGATATACAAATTAAATGAGTCATAAAAATGAACATACAATTAAAGTTTAGATTGGCTTTGGTACACTAATGTCTGAAGTAATCACACAAATGAAAAAAAACCAGATATTCAACTGTAATATCAACATATGAACAATTTTGAAATCTGAAAATATGTGGTGAAAGCATTTGTGATTACATTAGAATAATTTCTAAGTTCTGTGCTTTGCCATTCTGCCTACAATTGTGCAAGTAGAAATGCAGGTGAAAGTAGTCAAATATATTGCTAGCTGCAGATTATTCTTTCAGTAATTTTAAATGAGGCCAGCAACTGTTAAATGCTTTTATTTAGGAACAGAAAAAAATGCAGGAGCCCTCCGGTGGTCAAAATACACCTCTCCAGCTAAGTCACATTCCCTTTAATGCTAAACAATTCAGCTGACAAGCTAGTTTATTTCTAGTTAATTTATTAATTGCAAGCTGTTTTAAAGATGTATTTAAATTAATAACACTTCTGCAAACCGATTGTTTTGAAAATTTCCACATCCAAAGAAAAGCAATCAGCACCAAGACCAAATAAATTAAGCAAAGGTAGAAAAAGAGGTTCTCTGAATTCCCAGTGCTGTGTGCTACACGTCCTACCTGAGCATGAAGGGAGCCTAACCTAAGCAGAACAAACTCCAGGTTATGTGCCTGGAGACCTCACATATTGCACAAAGCAAATAATTATTGATAACAGTACTTTGGCATGTGTTTGCCACTGAAGGGAATGACTATCCCTGGGGCAGTGTCACTGTGAACTGGGGCTCTGATGGTGCTCTGGGAATAAGGGCTGGTTTTAGTAAGTACTTAAGAATGCATTTTATACTTCTTCATTACTGAAGTGTTTCATAAGTCATAAAGAAAAAGAGGAGGAAGAAAAAGACACCACAGCAAATTGTGCGTATCAGGGCTATAAAACAAGACTCACCAAAAATTGTTCCCTACTCATGGTAACAAAATGCAGCTACAAACCAGGTTTCTGAAATCAGAGCTCCCAGAGGATTTAAATTAACATTGTACTTAGGGTTAGTACTTCTTTTCTCACTGAAGCAGTCTGACAGCTAGCACACCTGTGAGGGAGGTAACTGGCACAGACATTGCAGCAGAACCTGTATAAGCCATCATTTTGCTTAGCATTGGCAGGAAGAGGTGAAGAGGAAACATTGCAGCTTGGAGTCTGCTCTCCTGCCCATACCTGGCTGTGAGTGCAAGGCAGATCCCCCAGGAGTGCCAATGCAGCCTCTTCTGGCACCCCTGGCACTGTGGGGGCAAAAGTCAGCTGCACTTTTGAAGCTCTCCCCCTTCCTTTGTGCCTTTGATGCAGATGTTTTTGTCTCCTTGATGACCATCCCCTGACCATCAGCAGGGTGCTGAAGTGTCCTGGCAGCCTGTGCTGAGTGTCTCAGCATGCACAGCCTGCTGGCCCAGGGACCATTCCCAGTGTAGGCACTCACAGCCGGGGCACTCAGCACTTGCTGCAGCTACATCTTCACTCTGAGTGTCCTTATGTGTGGAGCAGTGTCTCCACAGCACAGCCTTATGCAACCACTGAGAAAAGTGGTAACAGGCACGGTGTGTCTGATTTATAACTGAAATCAGTGTAAAACAGCTTGGTTTCTACATTAGGCTACAACTGCATCTAACATAGCCTTGAGTATTCTTCAGTACCAGGAGATAATTGCAAGGTTTAGTGTGCTTCTAAAGGAAAATTATGTTTTTATTTGCAGCCTTCTGGAATAAAATCACCCTCAAAAATGCTTTCTCTACTCCCAAAATGCATTGAAGTGACTAGTTAGGAATAAAAATATCAGAATCTGCTTCTTTTCAAAGGTTGCTGCTGACCATCCCAGTTACTGGGTAAGTGGGAAGCAGAACCAAGTATACAGTTAATTACATACATGTCAGCTGCATACTGAAGAAGACATGAATTTTGCAATTATATGGGAAAAAACAAAACCAGCTGGTTTCTGGACTGCATTTTTTTTTCTCTGCAAAGTAAGGAAAATAATTTTCATATTGTCCTGGAAGAGTCTGTCTGTGAACTCTTCAAAGTATTTTAACACTGGACATACTCCCTTCAGCAAGTACTGTACTATTCCACATAGTTATTATAAATATGAAGTCCATTTTAATGTTAAATAGTTAGAATTAGACCACAAAAAGAACATTTAGCTATGTAGCAGAATAATATATTGTTTTTGGGATGGGGGCAGAAATAATAACCCAACAGTTTCCTCTGTGTGGTATCAGATATTTCTGTATGCAACCCTGTTCAAATGACTGTTTTTAAAACCGACTGCTTAGCAGGGGCTGTCTAGGTAGGAAATGTGATCCTGTTTGTCACAGAGTCTGTCAGTGTGTGAATGGAACTGCTAAACTGATTTACAGTGTTTTAGCTCAGCTACTCCTGGACATGTGAGGCTAGAGTTACACAACAATTAGAGTGAAGACATCAGTGGTATTTTATTTATGAAAGGTCTGTGCATGTTCTATATTTAGGCCAATCTGACCACAATAATTTATGAGCTGTAGTTGGCAGAAAATAGTCTCAAAAAGTTAATTACCGTAGACAGTGACTCAGGGAAGTCTGATCTGTAAATGTTTTGCAGCTAAACCAGTGTTATTTATGTTGATACATGCATTAAGAACTTTTAAAATCCTCCCTATTTCTTGCACAGAACATGCTCAGAGAGCTCATCTAGAGGAGGTGATGCTCTTCAGACATCTCAAAGGTCTTAGCCTCAAAACAGGCTTAAAGCCTCACCTAAGATATTAAATTAGCCCTTTTTCTTTTGGTTTGCCATGGAGCAAGGGGGTGTATGTGCACTTCCAGAAAACAGGCCACTTGAGTTATCTCAGTCTTTACAGAAAATGATTTTATACCTTCTTTCCTGATCCTTTGGGAAGCTTTGCTTGTCTGAAGACCAAACAATCAACTGCAACCTGAACATGAGCTCTTTTAAAATGCCCCAGCAGCAGAAAAAGATACAGTTTATAATTTCTTTTCCCCTGAGATCCCTTGTAAGTTCTCACATTCAAAAGCACAGCATTTTCAGTTCCCTGCATTTTTACTTGCATAAAACGACTTGAACGTACAGCTTATTTGCTTCTCTTTATCAATGTGTTATTTAATATTTGTTTAGACTTTTCAGGGTCATCAAATAATCATAGCTGTCTGTTCTCAGTGTCTTGTGCTGTGGGGAGCTAAAGACTCTTTCTCTCAGTCCCAATTTTTTTAAAATCTAAAGGATTTTGTATAGGAGCCAAGATCCCTAAATGTAATATTTTCATTGCCTCTGGCAGCAGCAGGGCAAAATACACTGTGAAGGCTGACCAGACTGGGGGAAGAGAAGTAATGGAAGTGAGGTGACTGAAATTATGCAGCCAGCAAGGAGCTGTTTCAGTGTGAGGGGCATCCTTGTACACCTGCTTCAGGTCTGAACCCAAATTTATGATGTAGCTCTTGGTTTGTCTATCCAGCTACGCCCTCTCAGCCAGACTGTTGTGTCCCATAGCTCACATTTGAGGGCTTTGTGGGAGGCAGAGGCAGATTGGCTCCCATCAGTGGGAATAAAGCAACAGTGAGTCACACACAAATTTATGGCAGGTGATGGCAATCTGCAGGAATAGCTTCTAAAATTAGCTTTCCACTGTGCTAAGGAAGTGGTCCTTATTGCAGCTGCTGGCAAACTGCCTTCAGATGGCTTGCACAGCCCTTGCAGTGGCTGGGGAGAGAAGGGGCCCTGGAGCCACTCAGGCAACACTCACTTGGTCCTTGCTCTTGGGTCTGCCTCCCCATGTCTCACTGGGCAGAGGGTGGCAAACCTTTTGGGGCCTTGGACAGTCTGAGCTAAAACTGCACTGTGCCCATCACTTTATTAGAGAGACTCTTGCTAACATGCCAAAACTGACAAAGCTTTCACATTACAACTCTTTTTTGGATATGGTTTCATTTTCCTTTCTCAGGTATATATATCTATACATATATCTATACACATATATACACACACACACACATATATATATATGTAAAATTAAACATAGGCCCCTTAAAAGGCCTTTTAAGGGGCCTATGTTTAATTTTACATATATATATATGTAAAATTAAACATAGGCCCCTTAAAAGGCCTTTTAAATGTTAAAAATGGTTTTAAAGGAAAACCCAGTTATTCCACTGATCTTCAAATTTTCTAATGCTGTATTAATCAAATATTTTGTCAGATATCTTTAATTGGAACAGTATTATGCTTGAATGAGGGCTCGATGAATTTCGTTGATTAAACTTGTTAATATTTAGAAAATGATAAAAATCTTCTGGTCCTTGCTCAATCTCATTTATAGTAACGATTTTGACAGGTTTCACGAGACTGAATCCACACTGGAGAACTGAGACATTCCCTTTACTGCACAATTGCCCAAGACTCAGGATGGTACAGGTAAGCCAAGGATTGTTTCCTTAAAGCCTTCTTAACTTCTATGTATTGTGTTTACATTAAAGTGCACCAGCCTGAATATCTAATAACAAACAGTTCTGATTCCCTTGATAAACTCCTGGTTTATCCCTGGGTTCTAGTCCCTTTTCTTATCTGATCTCTGCTCCTGCTTGCTGTTGGCTTTTATTCATCTGATCTCTCAGTTTGTCTTTATTACACATCTCAGAGGTTGCTGAATCAAGGCTGGTCTCAAATAGCACCAGCTTTGGAAGATTTGATTGCTTGATTTGGAGACCTTAAAGCTCTTGGATGGTTTATAATTTAATGATTGTGCTTTTCTTTTCTCCACTATTACACACATTTGTGCTCATTCTTTCTCTGGCCTTAAGTATAATGATATATTTACACAGATAGTATACTTCAGAAATGCTATAATGGGTGAATTTGAATGACTCTTACAGATACTGGACATGGATTTGTGTATTTGTGTGTATTTTTCCAATTTCCAAATCACTCAAACATTTCTAAAAGTTCCCTGGGCATGACTTTTATTTTTCTGTCAGTAGAAAGAAACAGGAATAGCTGCTGACATACAAATTATCACTATTGGTGAAAACTAAAAGCAACTGGAAACTTTACTGAGCTGTCAATTATATCAGATGCTGCCAACAACTTCTTGTACTAGCAGTATTTTTTTGGGCAATTTCCAAAAGAAAATTGATTGAGAAAGGCTTTTGCATGGTGATAGAAGGCAGGAGCAGTTTGGTGCAGAGGAAGGTAATGATTTGATAATTCAGATTGGGACTGTCACTTCCTACATCAAGTAAATGGGAGAAGACAGTGGCAGTAGTTGTCAGAGACATAAGCAAAGAGGGGCCAGTTCTGGTATTGCTGGTGGTGTTTGGAGGATGGGAAACAATGTCAGGTAAAAGAAAAACATAGTCAGGACTGATAATGCCACTTTGAAATTGATGACAAAACCCTTGAATTTGATGTGGAAAGATAAAGTGGGGCAACAGAGTAAAAAGATGATCTTATTTTCTCTGGACATCGTGCAAAGACTTCCTGACCCTGGCCTTGCTAATGTGTAAGGTGATTGCTAATGTAGGTGCAATTTCAGCATCAAGGGACTTCAAATGAAATTCTTCTCCTCTTCTGCCCATTTTTATTTTTTTTCATGGCCTACTACATGTAAATCACAGCAATATACACTCCAGTGCACACAGGCTGGGCAGATGCTGTGCTGGTTTAAAAAAGCTTACCTGAATCTAGTTGTTTTGAGAGATCTGATCCTTGTACATCCTTCTGTAATTAGCCCAGAGTTTGATAATTCCCTTCTCTAATTCTGATCCACATGTTTGTGTGATTGTCAAGCAACTTTATATAACTTTTCTACTTAAATGCATTTCCACAACTGTCAAGCTGCATAAACTGTTTCTGAATCCAGTGCAACTACTGTGCAAAGGGGAGAAGAATTCAGACTCTCAGGCAAATATCTGATGCTTAATTTTTATCCCGATCTGATGAAGGTTACTGTGAATCTGGTTGTAGTAGTACTGAATTAATGCAATAGCACCTCTGAAAACACATGTTAACAATGCAGGTCCATGGTCACTGTCTCCTATTGTATCCCAGGTTTTTATGCTGAGACTGACAATGCAATTGTAAGACTATGTGGGTATAGTTTTTGTTGTGATTAAACAAACTCTTGCTGGATCTTTTTGACATTCAGCTGTTGCTGAAGATGTTAAAGCAAAAGTAAATGTACTAATCATTGGTAACAAAGCAGCCTAATCCACACTGACCTACAATTTGTTTAGGATCCTTTGGAGCAACAAAGAGATTAAAGTATATAAAAAAAGAAGAGGTAAATAGTGGGTCAGAGATTAGAAGTGAAAAAGGAAAAGGCTGGCTTCCCCCAGACCACACACTGATAGTGGACTTTTGGTCACTGATTGTTCCAAAATGTTTCATGTTTCACTTTCCCCCAGAACCTTAGAAACAGAAGGTTTGATTGGCACTTGTCAGGACTGATAGAGAGACGAAGATGCTTTGGTAAAAAGGAGAGGGAGGCAGCCGTGTCAAAAGCAGAAGTAGTCAAAGGATGATTCCTCCTTTCTGTGGTTTTGTCTCTTTCTAAATTATTCAAATCTGGGTGGCATCTTAGGATAACTGGCATTTTGACACAGCTTAAAGGATTGTCTCACTAACTCTATTGAACTAAGGCTGCCATCCTTTTAAAGAAAAATTATAAAGAGGCAGATCTTCTATAATCTGATATGTATACAAATCAAAGGCAGCTTGATGCAGGCATCTTAAATATTTTGGAAGGGGGGCAGCAATTTTATCCATTTTGTGACCGATTGTCTTCTGCATGCATCTGCAAGAATGCTACTTATTGGCCTAAAAAAAGCCTTTATTTGATTTTCTTTAGAATATCCATAGTTGTTTGCAATGCATCTGGTCGTTACAAATCCAAGTCAGGCCAGCTGGATCAGAATCAACAAACGTGGGGAATTTTCTCAGTCGAAAGAAGGTACCTCACCAACAGGGAATCTCCTCTATTGATGGTCATCCTGATTATGGATTTTTCTTTTAGGGGCAATTTTCTTTCTTTCTTTTCAGAAAGGGACCGTGTCCCCTCTTAGTGCTTTGTCTGAACCATGCTGGCTGGAGTAAATGGGCTCCCCAGGGTTAGGAGCTCCTCTGTCATTCTAAGCTGCCATTTTATGCTTTGGTGTCCTCTTCACTTATCCATAACCAGAGCCAAATCCTGCTCACTTTATTCACGGGAATCACCCACTGAAATAAATAATAGCATAAATTTTGGATTAGAAGGATTAGATGTCCAGTGGCATTCTGTGCTTAACTTCTTAAAATCATTCAGCAAAGCCCATGATTCCCACACTGTTACAACCATTGCACTTGGCTGTGGTTAGAAGGAAGAATATCATCTTGGCCCTTATATTGATGCATTTGCTTTGAGCTCTTAGCAAACCAACCAACAGCCTTCATTGTTTAGCTCAGTTTTTTAATTCCTCATGAAGAAATTCTTTGGTTTTCCAAAAAAAACCAGCTACAGTGAGCTGACTCTTTGCATGTACAATGCCCAGGGGTTTCAGAGGTCCTTCATCCCCATCCAACAATGGTCACCAAGCTGAAGGCTTCCTAATGGACAATTTAAAGTGTTCAATGAAACTAATTGGATAAACACAACTCTTAATGATACAGGGCTGAACTCTCAACAGATTTGTCTTTTGGGGGCTTTTTTCTAGTAGCCAGTTTCGCTTCTAAGATGAATCTTCTAGACTTCTGTGAAGAGGACATGCACATTCATTATTGCAGTAACACACATCAAGATAATTGTACAAAATTTCTAAGGAGACAGCTGAAATGAGAGTACTCACAATCCTGGGAAGGTGAGGCAGGCAACTTCTTTACTTGGCAAGAAAATTATGAACACTCAGCACTTTGACCTGCTAACATCTCGATTTTCTCAACTGCTAACCAGGGAAAGGCCAAAAGATATGCCCCTCCTAGTCTCTAACAAATTTTTTTCCCTGATTTGGAAGAATTATGTATCTTTATGTATAATTTATCTTTTGTTATCTAGTGGTAAAAGAACCAGCTAAGATTCACATGAAGAGAGAGTTTTTGTTGCAGGTGGGACTTCTGAACTCTGTAGAAGGCCTTCATGAGATTTGTGTGGACATTGGTAGGCTTGCCAGCCTGGATTGCAGAAACCCCAATGTGCAGAGCAGAGAGAGGAAGAGGAAGCACAAATCTTTCATTGTCCTGTGCAGGGCCAGGAGCTGGACTCAATGATCCTGGTGGGTCACTTCCAACTCAGCATATTCTGTTTTCTGTGATTCACATTAATTCATAACTCAAGAAGGTTCAGATCACTCTTGCCAAGGTACCGAAAACGTGACCATCTCCAGCTTCCAATGTGGTCTGCTTTAATTTTAAGCTTGTACTTGATTCCCTAGATCAAAGGAAAAGAGGGTAGCTGCACCATTAGAATCAGACTCCTGCCTGCACCATTTCCTATTCTGTTGCCATACTTCAGATGTGACTGTGATTGCCAAATAACCCTTAATCATCCCAAATACACTTCTGAAAGTTATATCCTCTGTAAAGTGATATCTTTCATGATAGCAGAAGAGACAGGGGGTCTATTTTCAAAACTAAATAATACACTCAAAACCTGAGCAAGCCTTCGTTTTACACAATTGAATCTATTTGTGTCTATAAAATAATTAGAATGTCGTGTGCAATTGCCCAGAAGAAATTCAGATTCTGCACCAATGACACGCATGAGAGGTATAATTTTTTGCATATGCAATTTAAGATGCTTTGCTGTATAATCCTGATCCAAGGAGTTTTCAAATGCACTGTTTCACCTGATTAGAACTGAAAACATTTTTGTTGATTTCACCCTGTGATTGGCAAACATGATTTGCATTCTGTAATGTGTAAACCTTCACAGATTCTGAAATTAGGTCGCAGGTTTAAATTAGGCAGCAACAAGTAAAGCAAAATGTTGAAAGACCAGACTATCCTAAACTGGAATTATTTGTCCAGATTGCTGGAAATCTGTGGCCTTAAAGTGCTGACTGTATGGTCTGTATTTCCCCCAAACTGTGAAATTAGATTTCTTTTATGGATCCATCACGGTAGTATGGAGCCATTAGATACATCATCCTACACTTGTCAGCCAGCCTCTCCTGTTCATTGGCACTGTAAAGCATATTAAGCAGACAATAATAGCACCCTTCAGGATGATTAGGTTGTCACGTTTTCCAGCTGAATAATGTACTTTGCTCCTGAATCCCACAAGCAGCAGAGGGCTTCTTTGAAACCCAGGTCCTCTGTGCTCCACTTGCATAAGGTGGTGCCAGGGATGTTTCTTTCTCCTTTGCCATCGAGTTTTCTTCTCCAGTTCTTCCAGTGTGGTACCTGTGAAAGTCAGCACAGATGCCAGGTCTTCAGACAGCCACACTTCATCCTGCAGTGCCAGTTCCTGGAAAGAGGCTGAAATGTGCTGGCAAGCTGCAGAGTCACAATGCTGAATGAAAGAAAGTTGTTCAAACAACATCTAATGGACTTAATCCCCACTTCCTGCCCTTTCAGGGTAACAACTGAGTTTCAAAGGCAGTGCAAACCAACATACAATTCCTAGGAACAGTTTGACAAAGTTAAAACATCCATCAGGCTGAAACTGGTGGCAAATAAAAGTCTCTCAAGAGACTAGAAAGGTGAAAGACAAATTTCTTTTGTGAGTGTTTCAATCTACCCAGTGACCTGCAGCCTGGCCATGGACAGGCATGAAAAACACAGCCTGCCCAGAGCAGTTCCTGACCTCAGCAGCCCCATTTCCTTGCTGTGCATGCCAAGGCTTGGGTGGCTCTGGAGCTGTTTTGGTGCCTTGCAGGGAAAATTGCATCTGTGTCCTGTAGATGTTTAAAAAAACTTAAGTGGGGACAAACTCACACCCAATTGTTTCCTCTTTAGAGTCAATAGGCATTTCAGGGGTCAATCTCAGATTTATCATTTTTATGTTTACCTCTTCCTTTTATTTGGTTGCATCTGTACAAGAAAAAAGCCCTGCAACTGAGATGTTTTCCCTGTTGCTTCTCTGGAAACTCTCTCCACAGGTGGGGAGTGGATGACAAAAATCACTGACTTCAGGCCTCCTCCTGCTGGACCAGAAGTACCATGGCTGTGATGCAAAGTCATGATCTGTTTGAAATGGGTCAGCTTTATACTTACCAGTTTTATGTTATGCAATGTGATTATCATCTGAGCCACTTTTTCTCTCCCATATCAGATCCACTTTACACTCTTTCTTGTGGCATTAAACTCCACATTGTACCTTTCTGGCTGCTTTGAAAAGTGCAGCTACAGAGACATGCCTGGTTTGGACCCCATTTGTAGACCTGGGGACCTAGCATAGGATGTTCTGCTGTAAGTGGTCACAGTGCCATGTGAACCTTCTGAGGTGCCAGCAGGAATTGGAACTTTTCCACTACCACAGGGATAGGAGTGTGAGCTCAAATGAGCTGTGGGGTTTCCTGCCCCACTCAGCTGTGCTCCTCTTCTGGGCTGGGGCATCCTCCTCCTGAATCCCTCCTGACAGCTCCTAACAACACCAGCAGTGGTCCTGCAGCCACTTTTCTCATCCACACTCGCTGTTGGCAAGATTCACACTGAAAATGCCGACAAAGAAAATTATATACTGTGATACAATCATGCTATAATAATTTCCGTGGAAAATGTGCCTTTAATAAGTGCATTGCAAGAAATTCCCTTCTCTTTTGTGTTTAGCATAATGAACCTTCAGGCAGCATTTTAAGGAAAGCATAGTAGTCTCTAAGCTCCTATTTCTGTATTTATTTATCGAGCAATTTACGTTAAGCAGCAAGTGTAATTAGCTTTTTTGGATAAACACTAAGCAAACTTGGAGTGTTTTAAAAACATAATAGGGCACCCTGCAGTGGTTATCTTTTTCAGTATTTTATTCAGAAAAGATATTCCAGGATTCCACAGGTTCTCCTGTCTGACAATGCTTAATGGCTGGTGTTCCAAGATCCTTTCTCAGCCTTGTCTGCAGGCAAGCAGCTGCTCTCAGGAGTCATTGAGAAGCCTTATCTAGCAAAGGATGTTAAGGTGTGCTGCTAGACAGTTTGGCAAAATTGCCACTTTTTAAGCTGTCTAATCTAAGCAAAGCAACTGGCCTTGACTTACTCAGGTCAGGAGGAGGATTAACAGGATGGAGCCCAGAGCAGAGGTGCAAATACCAAGGGAGGGTTTACATTGATGTTTTCAGGTGTGTGTGGATAGCACAGTGCAGTTCCAAGGCCCAGTAAACTGGTACTCCTGGATCCTGCAGAGTAAACCTCAGGTGTGGAGCTGGCATCTGGAATCCTGGCAGAGTTCTGTCCCTACTCAGGTTGTTACAGATAATTTTCATAATGCTGACTCCAGAACTGTCTCCTTGTGACTCCTGTGTGCTGTGAGAGTCACAATATATGTATCCTCCCACCTCTCCTCCTGGATGAGTCCAGCCCTGAAAAACAGTGGTTGTTCTGTGTTCTTCTGAGCAGTCTGAAGATGCACAGAAGCATCCACCCCTTGGGATCTTGTGCAGCCTCTGCACTGCTGTTCCTGCCCAGGGATGCACGGTGGGAGGTCAGCAGAGTGGAGACCTCATTTGCCTGTGGAACTCTAAGCTGGAAGTGGATCTTTACAGGTTGTCTCTTTATTCAGCAGAAACATTTCACTTGTGCTACCCAAACAAAAAGCTGCCTTCTCTCTACTGGCCAGAGAGGGAACCTGGTGTGTCCTAATTTAAGCTGACATCTAGCACCAGCTAGTAAGGAATGTCTTCCTCCTTTGCTGGGCTGCAAAGAAGCTGTTCCAAAGCCCTCTGAGCTGGCACCCAGGAGCTGTTAGCTACTGCTTTGCTCTGGCAGCAACGTTGGTTGGAGCTGTGTGCCCTTTCTGGTAGAGTGACGGCACAAACTCCTCAGTTTTGGAGGTTTGTAAGGAGACACTGGCAGTTCCTTTCACCAGAAGAATAGCAAGGGGGAAGTAAGAGGGAGAAACTGTGTTTATGCATCAGGCCTTTCCTCTTTCACACCTCCACAGTGAACAGTTGGATGTTGCTTATTTTTGGAACAAACAAAATTCAGTAAACACCATCTGCTTCTGACAAAATGAGCAACACTTGCTAAAACAGAAATAACAATATGCATTAAAATACCTCTGAAAGGACAACAGGCCCCATAAAAATATAACAAAGGTTGAGGTTTTGTTCAGTGCCAAAAACGTTGATAGAAAGAAATTTTTACATTAAATCTAAAATAGAACTGTACCTAAGAGAATCCTAAAATAAACCAGAAAAGTTACTTTATTGCTTTTTCTGCATGAAGTCCAAATCAGGAATTTAGCAACTGGTTATAAATCTGTATCCATCATGAGGCATCTAGGGTACCATACAGAATCTACAAGAGTTGGAGTGCATCTTTACTTCTATGGTGTCATGAGCCTGTTTTCCCATTACACAGAGCTGAAACCAGTTCAATCTGATGGGAAAATTCCAAGTTGTCCTCTCAGATGTTACTTGTTCGGCTTTGTCTTCCTGGGAATTTTGAAAGTCAATGAATGCCCTGTCCTAATCTTTGCCCTATTAAAAAAAAAATCACTAAATGAAGAGTTTTGGAACAGCTTCCTCACTTCATGCTGGAGGGTGGCTTGATTCTCCTTTGCTTCTCAGACCATGTCTCATATAATCATCACTGAGTGTCACAAAGACTCTAACAATTATGTAGTTATGAGAATTGCTCTGCTGAGCATGGCCATGGCTTTGCTCTGGTCCCCTTGTAAGTGGCCTGTGGAGAGGGACTTGGACAGCTTTTCTGTGACCTTGACATCAATGTGGTGATGGCTCTGTGGGCACTGCTCACTTCTGAGCTCAGCCTCTGTGAGCATGGCACCACCTGAACTGTCACCCACATAAAAGACTCTTAATGTGCCTCAGACTGCTCCAGGCCTCCACCCCTGTTGGACCAGCCAGGTAACAAGGTGCTCATGCAGGTTCTGATTTTGCAAGACATGGACAAATTTGTGATGTCATCTGTTGATATTGTACCTCATCCATACAGAGAAAAAGTCACAGACCTCCTTTTGGGAACAGGAGGCAACCCAGGCCATGGACCCCTACAAATCTCAGCTGACAAAAGCAGGACTGTGCTCGTGAAAAGCTGCCCAAGCTGTGGAGCAACGTGGGTGGATGTGGCCCAGCCATGGTGTAGATGTTTTAGCCAACTTGAGCAGCTTTAGATGGAAGAAATCCTTGCTAAGCAGATGTGTTGAATAATGCAATAAGGAGGAGACACCATCCTTGTAGCCCTGCCTTCCAGACTGTCTGGGTACTGACAGGACATGAAGGGACAGTGCTTGACTCTGTTCAGTACATTTTAGCTAACCAATCCTGATTACTCTGGATCAGCATCAAAGCTGCCTAATAATTCCTCATATTCCTGATCAACTGACCTTCTGTGGTTCTCAGTGACAAGTTTTTTTTCTGCATTATTGACAAAGATGTTAAATAGGAGTGGACCAAGATAGAGCTCAGTAAATGTTGTTTATTTGTAATGACATTTTTAGACCTGTCAGCCAGTTTTTAACACACTGGATAGGTAGCATAATAGTTTGGTGTTATTCCAGTGTCTTAATCAAAGTTTCCTGTGATACCAAGTGAAATATACAGTAGAAGTCCTAAGTCTATTACCTACACCAACCAAACCAGTAATCTTATCCAGAAAACAAATCAAGTTAGTTTGACAAGATCTATTTTCATAAACCCGTGTTGACTGGCATTAATTATATTTCCCTCCTTCCATTCTTTATTAATCAAATCCCTTATCAGCTGCTGCACTGTTTTGCCTGGGTTTGATGTCAAGCTGACAGGTCTATAATTACCTGGGTCGTGCCATTTACCCTTTTTAAACAGTGGCACAATATTAGCTTTCTTCCCAGCTCTGGTGCTTCCTCAGTGTTTGGGAAATGAGGAGCCAAAGAACTGCTTCAGTTTCTGTTAAAACTCTTGGAAATCATTTTCCAGGTTGGCTGATGTCTAACTTTGGTGTTTTCTTTTTAATACCTCTAAGAGCTGCTATTGCAAAGGAAGGCATGCCGTAATCATCCTCTGATTTCATTTACATCAGTAAATGAAATAAGATCAGTATAGCCATTTGGTGGTTTTTCCTAACTACACCAAAGGGCTGTATATTGAGCATATCTGCTTTTTCTTTATTGCTGTTAATGGCATTTGTGTCCCTTCTTCTTACAATCGGTTGAATAAAGCCATTTTTAGGAGCTTTATTTGTTTCTGATAAAGTTTAAATCTTTCATTGTGGTAGTTTACCTCAAAGCACCCTATAAGCTTCAGGTGAACAGATTTCCAAAGTTAGAATAAAATAGAATAAAGCAGAAGGATAAGATAGGATAGGATAGAATAGAATAGAATAGAATACAATAGAATACAATAGAATACAATAGAATACAATAGAATACAATAGAATACAATAGAATACAATAGAATAGAGATGGTTTGGGTTGGAAGGGACCTTAAATATCACCTAGTTCCAACCCCCATGCCATAGACAGGGATGCTGCCCACTGGATGAGGTTAGTCAGAGCCCCTTTTGATCTGGCCTTGAACACTTCCACAGAGGGAACATCCACAGCTTCTCTGGGTAGCCTGTTCCAATGCCTCACCACCCTCAAAGTAAAGAAATTCATCTTAACATCTAACCTAAATCTCCCCTCTTTTAGTTTAAAATAATTCCCCCTTGTCCTATGTAAAAAGTTGCTTGCTAATTTTTTTTTTTTGTAAGCTTCCTTGCAATACTGAAAGTACTGAAATTATTCACAATTGGACTAAGGATCTCCACGTCATGAAGCTCAGCAGGTTTCCCAGAGTCCTTCACAGCACATCTGGACGCTGCTGCCATTCCTAATGCAGTATTGTGTGATTCACACAGAAGAGCCAGAGCAGTCAGGCCTTCAGAGCCTCAGCCCTTGCTGGTTTCACTGTGCATCCTTTCCTGGGGGCAAAACAGTCGTGGTGGGGTAGCTGGAGGACTGTACTGCTTCCCAGCTGACCCAAAGACCAAACTGGTCTTTCCAGGCAGTCCCTGCAGGATACCAATTAGAAATATATTTATGACCTTCAAAAAGAATAAAAGAAAAAAAGAAAAAAAGAAAAAAAGAAAAAATTGGGGGGAGGGGCATGCAGTAATGGAGTGGGAGAAACTCAGATGTGTTAGAAAGGAGGGAAAAGAATTATTTCCTTGTCTCAGTGGATATGAGAAAACATGGCATAAATCTCTCCTCACATTCTTCCTATTTTGTTGAGGAATATTCAGTTTTGCTGAGTTTAAACATTAAAGATGTTTCTTGGGAGAAGCAAGGAGAAGATAATGCTTTCTTTAGGCAGGTTCTCGCTGTAGATTTCCATTTCATGCTAGACTGCATAGAAGAAAGCAACCTGTGTGCATTAAAGGGCAGTGTGAGGGGTGGGCAGGGTGCTGATACCAGGAAGGGGAGGCCAGTGCTCAGTATGTAATCAGATAAAGAGAGCTGTTTGGCATTAGTGTGTTGGCTTTGTCCAAGCTCCCAGCATCTCCAAAGGGCCCAAGCACACTCTTCATTTGTCACCCCAGCGCACCTTTTGTGTGAATAATTTCCCATTGGTATTGCTCAGAGCTTGGAGTCGATAGCTGCACTGGCCTCTTTGCTTGTACTATTATTTCCAGCAAGCTTCATACATCTGCAGTAAATCCAGGAGGATTTGCAAGTGGGCTGAGGAAGTGTGAGTGACAGAATGAGCTGATAAGGCCTGAGTCCCACAGAAACAAAAGGCTTCCCATTTTGTCCTGACAAGACAGGCGCTGCCTCGCAATTGATTTGATTGGATCAAGTTTTTGCCAGCTGACCCCAAAAGTTTGTGCAAGTGAAGAATTAAGCCCCCAAGCTCTCTCTCACTTGCTAGTAAACCTTCACATCAGAGCCAAGGATGAGAGTATCTGTTGTGAGTTTGGTTGCCTGTTTGTTTTTATAAAGCAGGATCACTGAGGCTTTTCCTGCTGACGCATTTTTGATGGTAAGAAATTGAAAAGTGTCTAATGACCCACAGCTCTGTGGACAGAGCATCTTGAAAGAAACCTTAGTTGCAAAGCCAGGCATCAAGCTGCAATGCTATTGAACTTTAATACACTCTGAAAGGGTAAGACCTAATGAGGTAAAACATAATAACTTTCTGTAAATCCTTATTCTTGAACTTGTGCCTAACCAGGGAAGCATGAGACAGGGGTAGCATGAATCAGAATGCCTGCCTGATATTATAGAGCCAGACATTTTCAAAAGTCAGCAGAAAGTCTTTTGGAGGGTCTAGAAAGGTACAGGTCTACTTCTACTTTGGCAGAACTGAAGACAAAGTGTAAAATGAAAGCATGACCAGCCTTGGCAGCTGGGCTAGCAAAGGAAAAACTGGTGCTAAAAAATTAAAGCTGTCCAAAAGAATGGGGTCTTGAGAAAAAATGCATTTTTTCATAACAGATATCTTTGTTTGAGCTACACATATGGTAAGGTGCTGTGAAATAGATTGTCCTGCACATCTATGGGGTGTGTGGGAGGGGCACACACAGTTGTTCTTCAGCTTCACCACACTTTACTGAGAATCTTCTGTTACCTGAGCAATCTTTATAAAAAAAGATTATGCTTATACCTTTATTGCCCAGGGAGGCTGAGTTTGACTGATATACAGCTGAATTTTTCCCCTCTTGGCCTTTTCTATCACATGGCAGAGGTTTGGGAATGGCAGAGCAGCTGTCCCTTGCTGTTACAGTAGGATCCACACCCTTATTTGCAATGACGAGGTTACAGTTGTGTAACCTAGCGAGAGGTATCCAAAATATTAGGATTTCTATGTTTTATGTGTATGTGTAAGAGAGAGAAGGAGGGGAGAGAAGAGCAGAGAAACTAGTTTCAGATCAAAGTCTGAATCTCAAATTTATAAGGTGTATTTCTTTTTAAGGGGGAATAAAGTGAGTTATTTACAATGCCTCAAGGATTCCACACCTGGGAGTTACAGGACTGCCTGTTGGGGATGCCTATAAAATGAGGTGCCCTTTGAACCCTCTCAACCTAAAAAAGAGGTCTCCTCT
The DNA here is from genome assembly GCA_013398075.1 of Notiomystis cincta. Taxonomy (NCBI): domain Eukaryota; kingdom Metazoa; phylum Chordata; class Aves; order Passeriformes; family Notiomystidae; genus Notiomystis; species Notiomystis cincta. Next base: position 247,272 of record VZRX01003020.1, read on the forward strand.
TTCATATGAAATGTTGCTGTGTGCCTCAATTTACTTTTACTTGTTTAACACGGGAGTACAAACTTTACAGACTCTTGAACTTCTTCTGTGCTTTTATCTGTCAGTGGTGGTGTATTAAATCTATCTCTGCCCATACTTCATGGCAAACATTGAAAGTCTGTAAAAGTGTTGGACAGCCCCATTTAGAAAACATTTCTTATTGAATATATTGTCATATTTTTCTTGCAGTCGGGCACATAAAAAGGATTTATTTTGGTTAAAACATGAATTTTTTAAGTCACTCAAATGCAGATAAGAAAGGAATCCCCTCCATTTACAAAATATTGATGGACTTTAAAAGGGGCTGATTTTTTAAAAGAGAGATGTATGCCTGTGCATATACTTTTGACATTCATTTTATATCTTTTACACTATATTATTCTGCCCCTGGTTTCACACGAAATGGTTGGTTCTGAAAAACAAGTGTGTTAACTTCATGTGCAAATGCATAGAGATAATTCAGAATTATTGTTAGGAGCCTGAAGGTTTGTGTTCCCAGCTCTGATGTTTTAATTGTCAAGTCCCAACATAAGTTAGTTTCTACTCCAGCAAAGCTTCTTCAACCTCTTGTAAGCAGTATACTGTTTTTAGAATTTAATTGAGCCCCTGGTTATTCTTTCTCTTGTAGTTTCCTTTCTATCTGTCTCATAAACATCTATGATTGCCCAGTCAACAGCATTACTTAATTGGCTGAAGATCCTAATCCAGCTTTCCTGAAAGGAAAAGCATCCTAGACACAGTTGCCAATTATTCCATTATCTCTATTGACAGCCTGGTGTAGTTTGATGTCCTTCAAAGCTCTGACACAGATATCCCATGGGAGACCATTGTCTCCAGTTAAAGAACAGTGCTGAAGAGCAGTGATTTCCCTGTCTGCTACCACTGTGTTCACTGGCTTTGGAAATGTTACTTAATCTTTTGGTTTCCCTATCTGTAAAATGGGAAAAATGTGTTATTCAGGGAAGGTTAGGAGGGTTAATCTTTTGATGTTCATAAAATGTTACAAGAGCTTCTTCATAGTTTTAAGAACAGACAACAAATGTAATAAAAATCTAAGTGGAAGTTATGGAAGTGGGTAGGAATAGAGGTTGGTGCTGATTTCATGGTATGGCTACCTCAGTTTTTGTCTAGTTTTGAAATGTTTTGAAATGCCAAGGCTAAAGTTTCCTGTACAGTTTGACTTCTCCCCTCCTTCTAGCATCATGATGTGGCCTTTAAGCGTGTAATACTGTAGTATTTTCCATCATTTCCTGGCCTTTAAGGACTCGACTTTCCAATTTTAATATTCTTTTAATAAGAGAAGCTTACTGCAAGTATGAGAGTTTTAGTTTACCAAACAAAGTAAGCCACCTTCCCTCCTGAGGAACGGAGTGTGCTGCCAAAGCTGACGTGGCCCCTGAGCTCTGCACGGCCACGAGATCCCCGTGCCAGGGTCCCCCACTCCTGGGTGTTCCCCTCAGTGTGTCTGGAATCCTCCTGTATTTCCCTGGCCTTTTCCTTCCTGACCCTTCTTCATTCCCACTTGCTGGGCCCTCTTTGCAAACTTGCCACTGTTTTCATGGATCATGGTCTGTGCACCCTGCAAAGCACACAGGGGTTCAGAAAGCAGATATACAGGCACGGCAGGGTGCATGGAGTAAATGCCACAGGTGGTGCCCAGCTTGGGAGCAAAGAACCAAACATGAATTTTCCTGTTCCTTGCAGCAGTAATAAAGCTTGCCCTTCTCTCAAGCACTTTTTTGAGGTATGGTCTTAGAAATATTGGACTAAAAAGTGTTCTAGTACCAGTTACTTCTTTTCTCTTTGAAGGGATTAAATTCGAGTTTTGCAAACCTCTTTGAAATATTTTATTAGAATTATTTCTGGTTTCAATAAAAATAATCTTTTTAATTCTCAACATTAGGAACAAGTACATTATTCTACCTGTACCTAAGGAAATACTAGCCTTGCTACTGTGTCTCTGCAAAGCTGGAATTCTTACCTGCTTTGGAGTTAAGGCTTGGGCTTCTCTTGTGCAGGGCCAGGAGCTGGACTTGATGGTCCCTGTGGATCCCTTTCAACTCAGGATGCTCTATGGCTCTGTGACTTCACATTTGGTACAGGGTGACTAACTAGCCCAGCCTGAGGGGTGCACACTCTCTCTATCCCATAAACCTGGCCTGTTCCTGATGCTGTTTCAGTACAGACATGCTCAGATGGATTTATTTAGAGTTTGGCAGCTGTTTTTCTCTTACGCTTTCCTCCTCTGTGCGAACTGTGTAGCTACACAGTGAGGGCCTGAGCATGACTTTGGATGCAGTTTCTCTGGGCTCCCTCCCTGGTAAAGGCAGTGAGAGGAGACACAGCCTGATGGTGGGAGGGCAGAGGAGTGCTCCTGGCTGTAAATGCTGAACAATAGCAGGACAAATATGGCAGACCCAAATGTGGGTCCTCCCGAGCCCAGAGACCTCTAGCAGCCTTTTGGGGTGTATATTATGAGAGGTACAATGCACATGGGGCCCAATCCCCCTGACCTCAGTCTCTGTGACTCCTACTGGGGGCACTGCAAGCAAGCTTATATTGAAAGCTATGGAGCTGTTTTTAAACGGTTCTTTACAGCAGAGAATAATTAATTAAACAGGTGGTTCCATGAGCGGTGCTACTAATGATGGCTGCTTTCCAGGATTTCTCTCTCGTGTGGATTTCCAGGCTGTAACAAAGGTTGAGCTCATGCTGAGGTCTTTCCCTCAATGAGGGAATTAATAGGGCCTCCCTCCCTCCCTCTACTCTGCTGCCTATTTTCATGAAACTTGTAGGTACTTAATTCCTGTCAACCCTCTACGCCTCTGTCTCACTTGGTCAAAATTGATCAATGATTTTAAAACTTCCTGGGGATGGGGAGAATAAACAAAGAGAGAGAAACAGATGCATGAGGAACACGGCTGAAGAAAATCTTTTTGCTGAAGTCAAAATTATTGCCCAAGATTGGAATGGAAAACTGCTCTTTGTTTGCCCCTTTGGCCATGCTGGAGGAAAAGAATAAGTAAGAGGAGAGCAATGATGCTGGTGAGGATGTCCATATAGTTTTGGTGTCCATGTTTTAAGAAGTTGTCAGTCTTTTTAGGGGGAACAAGAATCACTGAAAAATCTTTTAAGGAATAGTAAAGATATCTGACAGAAAGACTTCATTTAATTTCCTCTGAGCATATATTTACTACAGCATGTAAGTCCTTTTACAGGGAGAATATACTACATAAAGGGTTCTTTAACCTTGCAAAAACTATTTTTTTTGACATTTAAAACAAGTTCAAGTGTCATGTAAGACAAACATTGGTCTTAGAAACAATGTACTGTACATCCACATGGGATTCTTCATATTCTGCCAGGTTCAGATCAACACAGGGGAGTCTTCCTGAAAACTGTGCTTTGGCTAGGTACAAATAATTAGACCAGTTACACAGGAATGTATGACATCCTTTATCCTGTGTCCTTTACCAAAGCAGAATAGATGGTTTAAGAGCCTAATCTGACCTTAAAAATTGCCTAAAATAAAAACTAAAATTTTCTTTCCTCATCCTCCATTTCTGGGAGAGACATGACCCTCCATCTTTCCCTTCCTGAAATTGTTACAGGGCTATTTGGTTCACCACTCAGGTGCAAGAGGAGTGGCAAGTTTGTGAAATACTTGGTGAGAAGAAACGTTGAGGTTTTATTAAGAGCAAAATCACAGACTTTCTTTCGTGGTTTGCCGTTTTCCCGAATCACCAGAGGGCGCCAATGCGGACCTTCCCAGAAGTGATGCTTCCCGGAGGGTTGGAGCATCTACATCTCCCAAGGCCATGTCAGTGTGCTAACCAAAAAAGGGCAACTTTTGAAAATTTTTGTGGTGGAAACAGGTATTAGGTCCAGTGAAAGTGCTCAATACTAAGCACAGTACAAATCTTCTCCAGAATCTATTCCATTAATGCATTGGTCATCTTTGACTCAAATCTTCCTTAGATGCTGACAGTAAGATAGACCTTTGCAAAGCCAGTTTGGCCAGAAATTAGTTTTCTCATTCCTTTCAGCATCACAGTTAAGTTTGGAATTCGGAAGATCACCATGTGATAAGAGAAATCTTGGAGCATCTGTCAATTTGTGCTTGAAATAGAAATCTCTGCTGCTGTTTTGACATGGAAAGCTGAGACATTTTTGTTGTTTTTATCATACGGATTTGGTTCATCTGCAGTATATAGGATAAGAAACAATGGCATTCAGGCATCTTTATTTGTCCTTTTGTACCATTTAGGACACAGCAATAAACAAACAATGAACATTCCCTCCCAATAGGAACCTTTCCTGCACATGCCCCAAAACACAATTTGAAGACAAATGTACTCTTTTAAAAAGAAACAAGAGATTTATGTTGCAAGCTTGTTTAGATACCAGCCAGAATACCACATTGCCACAACACTGTGAATCACTCCTTCTCTCTTTTCAGTTCAATAATGTTACTGATAGTGATGGTGCTTATGATAATTCAGATTTATTTTTTTCTGGCACACTTTTTCAGGTTATTATTTCTATTTTCCAATTCTCATTCTAAATGAAGAGGGAATTGGAAAAGCTGAGACCAAACACTTTTCCCCCATCAGGTCCTGGATTTCCTGGTGGTTTCCCTTGATATGAAAGCAGAATTTCTTTCCTATGAATGTGGTGGTGAGGTGATAGAAGTTGCAGTCTAGGGACACAGAGAAAGACATTGGAAAGGAACTAATAAGTATTAGAAGGAGTTTGAATGCAGAGGTGACATAGTTGGCACCATCCACAGAACTCATGAGCTCAGCCTGACTTTTCCCTCCAGTTTTCTTATCCCACTCCCAGCAGTTTTTCACGCTGTGTTAGGTGTGAGGAAGCAAGGCCAGCTTCTTACTTCGTCTTCTTGGATGATAGGCATGGAAACAAGCAAAAAACAGTGGAGGATAAGGAATCCCATAGGGTATTTTTTAATGGTTTAATGTGTCCTACTTGATCTCAATAAGAGAGAGACATAGGAGAAGGTGTGTGTTTTCTGTGATATAGCTGCTTAATACTGAAAGAGAAAGTTTGGTTGTATACCTGTCTATTCTGACTGGAACAAACCAAAGGAATTTAATTTCTAGTGTTATCTTTGGAAGTATCTAGGGAGGATGCTGCTCTGCATATCTCAAGTCTGAAGAGGTTCTTCTCTTTAACATTTAAAACAAACAACAACAAGCCCTCGCCACGCTCACAGACTACTGCCTGACCAGGATGGAGCTCTTATGGTTTATACATGTTAAACATCTCCTATTCACAGCTAACTTTGACTTTGTGCCCTGAACCAGGTGAAAAGACATTTCCAAATAAGAAAGAGAAGGGACAAAGGAAAAAAAACAACCAAAAGAATACCCACAACAAAAAAAAAAAACCCAACCAAAACACAAGAAGCAAACCATAAATTGAAATTTCTGCAAGAGGAGATGTCTGTAGCCGGTGTTGTTGTGCATCTAAAAAAATAGTTCTCTTTATGGCAATTTACAAAAATTCTTAAGGAAAAGTGGGGAAAAGAGTTCTTTTATGGGCTATTTTATCCTTTTTTTGTCTGCTCTTGCAGTCGACTTTTTGGCAAAATACTGCATCTTCAGCCAGGAGAAGTTGGCGAAGCACAAAAGGGCTTTTGAAGCAGTAAGTGTAAATTCAGACTTCTTTTCTTTTCCTTTCTTCCTTTTTTTTCCCCCTCTCCCTCTCCTCCTGTGTCTGTAGACAGCTAAGCAGAAATAATAAGCACCGCTGCTTGCAGTACACGTCCCATGAATTACGCTGACATCAAATGTAACTTTAGAATGGAGGCACGCTTTATTCTTTTCGACGAACTGTTCCCCTATCCATTCTTTATTTACATGTCGTGAGCCTAAGCGCTGCACAGCCAGTCAGAACCCACACACAAGAGGGGGGAGAAAAAAGGAGGCCATTAAACAAATTAAAAGGGATGGGGATGACTAATACAGTACTCTTGGAATCTGCAATTTGATTAGTCTGAGTTTAATACACAAAAGCAGCGCCGAAGCAGGAGGGGAGTCGAAGTGCTCTTTAATAACCTTCTACAATTAAATTATGGTGATGAATTTAACTATTCTGTGCTTCTAAAGGGGTCTTATTATCTGATTGACTCTGAAAGAAAGTCAGTATTTAACCAGGGTTCTTGAGTCCAGCTATTGGAAGTCATACAGTAGTTTTATGCATTAACAACTATTTTTTTTGTTGTTGCGTGCCTCTTCCCATTTGAATTCATCTGTGATTTGAGAAAGATGGCTCTTAGGGTTATTCCCACTGCTTTTGATGGGAGTGTATGCTGACCCTTTTACTGCCAAGAGAGTTGAAATGGAAACTGTGTGGTTGGATTTGCCTCCTGTTCTGTATTTTTGGTGGTAATTTTAAATTTTCACTTATGGTTTTAGACTACTTCCCTCTGTTGGTCTTCTCTACTGTCTAACAATGCATCATTCAAATGTAGACTCTGTGTAAAGCATGCTGGGGTCTTTGAAACAGACTTTTGCCATTAAATGGCAGGAATGTCATTCCACAGTTTATCCTGACTTGTGGTTTCCTCTCTGTCCTTCCCTTTACATGCTTTTTCATATGCTGAAGGTGAAGGAAGATGTTGCACGTACAAAATATTGATAGAGGGGGGAGTTGAATGCATTCCTTAAAATGGTATGTTTCTTTTCTTTTTTACTAGTAAATATATCTCTTTTGACTCTTTGATCTTTGACAGAGAGAAAGAGAGAAAGAAAGGGACAGAGACTTCATAATTAACCTGGTGGCAAAATCAGAGAGCTGATTTTATTCAGAGTAGAGGAATATGATGGAAGCAGAATCTAAATTTTCCAGCTTTTACTTTGATGGCCAAAATGCTGGAGCTACTTTGCAAATTTTGATCTGAATATTTGGAGAGGATCTAGGCTGAGGGGATGAAAAGAGAGAATTATGCAGAGTACTGACTATTCAGCTAGGGCCTTATTCTGATACTTATTTTCATGCTAAGTTGTATCTTTCTCTGCCAGTAGTTTCACTGAAAAAAAAAAAAAAAAAAAAGAGAAAGATACTATTTCTGGTGCTAAAATGCTGTGCTATTTGAATGAGGGTGCTATATCCAGCACTCATTTTGTTCCTGACCTGAGTGCCCGAGCAGGGCTCGGTGCCTCTGCTCCATCCATGGCAGCTGACGGCTCTGGAATGGCCCCTGGCACTGCCCCACTGCCTGCACAGCACCAAGTGTGGGACTGGGTTCCTGGGTCTCCATTCAGCCCCTGCACAGCTGCTGGCTCTGGTCAGTGAGGCCAGAGTGGAATTTAGAGCTCTGATGCTGCACAGAGGATGGAAAGAGCTCTCACCCTCTCGCCCTGTGTTCCCCACGGTGTGCCCTGCTCCCTGGCAGGTGAGAAGCAGGGGGTCCAAGGGGCTGCCTGCCCTCCTTTCAGGCCATTTTGCAGGCTGTCACACACAAATGTAGGAGAGCAAAGTATAGTGGTGGACAGCAGTGGGACAGCTTGCCATGGGTAGCAAAGGAGCAGCTCGTGCAGCTGAGGAGAGCTCAGCTATGCCAGCAGTGAGTGGAAATTGCAGGCTACATCTCTGGCAGCCCAGTGCTGGTGACCTGAATGTCTTAGAGGGGGCTGCAAATTGCTCTAATTTATGTTAGCTGCCTCCAGGGAATGTGAGAGCATCTGAAAGTGGTCACCACAGCTAAGAAGAGACGAGGTTGTATCTCTTCCTTCCTGGCAGAGCTGCCTGCACACCCCGTGGAGAGGACGTGGGTGGGTGTCTGTGCTGTGCTGCTGGCAGGACAATTCCCTGCATCCCCTGTGCCAAGGGAGCCTGCTCACCCCGAGGGCTCCTCTGGCCATGCTGGACACTGCAGGTCTCAGCGTGGTGAGCCTGTAGGTGCCCCCTCCTTGCTCTGCTCTGGGCTCTTGAGCTGCTGAGCTGTCTTGGGGCACGTTTCTGGACACTGATGGTCTCTACGCCTCTGTCAACATGGATGGAGCTGTGGACAGCTTATGTGCATTTAGAAGCTCTGCTCTTTACTTTTTAGCCATGTTTTTTACTCATGATGATCTATGTTTACCTCTGTGGAGAGTCCATTAAGATCAAGTACTTTAGACCAAGGGCAGTGGAGAAAAATTATATGAATGTTTTGATATTGCAGTTTATTGTTTTTTCTTAACAGTAAAATCCTTGTTCTTGCTTATTAAATCATGGCAGAAACTTCCTCGCAAGCCAATGATGACAGGCAAACATGATGTCAGTTTTTAACAAGATGCCAGCCAGAGGTTTAAGAGAGCTGATTTTTATCAGAAGCTTTTATACTACTTGAGTAGTAAAAAAATGCATTGTAACATCTGTGGCTCAAGCATGGTAAAAAGGGCAGCACAGCGCATGAAACCTGGGGATGCTGGGCTGAGGAGCTCTTCCTTTTAAGAAGATTGTGCTCCCAAATTAACTTGTTCCTATGCTAAGCATAGCAGAAACAGTGCTGCTGCTAAGCAGAACAATTGCTTTCCCTTTGTAGTCTGCCTGCTGGTTTGTTCAGGCCTGCTTTGTGCTCAGCCTTGGCTGGGTCTGGGACGGTGCTTCAGTAACTGTGAAGCTCTGTGTTTAGATCCCAGCCAAATCAGTGACACACAAAATCAGGGCAGGCAGTGAATCCCCAATGTGCCAGGTTTAGGAAATCAGCACTCTGCATAGATGAGCCAATATCCTGTTTTTATTTTGCTGTTTTCTGTACCCATTTCTCTTGCATCTGGGTATTTAATACATATTTCCAACCAGCAACACATCAGCCTTAAATTAAATTCCCTGCTATGAATATCAAAAACCAGGCCCTTCCTTCTCCATGCTGTTCCAGCTTGCAGCAGTCACCAAGTACAAGACCACACTCCCCCCAAGCCTCCTCCCTCTCTCCTCCCTCCCTCCCTAAAAGCAATTTTAAACTGCTTGACTGAATGCAGTATTTGAATGAGGATTTCAAATATGGGCTCAGGCTTTCTCTTTAGCTCACTGTGAGAGAACAGTGCAGAGAAAAAGGTCTATTGCAGTGAGCACACTGACTGTAATTAACTTCAGTATTCACCAGGTAAAACACCAAGGAATTAATCAGGCACACCTAAAACGAGCATGGTAGCACTAATATGAAAAAAAAAAATTGTTTAAAACAAGGAGAAACTTACCAAAAAGATAAATGGGGACTTCTATCTCCTTCCCCTCAGCCAGCTGTGGTGGAGTCACAATGCCAGGAATATGCAGTGTAGAGAAGGAAGCAGGGAAACAAGGCACAAAGATTGTAGTCAAAAGACAAGTGAGAAGAAAAACTGTGACTTCCTCAGGTATCCCCCCATTCCCCAGTCTGCTGCCAGCCCCAGGGATGTGCTGAGCATTGCTGTGTTCATTGCACAAATAAGAGCTTGGATCTGGCCCGTGCTCTCCCTGTCATATAATCTCTTCTGTGAGCTGCTCAAGCTCCATCTAAAAGCTGTCATTCCTGCTCCCTCTGCACTGATTATCAGGCTACTTTGGTGGTAAGAAATCTATGTCTAACTTCCAAATGACATTTGCTTCCATGCTAACACTGCCAGCTTTTTTAGTTTGTTCCTTTTTCTGCCTGTTTACCTTGGAGATATTTACTGAGGCAGTTGTGCTCCAGCTCAGCTGTGGCATTGCCAGGCTGACCAAAGCAGGCCTTGTCAGTCTCCCCTGTGCTGCTCTCATCACCCTGAACCTGCTCCAGGCTGACTCTCTGCTCCTGCATGTGGGCACAGGAGAGTTGGGAATTAAGGATGAGGGAGGGCAGCAGGGTGGGCAGGGCAGTGGGCTCCCTGGCAAGTCCCCAGTGCTGAAGGGAGGAGAGTAGGGCACATCCACTGACAGTCACCAGGGTCAAACACAGCCTAATGGCTTTAGGCACATCCATAGCAATGAGGCAGGTCTGAGGTCAAGCCAAGAAGTCAGACCACAGGTCAGAGTCCACAATGTCGCTCATGTGGGGTCCAAGGGCAAGTGTGGGAGCTTAAACACAGCTCCTGAGCTCCTGCTCGAGGCCCCAGAGAGGCTCCTTGCAGTCCAATCAGCCAGGATGGCCCGTGGTGCCACCAAGGGCTGACCCTGCAGCTCAGCCCCAGGAGCAGGGGAGTGGCAGCAGAGCCTCTTGGGGTGATCAGAGAGGGCTCTCTGGCAGTCTGGAAGGGGGCAAGTAGACCTCCAGCCATCAGCATGAGAAAGGTCTTTTCACTGCTACTTACTGGTAATTCTGCACTGGAAATATCCTCCTTGACAGACCTTATATGACATTTTTCACATCTGCATCATAATTCTCTTCCATCTAGCTCGTATTTCTCTCTTGCTTGGTCAGTCTCACATGAACTTCCATCTCCTCTGTCACCCTCATTTGTTACATCCCTGTCTAACAGCAGAAAATCCTGCTCCTAATCCTGAATTATGAGCCTTTTGGACATTGACCTGAATTTTCCCCCTCCAGTCCTCCATAACTTCCAATTCTATGAGAGACCCTGATTCTTCTCTTTTTTAAACTTTTGCTAATTGAATGACTGCTTCTCCTGCTAGGTATTTGCTCACTGGAGCCTGGTGCTTCTGGCCAGGAAGAGGAATGATTCTTTCATCCTGTGAATATGACTGAATTTGACAAATCTGGGACTCACTGTGGCAGAGGTCCTTCTTCTGTTTCTATTTCATTCCATACCCTTCTTTTCTCTTGTTTTAAATATGAAATAGAGTCCTTCAATTCAGAATATTAAGCCTGGAATTGCATTTAGATTTTGATTTGTGTAATTTGGGCTGTGTTTTTCAGAAAGTGTGCTGATTAGTGAGAGCTCTCTCTCTTACATCATGGTGGGGACATTTTATTGGGTTGTGCTTTGCCTTATGAAGGTGTTTTGGCCTTGCTGCAGAAGCGGGAGACCTTTTGGACATCTGCAAAACAATCACAAATGGGTATAAGAAAACAAGCTTTTCCTTTCAGGAAAACAAGACTGGTCTAAAAATTTCAGGTTTTGATGGCATGGATCACTGCTATAGAAGATTTTAATCTGGCAAGTGGGAAGTTTTAAATACAATGGAATTCTTTAAGTGTGAACATTTTCTTCCATGTTTCTGATCCTTTGAAAGCATTCAGTGAGATAAAGTTGAACGCTGAATTTTTTTTCAGGTGAAGTGTCCCTGTAGATCTGCTGGAACCTTCTGTTTATTGGGAGCTCATGGAAGTAGTAGAAATACTTGGTTTCTTAGGATAAATGTTTGTGCAAGCTGACAAAATTCCTGTTGATGTATATCACATAAATTGTGAAAGTTGTGTATTTGTGTGTGTGTCTAAAAGAGAGACAAGTTGAACACATAAAACTAAACCCAGCAATACACCAACACTTTACCTTCCCCTGCCCCCCAGCACTACCAGCCCCATAACATGTTCACCAGACTTCCAGAGTAGATGGCTCCATTTCAAGTTGTTGGAATGTTAGGAGCTGGCAGCTGATCCCAGTGTTGTCCTAAGTCCACCTGACTCTCTTTCCACAATCTTTTGCAGAAAACCCAGTATTTTCCAAGACAGTGGAAGGCACTTTAGTGATTGGATAGGAAGAAAGGACCATGTTTTGTAGTCACTCAGTCACATCAGTTTCCACATTGATAACTGAGCTTGCTCAAGCACACTTCCAAACAACATTCCAGACAACCACCACACTTCCAAACACTTCCAACCAAGATCTTTGTGGCAGAGTGTAACAAAAGGCTTAGTCCTTAATGTGCTGCCAGGCCCAGCCCATCTGTGTGCAAATGACCCTGTGGTGCTGCCAGTGTCAGTAAGACCTGTGTCAACCTGTGGTCTGAGGGCTGTTTGCACAAATTTGTCCAGCTGCAGAGGGCATTTCTGTACAGTTTGCTTCTCTTTCAAAGTGTCTGAGAGGAATGGCCTTGTGTTAATGGTGAAGGCTCCCCTCTCCTTTGGGGTCCTGCCTTGTTCACTGCTGGTGTGGCAGGTACATGGAGAGTGGGCAGTGTCCCATGGGGGCACTGAGTGGTCCCCCAGGTGTCTGCTGGTGTAGGGTACCCCTGCTTTGCTTCCCTTAAGTTCTGCTGAATGGAAAGCTCTGGGGAAATTTGGCTTCTCACCTTTTTAAGGTGAAAACTTAGTGGAGCAGAGGTTCACCCGTGCTGTGCATCAGAGCTGTACATCAGACTGGCTGTATAAGGTGTGCTTTCTGCTGTTGCTCAACTCTCATTACATATTGACTTCATTAGGGGAGGGGAGGGATATAAATGTGTGGTGAGAACCTGAGATCATTACCTGTCAGTAATTAGGGTATCTTTTCCTTTCTGCTGCTGTACTTTCTCTGTTGAGAGTTTGTGAAATGCACTGGTATTCAGCCATCAAAATATTTATTGACTTGAAAAGAAAGAGATACTGGCTGTGTGTGCAGGTTCTCGAGGGAGTGAATGAAGGACATGATGTCATGGGATGTGACAGCATCTTCTTTGTTGATTTTCAGTACTGAGCTGAGAGTGAAAACTGCTGCCTGGAAAGATGCTGAATGGGGACAGAGATCAATAGTCAGCCTGAAAAAACTCCCCAGGATACAAATTCTCAGTCTGTATGATGGCAGGGCAGCTATTTGCTGCTTGCATAGATGACTTGCTTTTTTTTTTTTCCCCTCATATACTACATTATTCTGCACCCAAATGAAAGTGAGCTTTAATAGTCAGAGATACTCTTAAAAAAATCCATGAAGTTTACTTCATTGACCTCTTTAAAACTGAAAATAGACTCTCAACATATATAAGTAAAATTGAATGGGAGTGGCTTTATGCTGCATGAGATCTTGAAAATCCTTTCCATGTCCTGACAATCTCATTCTTATGTGTGAAGAAGAGTCCCACATTGCTGCAGAAGGGTATCCCTGCTCATCCCTGCTGCAAATCCCTGTTCCCCAGTGATTCTCCCCTGATGCCTTGACACATCTGTACTCTGACATGTCTGATGCTGCTTCTTCTCTTTGCACAAAACAAATGAAAAAACTCCTTGTTGCTAAGCTACCAACCTCTGCAAGATAAACTTTAACCAAAGGTTGCAACCTGCTGCTTAGCAAAGCTCTGGTTTTGAACCTCCATCACCCCAACACTTTCTTCCGTCTCCCTCTGAACATTTCCCCCTGAAAATATCTGTCACTGCCTGCACAAGGCTGTTCACCCCACTGGCAAGGCCACAGCTGTCTGCCTTTGGGGCTGCCTGCTGAGGGGGGGCTGCAGAGCAAGCAGCATGGAGTGCTGATGGTGCACAGTGGTCACCTCCCTCCCTCCTGCCTCTCTTCTTGCTGCCTTTCACTCCCCTTGGAGGGCAGGCACAAAAGGAAACTCCACTTTTCAAGACTGTTCCGTTTGCATCAGGCCCAAATGTGTTTTTGACTGATCAATCACTTTCTGTGCAGACAGTGACAGCTCAATTGGTCCAAGGAGGGGGGTGGGAGGGGTGCTAAGGTTTTCTTTCACTTCTTGTAGTGTTAAGACCATGTCAAATGAGACAGTTGAAACAACACCCAGTTTGTTTGTCTTGTGGCCTGGTCTGGGGTGTGAAATATTAGGACAGCAGCGAAGTGTTTGCATCCCTCCACATGTGGAGAACACCTCCTGCACAGATTCTGCCCTTTTCCTCATTCAAAAGGGACCTGAAGAGCACCTTTTTCTTGACAAAAGCTCCCCTGGTGCCAGGTTTTTGGTTTTGGACTCTCTCCTGAGCATCTGAACTGATCAAAGGCATACTTAAAGAGCTTTGCTAAAGAGCTCTCACCCTTACTTGGGGTATAAAGTTGATTGAACTAGGATGCTCAAGATTCAGGTTATGCCTGATACTACTTTTTCATTTGATTCTTCCTTTCTATGTGTCATTTCCTGAATGAAATCTTCATTATCATCTTGATTGGACAGCAAGTATAAACCAGTGCAGCTGGTGAACTTGAGAGCAGTCCATAACTTTGTGCTTATAAGAAGCATGGAATGTCTCCATATTTGATCTCTCTCCCCATAAAACACAAGCACAAACTACACTCTTTTTGCCCAATGTCTACATTACAACTTCAGTTTTTATGTCCTTTTCCTAGAAAACACATTCTTGGTTTGTAACCAAGACCTACTTTAGAATGGAGTAGGTTTTGTTTGGGTTTTTAAATAGCCATTACTAATTATTTTTGGAGATTCTAAGCACCATCAGAGGCTGGTAAAAGTCTCTAAGAGATCAGTAAGCTCTTCTCCAGAAAAGTCTTTCTGTCTATCACTACAGTGAGAGAGAATTGATCTCGTTTCTGCTCTAAACCCCAGAGACAGTAGACAGAAGATTGAACACAAACTTTTAATAGAGCTCACAATCCTGCACTCTGTGCTATGTGGACTGTTGAATCTGAAGAGGGAATATTTGATAAAGTTCCTTTGAGGAAGATGCATTTTCAGCATGCCAGCCTAAGACTGGTAAAAGTTCAAGTGAAAAAGAGAAGAATATGAATAGATTTTGTCCACTGATCACATTTACTTACCTTAATTCATGTAAACCTCTAAGTGGATGTGTAAGGGTCTGTGGTCCAGAGGGAGCCAAGGCAGCTGGGTGTGAGGCAGAGCAGGCCCAGACACTCAGCAGCTGTGTTGGAAAGTGCACAGTCTCATGTGTGTGGATTCAACAGCAGCACTGCCCTGACTGTGGATAAATGGTTCCCAAACCCATCCTGGTTGGTGCAGACTGAGGGCACTGAAATAGGTGGGTACAGCTGAAACATGTGGGCTCCATCAGCTGTGGAATCTCTGCACTGCCCTCCAGTTCATGATGCAGACATGACCATCATCTCCCAGGTGGCTTGGATCTGTCAAATCTCCTGAGTGTGCTTGTAGATTTTGGACTGTACATGCTGTAGATGTAAGGACTTTTCCAGCCAAAAGCCAGATGTTCCTTATAATTAGCCAGGTAAGCACTGAAGCACTATGAGAGACAGGTGGGGTGAAAAAAAAAAGAAAAAGGTAATAGTCTTGTGTGTGAATGACTTTTAAGTAAAAAGAGTTGGTTTGTATAAAAGAAGCTGTAAAACACACCAATTCTTGCCTGTTCAAATTTTTTCTTCTCTGTGTCCTCTCCAGAAGATTATAAAGCCCTTTAGATTGTGCAGTACCTGTAAATATCTGGTGTATCACCTCACTGAGAAAAATAATGGTAACTAGTATCTTTGTAGAAAGACTGCAGTGTATTTTAGCTCAGTGTAATGGAAAGTCATAACAGATGTCAAATCCCTCCTTTATTTCAGAATTTCTGTATATTCATAAAATGTTTGAATTTTCAAAGTTATTCTTCTTCTACTACTACTACTGTTGTATTATGTATTGAGAAATGACTAATTGGTGAAGAAGGTGGTGTGGAGCCAAAAAATGCTAAACTACTGAGCCTTTGTCTTCAGTGAAGGGAAAAGAGTAAGAGGTTTTGAGGGTTTCCCTCAACTTGAAAAATGAAAGCAGAGCTTGAAAGCACTGGTCTGAGACACTGGACTTCTGCCCAGAGGCAACTGTCTAATTTTCTGAAAACTAATATTATGAGTGTCCTTGCAGGAGGATGCTGATGAGATGGGTACTTGAACCCCTAGCAAGTTTTGATGGCCCCTTTATTGACTTACAGTGTAAGTGAAGTCAACAGATCTATTCCTGGAAAAGTGTGAGAAGGGTGGCAAACATTTCCAGTATTCATACCTCCATTGTTTGTTCATGATATTTGGGAGGTCAACACTCCCCTTACATAAAGGAAAGAAACCTCACCAGCAGCAGCACTGGCACGTGTGTGAGGTATTTTTTTATTAAACAATTCTATGCAAATAACCCACTGGTAAATTAGCTAACACATGTTCCTTTCAGTTTTTGGAAGTAAGAGTTGTGTTCAAGGTCTGAAAGGCCTGGAGAGAAATCAGAGCTCTGAAGGAAGGGGAAGGTCAGAGGTCAGCAGTGGATATGGGGTGTATGCCTTCATACATAATTTTGGCCAGGTAGTTGGGATAGAAAAAGGAGATAACACTAAGAGTTCAGTCTGTTCATGCTACTCAATGTTATGGCTTTGCACAGATTTTTTTCTTTTTTTTTTCAATTGTTAGCTTCATTTTGAAAAGTGACAGCGGGTTTGGGATCTGTCCCATTTTGGTCAGCCAACTTGGCATAACATAGAGGAGTCTAAATATAGCTGTAGGAGATGTTGCTCATTAGGCAACTGAAATCACTAGACAAGATAAAAATATGTCAAATACTCTGTGGGTTTAATTTCAGATTGAACTAGTCTCCCTGTATAGAAACTCTGCTTCTGTGTTGTTGCTTTTATTTACTTCCTATAATGCAGATATTTGATTATATCTTTATATGTGCTCAAGTATTAGCAAATTTTCCAAGTGCCATGGCAGTGCTTGAAAGTTTTTCATGTCCAGCATTAAAACATTTATTTGGCTCTTCAAATGGTGCTGGTTTGTAGCTGATGCACATCAGTGGAGCCGTGCCAGCTTCCTCCAGCTGAGACTTTGGCCCTTTAGTGCTGGCCTTTTTGCAGTTCTCTTATCATGGTCCTGTTTGAACCATCCAGACATACAGCACAAACTCTGTTAATGCAGAAAACCGGTACTGGGAAATAGAGAAAAAGAAGTATAAAAACCTCCGTGATTTAATCCAAACCTTACAAAGGCGTTGTTTCTTTGGGCACTTTCTTTGAAAAGACTACCATTTCAAACAAAACAGAAGGAAATTAGTAGGAAGTGATTATGGAGACAGGAAATCTGAAAGCCATGAAACTGTAAATAAAGTGTTATTTGTACTACTGTACTTGGTGCCCTGCTTTGCATTCCCAGCACGAAATGTTAGACAAGGCTTTAGCACTAGAGCAGGGACCAAGTTATTTGGATGTTTTTAAAAAAATCAACCAAAGAAGTAAAAAGGGTCCAACCACATATTTCATATGATTAAAAGTAGAAAGTCCTTTGGACAATTATTTGTATGGAATTCCTCTGGACAGATTTTTATCTGAAACTTGAAGCCCCGCAGCCAGTCTCCATCACAATTTGTTCCTCTCAGCAGAGGATGTGACTTGTTTAGACATCAAACACGTATCAAGTGGCTCAATGTTAGTATTCTGAAGCATCAGCTCCGAGGCAGGCGCCAGTGCTAACATCATTACACAACTCATGTGGCACTATGATAATCCAGTGCAGCACTGCCTGCATTTATTGTTTATTTTTATCAGACCTATAAAGCTCATCTTTTCCATCTGTCAGCATTGTCTTATGTGATCCATTAATACAGCTGAGAGGGGTGCATTACACTATGTGCTTGCATATCCATTAATGAACCACCTCAACCTACAGTAACAACAATGAGTGAATGAACACAGATTTTAATTGCTTCCATTGTGATGTGTTTGCTTTGGCAGTGGTTACTGTCATAGGAAAAGTTAACAAGCAAAGCTGTCCCTGCATCTTTAGCTGTTTCTATATGTGCATTCAGAAAATATCCCTTTCCTCTCCCTTCATCACCTGCCATGTTTTGTATTTTCTGATATAGTTTCAAAATTATTTGCTCAAAGGGGTAATAAAGAAAAGCAGTTGATCAAGAGAGCACGTACAACTCCATTGGGGTCTGAAGAAATGCTCTGAAGCACATGAACTTTCCAGGAGTTAAGATAATGTGTTTTAATATCATGAGAGGCTTCTGAGTCCCGTGAGCAGGAACTAGTCCCTGAAAGACAGAGAGCTGATAGAAGCAAAGCCTAAAGATGGCTTCTTGCTTCACATTTCTGTTCAAGCAGCAACAACTTCCTGAAACTGCCATAAGGCTTTTAATTCTCAGTGGTTTTTCATGTCGAGAGAGTCTGAGGGTAAAATTTGTAAAAAATAGACATCCATTTGGAGGAAACTCTGAGGAGCCTGATGGTGAGACCTGCAGTTTTCTTAGTGTGGCACATCCCCCTATGACAAGGAAATGCAGAAGACACCAGCATTATGGTTATGGCTGGTAGAGTAAGCCCTGCAAGAGAGGGAGCAAGGATAGGGACAGATAGAACTGGGCAGAGCAGACTAGAAGTCAGCTCGTGGTAGGAGAGTTTAAAGGCAGCTGGGTGGCTCACCCAGCCAGTATGAGTGCTGGTAGGACTTCAGTGGCTGCAGAGGCAGTTAAATGGATAATATGTCTCCTGAGAGCATTTTGCAGCAGTCTTTTTTAAAATGTGGATGCTAAGCAAGACAAATATGAGGTAGCTGAGCCCTGCTTGCAAGTCATCACCATTTTGATGCCTTAAAATCAGCAAACACCTCCTTTGCAAAGGGACAGGGAAGGAGAAAAGGAAAAGAGTGGAATGAAAAAATTACTCATACTTTCCTGTGGTACAGTAACAGTGTGCTGTATAACACAGAGACAAAAATATTGGTGGTGGTCTTCTTTGCTGATTTAGAGGATGTTCTTAAATTGTCTTCAGTGTCTACTTGTGTATGGCAATGCCTAAATTGCAGCTGTAATTTTTGTGGTCTCCTTCAGCTTTCCTGCCCTAAAGCATTTCCCCCCCCACCAATCTGGTGTCCTTGTCAACTTCTTTGGAGAAAGCATTAATATTTTGGGGGGATTGTTTTGCTGGCTGTGCTAATCGGGTTTGTCTCTGCTTCCATCAGGGCTTTTTATCCAGCCTTCCCCGCTTCCCCCTGCCTCCCTCCCTTCCAAGCAAGGCAGCAATCTGTTCTTTTTAAACCCTTCATCATCTTTGCTCTCTCCATCTCAGTTTCCCCAGATTTTAGAGATTGTTGACTATTATGTAACAGATGGCCTGACAGACCTCCGACTCTTTGCGGTGATGGCTAGCTTGGCGCAGAAAATAGCAGCACTGGAGTAAGCATTCAGCAGCATAGACGCTCATGAATTTTAACTCCTCAGTGACAAAGGAATTCAAGGGGGTAAGAGCCAATCTATCAGTAGCCAAAGTAATTAGAAGACTTAGATGGCTCTCTAGTGCAGAGTATCCCTTCTCTGCTATGGGCTGTTCATAGTAGATTAGGATAGTCTATGTCCCATTGATCTCTAAACCATAACTATGCTTCAAAACAATGGGACAGCTTAATCCAGAAATTGAGACATTCGAGCAAGCATCAGTGAGGGCTGTTCTTTTGGCTTGTAATGAAATGTACTTTGCAGCATCAAGCTGGGACAATGCATATTGAGCAGAATTATACTTTGATATTTGTTTCTATCTCATTCCTGGTGATCAGGGGAAATGACTTGCACTAAACCACCAATATTCTGTCTCTAAACATTTAATACTTGGGGAATTAGTTTTCTTGCCCTCTTTACATCTTCTGTTTTCTTTGTTCTTTGTCACTCTTGCTTCTGTATGTATATTGAAAGAGTTCTTGTAAGTGACCAGAGTTTTGGCACCCTCATACAGCTTTTTGTCATTTCTAGGAAGTTTCTGAATATATCATTCCCTTTCCCAGAAATCTAGCTGCTTGCCTTTCAGAAATATTTCTGTGTCTGACCAGTCAATGGAAGCTTTTTCTTGTAAAGCAAGGGAAATGGGGAGAAAAGACAGTCAGTTCAGAAGAGCAAGGAGCATCTTTAAAGCAAATCAGCCAGGTATTCAAACCTGAGCTGCTTTCTAACATTTTTAAGGTTAAACTAAATAAAAATAACTGGATTAAGTTACTTCAGAGGCACAAGAGCGAAAGTACTTTGCAAAAGTAGAGATGAGGTCAAATGAGCCTCCATGGAACTGAAAATGAAGGTAGTCTGTTGTGACTATGCTGTATCTCTACATCACTCTGTGTAACCTGGCAGTGTGTGGCTGAGGTAGGTGTGTGTGTCTCCCTCCACAGGGCTACCAGCTCTACTGGGGCACATCCAGAGGTACTATGTCCTCACATCCACACTCACAGCAGACACTTCAGGACTACTTTTACCCAGAAATGTTTGAATTACCTTGAAAAACCTTAATTTTCAGTAGGAACCTTACCATTTTCAGCTGAGGGGAAAATCCAGGAGTGGTAAGCCAACAAATATCTCCCCTTTCCTCTCTTAAATGTGCTCTGACACCTGTAGAGATGAGGAGTGGGCTTTCCTTACATGCTTCTGTAGTTTAGGAATACTTGTCCCATTGGAAGTCAATAGTGGAAATTTTAATTCCAGCCCACAAAGACTGCAAAGAATAGTTATGCTATATATCACTCAGCAAAATGTGTGCTCAGCCAGTTTGCATTGAATCCTAATCCAGAGCTAGTCCACAGCCTCAAACACTGGTAAATGGTATAGATTACCCTGTAGGGACAAAATTCTCTTTGGAGGGCTTGATTACCCCTTGTCCACTGCTCCTACCTGTGTGCACACACACAGACACCTCCCCTTCCCTCAGCACATCTCCAACCCAGAGAAAGTGCTGTAATACAGGGAGGCCCAAGAGACCTCCCATTGCAGCTTTGGGACACAGAAAAGACCCCCTCCCCATGCCAAATCTCTGGCTCAGTGCAATAGCTGGGTTTCCCAAGGATGGTGTATTGAGCAGAGGATGCACACAGAGGTCAGCCAGAAGCTCCAAGCTCAGCAAGAGGTAACAATCTGCCTAAATTCCACGAGATCCAGTAATGTCATTTAGCAGCAATAAGTCTCTGTTTTAATTAGAGTGACACTGTCCCCAATGGCCATTTTAATAAGGTTTAGAGATTCTGGACACAGAGCTGTCCTGCTTTTGCAGCTCATAATACCTAGTTAGTTGTGCATAAGGTCAAACAACAATATCTGGTCAGCAAAGTCTTCATTTTACAAAGCAGCTTAGAATGGGATGAGCAAATGATATTGTGGTAAAATTGGCTTCTCCATCTCCACCTGTTGTTTATCCAGGTGGCACAGCTAAGAAATAACTCCCCCAAAAGGAACATCAGCATCCAGTCTTGGGCAAAAGGAACCTTGGTAAATGTTCCAGCTGGCTGGAGATACCAAGCAGTGACATGATCCCCACTGTTGCAAGCACAGGGGATCCTGGCTCTAGTAAGAGTGTTGGTCCCTCGTGTTCATGGCTCTCTTTCAGCAGCAGGAACAAGGATGGCTGTGATTTGAGGGGCCAGCATCCAGGAGGTCAGGAAAGCTGCACCCACCATGGGGCAGATTCTGAGCTCTCCTCTGGTGAGATCTCTTAGATCAAAGTTGGGAGTAGTGGTACTTCAGGAATGCATCAGCTGGGAGCTGTAAGGTGTTTGAGAGGAAAAGCCATAAAATCCAACACAGATAAGCCTATGGGTAAAACCTGCACTGTCACTACCCTTAATTTCTGTCTCCAACTTTTCTGTGCAAGTATTTTTCATGCAGTTCTGTACCTTTTTTTGTTGTTGAGTATTTTTTTTCCCAGCAAGGATACGTCTCAAAATCTTTCCATGTAATTTTTAGGTTACTGTACCATGAACTTTAATAGTTTGGGGAACTTTTCTTATTGCTAATACTGGAGAGTTCACTGAGAAACACAGTAAGATAAAACTCTCCTGCTGAAATCATATCAGACATCCCAGGATTTCTTTGGCAGTACCCATGCTATTTCACTCCATTTTTGCTGGGCTGATGTTTACACAGCCATGTAACAGCAATAATAATAATTTAATTAAAGAATATTTTTGCATTATTTATTGTTGAATTGTCTTGTTTAGACAGGCAAATTTCTGAACTTTAGTCAAGTAAACAAATAGAAATAGCTGGCATCTAAAATCAATAAAAGACAAGTGCAGTGCAATTCATGGCTTCTTTGTGAGTCAAATGTTCCAACCCCAAAATAAACACCTGCAAAAAAAATAGTCATTTTGATGTGAAAACTACCTGAGGGCAAATAAATTGTGGGGATCACATTCTTATCAACTCTTTCTGATAATAATAGCCTGGTCACTGGGGACAGTCTGTTAGTGTTGGCCCACTGGGTCAGATAACAATCCCGAGTCTCTCCCTCTCTTCCCCCTCTGTGACCTGGCCCATCTGCTTCTCTCTGGCCATATGGTACAGAACTATGTGGGACTGGAGACATTATAGTTTTATGCATCTCAATGCTCCTTGCTTTCATTGAAGTTTTGCTGACATGACATTCCTTTGAATATTCCTTGACAAAAGTGGGGGTTGTTTTGGTGTGGGTTTTCATCTCAGAGTATAAATGAACACCAAGTTTTAAATCAACAGACCAGACTTGTAACAGATACATCAGGTGGGTAGGAGGGCTGGCTACATATTTCCTCCCATCTTACCTTAAATGAAATGTTATTTTTCCTGATCTTAACAACTAAAACAGAGTCCAGCATATGCAAAAGAGAAAGGCTTGTTTGGTTTTGTCCTGAACAGGCCCAGTCTAACAGACTGAGTGCCATAGAGGAAACACAGTCTGACCTGAAAGCTGTTACACTGCTTTAGAAAAAGTGAAGAAATTAAACCCACTGGGACAAACTGTGCATAGGTCAGACACCCCTCTCCTTCTCCAGATGATGTGAGGGGGTTTCTGGGATGCTGCAGTTCTCTGCCTTGCTGTTGCTGAGGTCTCAACCCCAAGCACTGCTCATGGGGCCTGTCAGCCATGCTCTGGCAGCGCTGGCCCTCAGGGATCTTCATCTGGCCAGCACAACGTGGCCCCAGAGCCTCCCTGAAGGAGCCATCCCATTTTCCAGTCAGTCCTTGGGTATGGAGAACACACAGGTATATCCTCTGCTGAGCCCATGTAGCAAATGTCCAATTAGGCCTAATGAGAGCTCAGCCCAGGCATCAAAGGAGGGAGAGACAATAGCAAACACACAATACCCCTCCTCAATGATCCCTTTAGCAAGAGGAGGATGTAATTATTGTGTGGACTTTAACATAATAAAGCCTATATGTTCATCCTGCACCCAGCATCCTGGGGCCCCTCTCTGCTGGGACCTCTGGACACCGCACCAACCACAAGTGGGGCAGAGGCCTGGACTGGAAAAGTAAAATGGGGATTATTATACAAATATTACTACAAGAAACTGATTTACAAATTCTCTGAGGCAAGTACTCAATGGCAGAGTTGTCTCTCAGTTTCTGTAAAACTTTAAAGAGAAATAAACCCTCAAGGAGTCAAATCTGTATCTATGTCACTCCTTCCCCTTGTGCTTCTCACGAGGTCCCCTCATGTTTCACCTGCTTTTGTAAAGTCCACAGAATATGTCATGTAAAGCTCCAGAGAATTATAAAATCAGTGACTGTCTTCAGAAGAATGCAAGGTTTTAGGCTCTGTTTTCACTTTGTCAATCAATCCTATTATTTCACAGTTCTAGGGAAGTGCCTAAAATTTGTTCATTAAGAAATATAGAAATGTTTTGTCAGGCTCTACAAATCTAGAGATTTACTATCTGAGGCTATGTTTAATGCCTAGAAGTCAGAAATTAAAGAACAGATTTTCCTGGGACATCTAAAAATTCAGATGTGATTGAGAGTCTGAGTGCTGGAATTTGATGTAGATAGACTGCCTTTCCTGCCAGACAAAGAGCCCGACCACCTGCTGCCTCTGTAAAATAGACCCCC
Source organism: Notiomystis cincta (assembly GCA_013398075.1). Classification (NCBI taxonomy): domain Eukaryota; kingdom Metazoa; phylum Chordata; class Aves; order Passeriformes; family Notiomystidae; genus Notiomystis; species Notiomystis cincta. The sequence continues at coordinate 270,894 of VZRX01003020.1, forward strand.
AACCTCATGATGTCAGAGTGAGTTTTGCCATATCCTGGCCCAGCATTTAATGGATCAAAATGTGTAAGTCCATCACCCTCTGCTGCTGAGTCTGCTTGTGCTGGAAGAGATGCTGGCAGCACCATTGAGGGAGAAAAGGGAAATAAAGAGGGAGGGAGGCAGCCTCATCCTCCTCTCCACTCATCCTGTTGACCAGCAAAGCATGATAGGATTCCCACTACCTGAAAAGTAATACTATTCTTTGCATTAGTATCTTTCTGATTCCTATTTCACTGAGGAAGTTTTATGCTTAGAAATCAAGGTTTAGAACCTACGAAGCAGAATGCCATTTCACACATTGTTTTGCACCTCAGTAGTGATTGTAGAGCAATGCTTGCTGCCCTGCTGCTAGAGGGAAAGCCATATTCCTCTCATAATCCCAGGCTTGACTGTCTTTTACTTCCTTTCCCTTTGGAGAAACTGATACTCTGGATCTAGACTGAGTGTTCTGGGGAAGGTTTGTGCAGTGTGATTTGGAAAGGAAAAGAACAACAAAAAACCCTCAAAAATCTGCCATAACAAAAATTAACAGCAGATTAGAATGTGACATGTTTCTTGGATGATCTGATAGCACTTACTGTGACATTGTTATTTCCTTTAAAAAGGCTATTCCTTTCAAGAGAGGTGAGGAAGGAAGAGATGGAAAAAAACTTTTTACTTGGCAATTATGTTCAGCGCTGCCTCAGAAATCCTATGCTATATGGCTATATGGAGGTGTTTTGAGATTTATAGAATGTACTCATGTTATTTTATATGCATCATGTCAGCGAAATCCATGAGAAATACGAATAATTGCTAAAGTGAGTTGCTCAACAATCTGCAACAATCTTCTCATAGCCATGTTCTACCTCCCTCTCTACAATATCTTTGTTAAAATGCGCAAATAGAGTAATAAAATGTTCAGAATAATGTGCTACTGAGAGTTTCTGCAATCTTTCAATGAAGAAACTTAGTTTGCAGTATGACATGTGTACATGTGTTCCTACATAACCTGTTGTGGAACTAATGGGGCTACTGCAGTATACTTTTCACAGTTCTAGAACACACTCTAACAAAATTCACAATGCCAAATGAAAGTACACTGCCAAATATTGATCTTCACTATTCCAATCACAAATGGACATTGCTTGTCTCACCACTTCACTCCCTGGTGGGAGAACTTTCCCAAATGCCCTGGGCCTGTAAGCCTTTAGGAGCCACACTGTGTATTTTTGAGCAAGTTTACACTATACTATATCCTACACTATATATATATAGTGAATAATAACCTTCAGTGAACAGGATTTCTTGTAGGAAATCAGACTCATGCTTTCCAATATCCTGTTGCAAGGAGGGGTCGTACATGTTGTTTTGTGGAATGATGCAGCCAGTCCAGGAGCTGCTGATTAAGATATAATGTGCTCTTGGGAAAAGGCTCTTCCCAAACCCATGGAAGGAGATGATGTCCTCAAGCCAGAGTTCATGTCTCATTCTGACTTTTTGCACCTAATGCTCGATAGTTTGATTCTGTGTTCTCTTCCCAGACTAGTATTGAGTGATCAATCAAACAAACCAGGGATTTGAGCTGTAAGGTTGGAGTGAAGATGGATAAACGGGCTGTGTTAAGTACTGGGGAGAGAGGCTGATGAAGGAGCACAGAAAATGGTGAGTGGTGGCTTCCTTATGGATTCATTAACAAACATGTTGATAGAGGAGTGATTCTTTTTACTGTTCTCTTTTCCATTTTCTAATGCACAAAGTCTATTCTTGACTCAGGAATATTTTCATCCTTACATATAAAAATCTCTATTATTGCCTCAATGCCCAGTCAGGATTTCTTATGGTTTGTGAATACAGGAACGAAACCAAAATCAACTTGACACCCGTCTTGTACAGTACAAACACGGAGATGGGGTCCAAGCTTGAACTGAGTAATACTAGACTGTTATCTTGTCATTCAGAATTGCTTTGAGTCCCTATCTGTTCAGCAACTCTAATTAATGATCCTTTAACTGTACTGTCAGCCCCGTTTAAATCTGAGTGTTGCCAGTTGCTTCCTTCCTGCGGGCAGCCAATAGGTGCTGGGGAGTCGCTCATGCATAGCATTGTCCCAGTGGCGCTGGGCCTATGGCATCCCAGTTTAATAGGGCATTCAGGGCTCATTAGGGAGGAAACACATCAGGAGTGACCGCTCCACTGCCACACGTTGCAGCTAATAGCCCCGCCGAACAGAATCGTTTCTGTTTCTGCTCACTTGTTTTTCAATCCTTTCAATGTCAACAAGTGGTCATGTCGGCAGGAGCCCGCCATTCTCCCCAGCAGTTTTATCCGTTGCTCTCCTGAGCCAGACTTGTGTCCTCCTCCATTGTTCCGGCCACAATGGAGCCTGAGCAATCACAAAGGCTTCACAGCCATTCATCATCAGCTCACGAATTCTGGGGTTGAGATTACCCGCCAAACTTTTGGGCCATCGTTTTGGCATGATGTGTGAATGCCCATGAAATACAAATAGTTTCTGAAGTTTACACTTTTGTTGCAAATGCATAGGATGGCGGTGGGGGGGCTGTGGTGAGGGGACTGGATGGAGGGAAAGAAGAGGAAATAAAATCCGGCATTGCTCTGGCTAAAAATAGACAAGATCCTGTGGAGGGGAGATAAGAGACAATGAGATTTCTGCTGGAACAAGAGGTGTAGAAAGGAGCAACCAGGGAAATGGAGGTGTGTCCAAAAAAGTCTAATCACTCTTTTGGCTCCCAGATTTGGAAACAATCCCTTGGCTTTGGCAAGGAGGCATGGGCAGCTCTTGCTCTGCTGGGATCCAGGAGGTATTGGGAGAGGGTGTCCCTGGGTGAGCTCTCCGCCTTCCATTCATGGGGATAACCAGCATTTTTCCTGGTTACTGGAAACATGACTGGCAAAACGCTCCCTGGAAGCATGCACCTGCTGCTTGTTATTTGTATTAGGTTAGTATTTAGCCCTTGTGGTGCTAAATGGAGAATGAATGGATGTTTCACACCTGGAAACATGAGATCTGAAGATGCAGTGGCTTTACCAGGGTCATACTGTTAAAGTCAGGGGTGAGAATCAGAGCTAAGTCATGCATGTGTATGTGAGTCAGTTTATTTCATGTATTACTTCTATGGTGTCATGTTCTTCCCTGCATCTCCAGGGGATGTAGGGAACCCCACCTGCCTGACTGCTAGACAAATCAGACATTCGTTTATGGGGTACTGGCTACTGCCCAGACATGAGCCATACACCCCAAGCATCCTCCAAATGATCCACTTGGGATGATGCAGAAAGAGTGCACTGTGACCACGGTGTTTAACAGTGCCACCAGATGTGGGCACATGGCACAGAGCTTGCTGCACTCCTCCACCTCTTCCTTACCATGCTCTCTTTCAGGTGGTTCACATTGTGTTGATTTTTCCTGAGTCAGGATTAATGGTTAACTTCCAGTTGAAAGAATTTGGTTTGGAAATTTTTGGAAACTTTTGGAAATCCCTTTGAGTATCCTACAGTCTCTTTCCAGTCATTTTAACACACCAGGAGGTTATAAGGAAGTTAAAAAGTGTTCATAAGAAAAGTAAAGGTAATTTTTTTTTTGTCTGTCACTAAAAGATTAAGTTTTTCATAAACCACAATCAGCCAAAGATGCTTTTCAGTGCAAGCTCTGAGAAATAGTCTCCTATTCTCAGAGCTTAGAGAATACATATCTCTAAGATCATGTATATCAACTAGAGGCTTCTCTTTTTACCTGTTGCAATAATCAGAATGGGAAAAACAATTCACTGCTTTTACTCTTTTTTCCTAACAGGTCAGATCCACTTTATGGCCCAGGGCATTATAAAAGTACCAGGAAACATTGCATGTGCATCAAACACCTTTCCTGACAAGAGTTTTGGGTGTAGAGCTACAGCAGTCTCCAGCATCAAAGGTAATGGAAAGTACTATGAGTACTATGAGCATTTTTACACCATGTTTTATGTGATCATTGCCATTCAAAACCAGTCACAAACCACTGATTTTGTAAGTGTTGTGTTTCCTGTTATCACACTAAGATCTTCTGCAATCATAAAGGTCTGGCTTTGGAAAGCAGGCTGTATTTATCTATTGGAAAGTTACACCCAACCAATACTGCAGCAGGACAGGTGATTCTTCTTACCTTGCTGCATGATGGGCACAGGGAGCACTGACTGTTATTACTGACAAGAAAAGCAGGAGAACATCACAACAAGGCACCTCAGCAGGTTGAGGTGTAGTTCAAGTGCATTCCAGACATCAGGACTTTAATGGGCATACCCATGTCAGCACAGCATCTTTAGGGATCCTTAGAAATACTAGAACAGGGACCCCACCTGTCCATGGGGTTAGGCAGCAGCTTTGCAGAATTTGTGTGTAGATGTGTGGAGTGGAGCAATGGAGTAAAACCCTGACTGGTAAATCAGAGGGGGTTTGGCCTCAGTGTTTTCAGGTACTTGTCCCAGTCACTCCTACCAGACTCTTAATGGGATGTATCTATTCAAGGTTTCAAGGACAGAACTTTTCCTTTTCCTTTTCCTTTTCCTTTTCCTTTTCCTTTTCCTTTTCCTTTCCCTTTCCCTTTCCCTTTCCCTTTCCCTCTTTTCCTTTTCCTTTTCCTTTCCTTTTCCCCTTTCTAAAGCATCTTATGAAAGAGGTAACTGCTCCTTTTCACAGTGAAAGCAGGATATTCTGAACAGAATGTTAACTAGACTTGGGGACAGATTGAAGAAGGGTTTGAGCAGTTTTCAGATCTGGGTTTTTGGCTTCAGGGAAAAGTATATCTGGAAAACTTATAGATATCATACTTCGAAGTTTCTTTAGTTATCCTAAGAGTTGGAAATTTTCTCTAAAAGAAGGGAAATCATGCTGTGTAAAAAATTCTTTCTCTTTTTTTCCCTGTTGTTGAATTTTGCAACAATTTTATGAGATTCTTGATTATGTGAATGGACTTGAAGGCTTTGGAATTTGAAATATTCCAGGCTGGGTAGGTAAAGCATTCTGGTGCTCTTCACAGAGGTCCTCCCTGAGATGCACATAGCCCTCTACAGCTCAATACCAGACCTCCCAAGTCCTAGTCCTGCAAACACTTGCCTGTAGGCATCTGCTTACACATAAACTGCTCCTTTGCTTAAAATTCTGTATGTTTTGATGAGTTTTTGTTACTCTGAAAGAGAATTCTGTGAAATTTATGTGAATGCCTAAATTTGTGGATTTGGAGAGTGGGTGTGCTTACCTCAAAAAATTGAGGTTTCTCACCAAAAAAATACCTTTTATTCATAGTTTCTAAAATCACATCTGAACACATAATGTTTCATTGCATAGAGAGATGATGATTGGAGGGTTTTTTTAAAAATATGATTTATAATGATGGTAGCTTATAGGGAAGTATTCTGAACTATACTGAGCAACTGATTAGGAGCAAGCTCTGTCTCTGATAGCAACCACATCAGTGCATGATATTGATTTCTTGTACCAGATGGTATTTCAAAATGCCACGTCTGAACTGCGGCTTCTTATCATCAGCAGATACATTTTTCAGTGTGAGTAAGCAAATTGGGCACCTGATATGTGACACAGGTAAGTAAGAGGCCAAGTCCTGTGCTGCTCAGTCTTACTTTGCATTCCACATTTGTCTGCAAGTGTTATTCTTAGGCCAAAAAATTATGTCTAGCATGAGTCAAATCAAGGATCTCCCTTAGCTCTGTAGTGATGCAGAAATTCATCACATGTTCTTTTATTTCTTTGCTTCACATCTGAAACTTCTGGGTTTAAATAGTATTTATGCAGCAGGGTAACCTTAGATGTAACAGTAGTATATGTTGTAAACTGAAGAGTGGTGGTGAGAGGGAAAACTTAGGCTTAGGTGACAGTCCCAGGGAAGTAATGAAAGGGTTAATATAATGATCAAGCATTAGGCAACCCACTTTTCACTGCTCCATGCTCCTCTGGACATGGGGGATTGCCTTTGGTGCAGAGTTCTACAGCTTCAAAAGTGAAAATCCCTTCACACTTTCTAGGGATGTGATTTTATGACTTGAGAGTAGTTCTGATTATCTGGTGGAAAATCAAGTGAGCAAAACCAAACCCTCTGGTTTAGTGCAAACTTTGTGGTGCAGTTGTTAGTTTGTTAGTTTCTCTCTCTTTTTTTTTTTCTTTCTTTTTCTTAGGGCAAGTAACTTAAAGAATAGCCTTTCCTTGTTGATTGCTCTACCATTCATCGGACAGCATATGGTTTTTGTCTTGGGAATCATCCAACATGTCACAAAGGCAGTGATACTGGACAGTTACTAGGCAGCTTTTGTATACTTTGGGGATAGGGGAAGATGGTATTTTAATAGATTTCCTTGGGGATCTCTTAGAAGGGTAATTTAATTGTTGAAATCAAATTTTGGACTCCTGTCACAAATCATTACCTTATCTTTCATCCATCTATTCCCTTGTTGTTCAAACTAATAAAACATGCACACTGCTCTCCATTCATGTGACCCCCTTCATAGGTTTTTAACTGGTAACCCTGGCTAATAATGGGTAGGTGGTCTGTTTCTGGCTGAGGATTTTTTTAAAGGAATGGATAGTTTCTCTAGCTACCACATCAACAAGGGTGGCAACACTCATTCAGTCAAGATTAAAAGCCGTGAAACCACATGACTGTTGGTGAAATTCAAGCAGGAAAATGCCTCAAAGAGGAGGATGCAACCTGGGACATCACCTCAAATATTCACATTCTGGACTCTGACAGGCAAATCATGGGCAAGTGAGCCATTGGTGAAGTGATCTTGAGACCCTTCTCAGTGAAGCCATTTGTCAGCATTGCTATGGTAGCGTTTAATCAGTTCCAGCTATCACTCTGTAATGCTCTCAGAAGACAGATTGCTGAATTTTCTTGCAGCTGTTTGATTGAAGCATCTAAGACGAGGTGCATTGGGATGGTGGGAAACAGCCTGTGGTCCCACTGCTCCAGCTGCTCCTCACCTGATCCAAGCAATGTGCCACCTGCAGAAACACTTTCAGGCAGCACCTGCATCTATCCTGTCCCAGTCTCTCCATCCTCTCTAGTTTCTTTTGTTCCTTCAAGAACTCCCTGCTATCACTTTGAGTGCTGCAGCTCTCCTGAGCATGCAGAAATGAGGATCTTTATTCCAGCAATTCAGACAGTAAGGAGACAGGGATGGGGGATGAGAAGCTCTGAGCTGGCAGAGGCTGGTTAAGGCAAGAAAAAGTGAGTAGACAGCAGAGTTGAGACAACATATGCTATGAGGTTAGTGGTGTAGTCTCAGGACATCCTTAACCCTTTGCTAAAGCTCAGCTGACCTTCAAACTTCTTAAATTTGATGCTTCAGCCTTCTGGTCACACCTTGAATTTAGGAGTGGAGAAGGGAAATGATGTTTATTTCTCACTGTTCAAACACATTGCTCAGTGCCTATGATTGTGTGACTGATTGGGTTAAGTGATTGTGATTATTTATAGACAGAATTTCTGAGCTTGGCCCAGCTCTACTTGCATGGAGGTAACTGGGATTTTAAAGTAAGGGATCACTGCATCCTTCTGAAGTCCTTTTTAAGGCCCAGTGTTCCCTTTGCAGGCACTGAACAAGCAGCATCCATCCCTACTGTTAAGTATTTGCCATCTAAAAAAGCAGAAAACAGAATATTGAGGAGCATCAGGTCCAAAAATAAAACTGTGTGTGTTCAGACCTAGGAGCTAATAGGCAGCAGCTGCATGCTGTTTGCTTACTCATTTATTTGCTACAATTCTATGGTTACTTCTTGTTTTTCACTACAACATCCTTCAAATTCTGTTCCCTTTCATCTTAAAAATATTCTTTTAGCCTTGTGAGCTCAGAAAAAAATGTCTTTAGAAACACAATGAATGACTTAAATAACATTTAGATACAACCCCTATCATCCTAGAATGGGAATCATTGCAAGTTTATATGTGGGCTTCTAAAATAAAGGGATTTTTTCCCTAGTTACTTCTGTGAAAACAGGAACAAATCTAGTGCTTTATGCACTCAGGAGCTGATGCCTGCTAAGTGCAGTTCTTACACATTTCTTTATTCCCAGTGCTAAGAAAACCCTAGCTTTTTTTTTTCATGTTTCATCAAAAATGTTTTTCTGGAACAAACCAAAACAAACAGAACTCAACCGGTCTTTTGTTGGTTGCTCCACTTCCCAAAAGGGTCCAGGGCACTCAGTGACACAGCATCTGTCTTAGATGCTATTGAAGGCATTCAGCCCCTAAATGCTCTTCCACTGACGTTCTTTTATGCTGTGGTATTTGAAAAACTCATACAACAGGACTGGAGGAAAGGAAAAAGGCATCTTTTGAATAGGGTGGAAAATATTTAATCTTCTTTCCACCTGATTGTCACTTAAATTCTCAGGAACTTGTCTGTGCTGTTTTTCTACTTTAGGGAAAGACAAGTATCTGTATATCTTTATTAAAATAATGTTGGTTTTGCTATTAACAACAGATTATTGGAATAATCCCTGTAAGATTTTAAATTGAAAGCTGGCTGAGGTCTTCAAGCCCCAGTGTCCTTTTACTAAATGTGCTCAGGATTAGACCATAGATTTGTGCTGCTTATTTTGAATTATGTTCACTACTTTTAAAGGAGAAAATGAATTAATGCAATTTCTTCCTTAGCAAAGCCTGTGGACTAAAGTTGATCTTTTCAGGGCTGTCCCTTTAAATCATCCGAGGTGTTTATTTTGTGTATGAAGAAAGACTTTACTGCTCTGAGTAACGTAATCCTGGCTCCGTGTAGAAATGGGGGGAGTGTGTGTGTAAAGAGGAAGGCCAATTGTTCTTTTTGTTCTTAAAAAGCAGTGTTCCTTTTTATAAAGAGATTTTAGTGTAGCCCTCTGTATTCTTCCTCATTACAGAGAAATCCAGTGAAATTGTATCTATTTCCTCAGACTGCTGTCCTAGATACCTTAACACCACATGGGTCGTAGATGTGCTAAATTAGAAGGGATTTTTTTTTTTTAATCACCTTTGTGGAAGTGTTTGCTCTTGTATCTTTTCTTTTTCTTCATAAAAAGGGAAAAAAAAAAACAGAAAGAAAGAAAGAAAAAGAAAAACTTCACAGAACAGTAAACCTGAGACACGGATTCGAATGCCAGACAGTTGAATGAACAGGATAATCGGGGTATTTTTTTTGACAGGTGCGACAGCCTGCCTATGACTGGCATTATAATCATTACCATTTTAATAAGGCTCTAATAGGGGGGCCGATAATTCAATGGGGTGTGAGGATCCTAATTCAACTCCCAATCCCACATGAATGTGCTAGAATTTGTGGGCTTTGTTTTCCTNTTCCTCAGACTGCTATCCTAGATACCTTAACACCACATGGGTCGTAGATGTGCTAAATTAGAAGGGATTTTTTTTTTTTAATCACCTTTGTGGAAGTGTTTGCTCTTGTATCTTTTCTTTTTCTTCATAAAAAGGGAAAAAAAAAAAACCAGAAAGAAAGGAAGAAAAAGAAAAACTTCACAGAACAGTAAACCTGAGACACGGATTCGAATGCCAGACAGTTGAATGAACAGGATAATCGGGGTATTTTTTTTGACAGGTGCGACAGCCTGCCTATGACTGGCATTATAATCATTACCATTTTAATAAGGCTCTAATAGGGGGGCCGATAATTCAATGGGGTGTGAGGATCCTAATTCAACTCCCAATCCCACATGAATGTGCTAGAATTTGTGGGCTTTGTTTTCCTCTTTTGTACCCCTGAATGCAAATAATTACTGGCTATAGATTCAAAAATTCTTAGAACTGGAAGCTAAATTAGCTCTCCTAATACTGCACAAGAATGTCAATACTCAGGGGGGAAAAAAGGAAGTAAGTGGTTTTTGGTTGTTTTTTTTTGTATTACACTTGTGGTACTGCAAAGGTTCTGTAGCTTAAGTGGTTTGGTTGGCAGTGTGAATAATACCAGCACTGTTTGTAAAGGACGTGCAGCTCTCTTTTCCCCAGCTCTCCCCAAAAGGAAAAGTAAATATATTTGTCTGAAAATCATTTCTGGAAAATCATATGCTGCTTTCTACCTGCCATTTTTGTTGGTGTTGCCTCAGTCTGCTCCAGATGCATCTGTCCACTCTGTCTTGTTTCAGCAGTGGGAAGTGGTACATCCAGGATCTGTGGCTGTGCTTTCACAGGAGCCCCATGATCACTAAAGTCATCAGTTTACCCCCTTCAAATGATCCTACAACAAAATTTCAAATCCTGAGGCAGCAGCCCACACTGCAGTTTGAGGCTGAAGGTACCCTGTGTGTGCAGGAGCTGCTCAGCCTCTGAGGAGAGTGTTTCCAAATGTAAGAGAATACACCAGTCTCTGCTTAGGACACCACTTACATTTGTGTTTAAAGGCATTTGAGTAGCTGTTTTAAAACCCAGGAGGTTAAGGGGTCAGCAGCCCTCCTTCCTTGCTCCTACCAACTCCTACCATGTGTCTGACTCTTGGGACACAGCACCAGTTAAGGGGGAAAGGACTCCTCTCTGTTAACAACCAGAACAAAACCCCCTTTTTTTTGGTCTCTGCTGACCTATGTAATGAATTTCTCCATTCATTTGTGATCAATAATACATATTATTATTTCTAGCTAATCACCAACAGTGCTACATGGGACAAGACTTTGAAAAATTGAGAGGGATATTTCCATATAACCCCTTGCAGCTGGAATCAGCTTCTCCCGCCCACTATTTCTGATCCTAAATTAGCTGTGGAGTCTTGCCATGCTTTCAGTCTTCTTTCTCTTTCTGCACATGCATTGCCTGATGTATAAGGAATATGACCAGCACTTAGTGTATAAGGGAGAAAAAGATAAGTAGAGGCACTTTATATCATGTAAGGGTGGGAAATAACTGAGGTGGACAAACAGATCTGTGAAAACCAGCCTGAACCTTTGCCCCAAACTGAAATGCAGAGTTTTGGAACTAGGCCAAAATCTGGTTAATCTTTCTCCCTCTCTGTCTTTTAATGGTATTTATGGTTTCACAGCACTTCCTGGTTTCATCTGTGTCCAAAAGCAGGAGACTGAAATATCATTGAAGAGGCTATTCACAGTGTTTCCAGCTGGCTAGGGCCATGGAATGAAAGATCTCTCACAATCAGGTCTGTTCTAGAAGGGTTTCTGCCCAATTTCTATCCTGATGAGGTTCTGATGAGCAGCCAAACCATTAGAAAATTATCCTAATTAAATTGAAACTCTGAAAATATGCCCATCCACAAAATAGCTGTCATCCTTCACCTGATGAACCTGTGTACAGAGAATTAACTCACTAGGTTTCTTTTTTGGCTTTTTGTGCAGAAGATGTTATTATTTCTTGACCTTGGAAGGCACCTCATGGAATTGACGTGTACAGCCTATTTGTGCTCTCTTTGGGATAATGATTTTTATGGATTTCAAGTTTTCATGGACACAAAACTGCAAACCTAGACAGTTTCTGTTTTGATTCAGATATTGAAACAACTTCTCAATTCTGTGGTTTCCTTGAGTGGAAAATAACAGGATTTGGAACCCATCACTGCCTTTCTGCAAGTTCTAGAAAGAATATATGGAGATCTGTTCCCCATTGCAGCAGTTTGATTTAGGATGGATGTTGTTACAGAGCAATTTGGGATGCTGGGAACAGGCTGTGAGGAGCAAAACCCATAGATGGAGAAGTTAATCTTTCCCTCTGTTTTATCTCACCTTTTGTTGTCATTGTGGCTAATTCTTGTTCCTGTGTGACAATTTTCCTAGTTTGGCTAAAAAGATTTTTGAGAAGTTTGGGAAGAATCAGCTGAAGATGTCCTTCTTCTCCTTAGGCCTCATTCAGTTCTCTGGGGGCAAGGCAAAACCCAGTAGTTTGGAGATGACCTTGAGAGTATCCAAAGTTCTCCCTGTTGAGTTGGACCACATAACATGGTTGACTCTTCTAGGCACTGATTGATAATTTTATTCTTCTCTCTTAGAGATCACAGCAGGCTGGCTTCTCTCTGGAAAGCACTGTCCTTGGGGGCTCTCTCTGGCTGAGCAAAGGTTCCAGAAAAAAAATCACAGTTATTTTAAAGATTCATGGTGGATGTGTACTTACTCACGATTCCTCTTATCTGTCAAATTTGCTGCTGTTATCATCACTTTGTAATTGCCATGTCCAGCTGTGGGCCCAGAGCTAAGCATGGCTCTGGAACAGCTGTCCTGCCCCAAACAGCTCAGCAGTCTGAGAAAAGTACAACATGCCTGAGGAACTTAGGGAGCAACATTTGTCTATCCTGTGGTGGAGAAAATCTGGTTCTAAACTTAGATGATTTGTTTAGGCTATAGAAAAGAGAGTACAGGTAATTTATCTTGTTTTATAGCTCTCCACGTGCTGTCTGTTGTCTATTTCTTTGAGTGAGGTTTCTTCTCGGCTCAGGTTTCAGTCACTGCACCTATGTAAGAACTTCAGGAAAATGCTCCTGTGGGTTTAACAAGACTGGCCACCAGTCTGAAATCCATGAGGAGAGACCCAAGCCACCAGGACTCTTCTCACTTGATTCCAGCCCAAATGAGTCCAAACCTGCTGAGAAACACAGAAAAAAGTAAAGCTTCACTTTCCCTGTTAAGGGACAAAGCAGGATGGAAAATGGGATGTGAAGATGCTGAATTTCCCTACCCCTAAAAGGAATTAGGGATCTAGGCAAGATTTACTTGTCTTGTTGAGTTTTTAACTGGGTAGCAAATTTACTGGCAGGTGGAAGATAAGTTAGTTAACGTTGTCCCAAAAAACCCAAAAGAAAGTAACCACCACCCAATTCATAATTTTTAGTGATGTTACCCAGATCCAGAGGGTTATGATGCAGCTGCTAAAGGAATTATTTCTGCCTATGTCACTGATCTGCTGCCTGGTTCCAGTATTTCCCTTCCCTCTGCTGTAGCTTGCCATTGTCAAAGCAAAATCCAACACTGAACTGTCTCAGCAGATCTGTCCAAGGTTGATAAAGAATTTTGGAGAAGGGCCTGCTGCTAAAGAAGCTGCTGTAAAAGTTTTGACCATTAGCATTCACTTTGATGTATCAAAAGTAACCATTTTTCCCTAAAGTGCTGGAAGTTTCATTGTGTGAAGAATTTAGATTACCATTAAATACAGAAGGTTTTAGAAATCATTCACCTTGAAGACTGGCAAAACTGGCAGTGTTTTATCTGTGTTGTCCTTTGTAATTATGCTGCTGAATAACAGGAGTATTATCACACCAGGGTTAGTGCCAGAGGATTACCCAAAGTTTTTCAAATGGGATGGTAAAGTGGTGCAAACAGGTGCATAGACAAAGAGCAAAAAGAGGGGAGGAAAGTGAGAGAAAGAAAGCTGAAGCCTTCTAGTTTCAGCCACATAGCAAAATTAATGGTTTCTCTAAGTGAATAGCATAGCTAGATTACTATTGAGCCTGTAAAATTAGAGGAATGGGTCAGATTCTTCATTTCATTCCTGTTTTAACTTAAGCAAAGGAGATCACTTTAATTGTGCTCTACCTAAAAAAACCCTTTGGCTGTAATAATTTTGCAGTGGATAAAAAGAACGAGAAGAATATGGACTCTGAAATTTGCTTCCCAAGAACTCCCTTTGCAAACTGGGTGCTGCAAACTGGGTTTTGTTTTTTTGAATGTTCCACATGTGTGTATCCAGAAAGAGAGAGGAAGGTATTTCTAAATGAAGATGAATATCTTTACATGCAAAACAATGAACAGAAGCACATGATCATTATATTTTGGTGTTGCCTTTTTAGTGTATATTTGCGTGTTGATTTATCTGTGTACATTAGAGTGAGATGGATATTTCTTAATCCCTTCAGAAAATAATTATGTACTATTGCACAGTTCCTTTGCAATATTAAACTTGGAGAAAGTTTTTTGTGCCACTTTTGAGTATGAAATGTATCAAGAGATGCATTTCAGTATTTCTTGTTAATTAGCAGACACAAAGCTGTTAAGGATTTAGATACAGAGGTCTAGAATAATCTGAGGAGGGAGAGAATGGGACATGTGGGTATTCCATCCTCTTTCTTGAGTGGTAGCTTCAGGAACATTTTGTGGTGGAAGGAAGAAATGCTTCAGGAATTTTCCTCCCTGAGGAAAGTGGCCCATCTCAGATTTCTGTGTCACTGAGAACAGGGGCATATTTCAGTTTACTGATTGCCCTGCTTTTGAGGGCAGCCTCCAGGTAGCTATAGGCTGGTTACTACCACTTTCATCCCCACAAAGATCTCTAAGAGCAATGGGAGGCAGGACAGGTCTGGGATGACATATGGATGTTCCCCCTGATTAATACCTACAGTGCGACTTCTACAATTCTAAGCAAGACTTTGAAGGCATCTATGGCTTTGTTTTGTAATTAGACCATGGCAGTCTCCTTAGAATATTTGCTATAAAGAATGATCAGTATGAATATCTGTAATTGCTGGTCCTGAACCACGTGTTGTGGGCAAATGAGGGGCTTCACGGCGACGCAAATAAGCGGCAGCCTTGCGATGCCCCGTCCCCTCTGTTTCCCTGTCGGCTCTGTTCTCGTGCATCACTAAAGGGCATTGAAATTGCACAAGTCAGTCCTCTCAGCAGGCTTGGTGCCCCGCTGGCTCACAAGAAAAGGGCCAGCAGGGAGTTTAGGGGCAACAGAGTACACATGTGTGTGCTCACTCCACATGCACGCCCTGCCTGTCAGCCCAGCAAGACCCGTCACCCTTCCGATTGTCGTTTTGATCCCACTCCTTCAGCTGACATGCTCCGAGTCCTCCAGCCAGGGCTGAGAGGGACTGACACCTCCCTGTCCCAGAAAGAGCCCTGGGATCACACATGTGACTGTGTGGGCAATCACATTTGGATTCTATCTGAATTTAAAACAGTGGTGTTGGCTTGGTGACAGTAATTCAACATCGTTATCTTACTCTGTCTTTGTTATAACATAGCCAAGAGGGGACATCTGAGATAAAGTCTAGGTTTGGAGGAACTGAGAAATCAGAAATTCATTCCCTTTGAATTACTTTTTCATTTCTGCATATACATGTGAATAAATAGCACTTCTTTATGTTTTGGAACAGCTTTACTGAAACAAAGTGTTTTGGCATTATCAAAACAATTTTTTTCCTGTTCTTAGTTAAAAAAAAAATCAGTGAACTCAGTTTTGTGGATAGGGTCTGTATTGCCTAGCAAGAAAGTATTAAATTTGAAAATGCAGGGTAAATCTGGTTACATGTTCCTCAGGACAGTTTCTAGCAGGTGGATATTTCATGATCCAGGAGGTCAAGCTCTGCATGAAAATTTGTACCTCCTGTGTGATAATGCAGTAGCTGGGATCAGCAGAAGTGTCCAAGATAAGCATTCTTTCGTTAGATATGACTGACAGCAAAGCTTGCCAAGCAAAGTATTTCTGCCATGTTGGTTTGCCTGAAGTCTGATGCATGGGTATGGATATGGATATGGATATGGATATGGATATGGATATGGATATGGATATGGATATGGATATGGTTATGGATATGGATATGGATATGGTGAGGTTCTTTTGTATTCCTCTTTTTTGCCCTGTTCCCTGGGAAGTGATGCATGATTAAGCTGGCTCCAGGTCTCAATTTTTTGAACTTGTCTGCTTGGCTAAAAAAAAATAGCCTGAAACCTAATCCCAGCTGTACTATTACCAGCAGAGGATCTGCAGAGAGGTGAGGAAAATGCAGATGAGAGTCTCCTGCTGGCCTGCTGGGACAGCACCAGGTTCCTGTGACCTCTTGTGGGGCACTATGTCTTTCAAGAATGTTCCACTGAGAAGGATATCAGCAAAATGGAGTTTGCTGTAGCCTGAGAAAGTCATTCTTGGTGTTTTCTCTACTAGCTTTAAAACCCATTATTTAATTTCATTTCATGTAAGCCAGACTACTAGGGGACAGATATCAGTGGCTCTCCATGGATGATTCCAGTTTTCCATTAGCAAGGGGGTCTGGCCACAGAACTTGCCTAGATTTTGGATTTGTGTGATCATAGGACTCATCAAACAAAACTAGGAGAGTAGAGACACTGTAGAGAAGATTTCCAGAGGCAACCCCCTTGCAGCTGCTAAACATTTAAGTTGTAGTTGAAGTTCAGACACATTGACTACAAAATGAGCCATTTAGAGCATTGAGAATGTTTCTTAAATAAATATGACTTGGTCAAGTGGACTGGGATGTACCCCTTCTACAGCTAGTAAAAAATTCAGGCAAATTCTGATTTATAAAAGTGCTGTATGACAGGAATTGTGTGGGGTACAGAGCACAGCACTTGTCACAACAATGAGCAAAACTGTGTCCAGTTTTGCGTAAAGTGTGAGCCCAGGAAAATGTGGCTAATGGACAAGTGGATCCCTGCAAAAGAGAAACAGTGGCTTGTTTTCCAGTTGCAAGGGAATAGACAGGCTGAGAAAACTGCTGGCTGTCAGAGGCTGACTTGCATGGCACAACAAGTCAGGTGTTCCAGCTGCTGGAAGTGATGGAGGTGTTGTTGTGCAGCACTCCTGGGGCAGGGTGTCAGCCCTGCTGACAGACCAGTGCCTCTGGCTGGCATTTCTATGGTCTGCTCAGAACCACAGCCTGCTCTTTGATCACTGTGTGCAGGGAATAATCTGCAAACCCACAGGGATTCGGTTTTTAAGCAAAACTTTCACTCTTCCATAGCAAGGGAGGAAGGTTACAAAGGAGACAGGCTGAGTTATCTTTGTTTTGTTGGATTCTTTTGTTTGTTTGTTGAGTTGGGGTTTCTTTAATACCTGCTCCTCACTTGAAAGTGTTGTATTGTTTTTTTTCCTGGAGCCATTTTAAAGAATTCTAATATTTCTTGCCACTGTGTTCATTTTTGAAAGGGAAAAAAATCTAGAAAAAGTGATATTCTTACCATGGTCAACTTTACCTCTCACAGCTGGCTGGAGCAGAGTTCAACATGCTTGTGAGGGCACCCAAAAGAGAGATTTGTACAAGATTATGGAGATTTCCAGAAGAACTGAATAACCACAATTTTTCTTTGTCTGTATATTTTATTTACATGACTTTGTTGAAACGTCCTAGGCTCTGGAAAAAAAAAAAAAGGTATTATTTGCCCTCTGGCAATGCTTACAATAGATAGGTATTGTGCACATAGAGTGCAAGACAGTCAGCCAGACCCAAAACACTTGAATTTAGGAATGCAAGCAAGCGTCCAGCAATGATTAGAAGAGAGATATAATACAAATCTATGCAGCATTTATATTTATAATTTAGATTCTTTTTTTAATAAATAAACAAAATACCAAATATACTCAGCTGCCCTTCAAGACAACCAATTACAAGTTTCTTGTAGACTTCACAGAATGTAAATTAATGTGGATTAGCACCTGAATACTGATATTTTATTATTTCCAGTTTTGTGCATACAAATATATCCTCTCTGCCATGTGATTGAAAGCCAAGGATGTCATGTTTTGCCCCAAAGGGCCCAGTGAGTTGGAGGCATTTGCATTAATGTCAGTGCTAAATGTCTGAGGAAAGTCTGGTGCTTGGACTGGGTGAAAAGTGCAGGACACTAAAATATTTTAAAGTCAGAGGGGCTGGCAGGGCAACTGAGCAGAAATGCAACATGCTGCCAAAAAGACGGAGTTTTGTTATTTATTATTTTTAGCATGCCATCCTTGTCGGCAACATTTTCTAGACAAATAAAGGCTACAGAGCCCTTTTAGTCGGAATTAGACAGAAAAGGATGACGCAGTCTCTCATTTCCCACATCACCTGCTTCTGGTTATGGAGCATTTAGGGCACCTACAGGAAAGGGCTTTCAAGGTGGAGGGTTTTCCAGAACCTGTGGACAGCAGAAGGTCTCAGACCTGAAGGTGTTTTTAAGAGAATCTTATCAGGGCTGGCAGTGTAGGGTGGCCCACAGAAGGCAAACACCTGTCTTTCTGCAGCCCATAAATAGTAGCCAAAAAGAACACACATAAAAAAAGGAAACTCAAAAGATGAAACGTCCGAAAGTACCTTTATTTTAGCAGTTTGCTGACTGAAGAGACAAAAGAATGTTAAGAAATCTAAGCACACGAATGAAGATGTTACAAAATAATCATCAGGTTTAAGAATAAAGGTCCACATTGCAAATTAACTTCATGGCTGAGACTCTATTAAGAGTCCCTGAAGGCCCTAAAAGAGAGGTACCAGTTAGCATTTGTTGACCTTGGCCGCCATTAAGTCTGCCCTGATGGTCTCAGAAATGGCATTGACATTTAAAGACTTCATAACAAGGCAGAGAAACTTTAATGTTATTTCACAGTTACAATATGTTTGCAGGGGGGAAAATTCTCATTAATGTCATTGAATGTGAGGGAGATTTTTTTATTCCTTTAGAAGGAAGAGGTCATGTTAGGCAGAAGACTGAGTTCCAACATGCCTTTGATGGCTACTCAATACTTTGCAGGGTCTAACCCCAAAGAAAAATTAACTATTGGCAGTCAGAAACTAGTCAACAACTTTTTTAGTAATTTGTGAGTTTTCTGCTAAAGCCTTAATTGAAAATACAGCCGGATGGTAGACACTGCAGGGAAAATGGACTGACATTTACTCATATGAGGGGTCAGAAGAGACCAGTGTGTGACATGACAGATCTGTAAGATGCAGGCCAGGTGAAGGGGAAAAGTAGAGAAAAGAAATATTCCAAAGACCCACCTACTACTGTGAGTCTAAAGACACACAAGCATAAGGAATGAGGTAATTTTACAAGATGAGTTTAAGAAAGATATTGCCTATGGGACACATGGAAACCATGACGGACCATGATGGAACAGCTGTGCTTTCTCCTCCATGGAGCTCTTCCAGGCTTGCTGTGCCGTATTTAAAGACACAAGTTCCATTAACTGAGGCTTAAACAAACTCAGACTGCTCCTTGCAACATAAGGAGTTAATAAGACTTGATCAGATGTGAAAATCTTGTGAAGCAAGGAGATACTAAAAATGGTTCTAATAATCTTTAGAAGGATTTAAAGAGGGAGACACGTGTGGAGGTCTACAAAGTCTTTACTGCAACCCCAGTAATTTTTGCTCAGGGATTCAGTGCAGAGCTTAAACAAACATCTCGTCCTTAAAACTTCCTACGAACAGACAAACAGTGCACCAGTTTTATGCACGCAGCATTATGATGTCTGCAAATTGTTCTTAAATGCAACTTGTGTGCTTTGCAGCTCTAATTCACGGCACTGGCAGAGGAAGCACAGCTACAGACTGACTCCAGCACAAAGGGCTTTGTACTGCAAGGGATGAACTAGTATCTGAGCAGATCTTTACAGGCAAGGTCCTGACAGAATTTATTGCATGTACAAAGATGTTTAAGAAACAGCCCAAAATTATCACCTTCAGAAGTCTTCCATTCTGAGGGACAAAAGCAAAACACAGAGCTGTTAGGGTGCAGAGCAAAATTGCTAGAGATGTTAACAGCATTAGGAGTTTAATTCAAAGCACCTGGGTTTGTAGTTTTTAGCTGAAATATGTCTGAATACAGGTGAAAGAGACAATGAAATAAAATCATTCTCAGTTGTATCTTGTGGACATTTCTCTAATCTGGATTTTCAGCTCAGGAGTTTCTTTTGGTGGGGTAGAAACAGTGGAAGGAATATGTTGATTCAGAAATAGTCTGTTGTGCTGATCAAAGTGGGAACCCTGAAGGAAACCAAGAAGAATGAACAGAAGCAGCAACCAGAGGAGAAATATAGGGATTTAAAGATTTTTAAATATATTAAAAGATGATGCAAAGGTTACTATACACAGAAACACTTTAAAAAGCACCAAGGACACATACTTAAGACTCTTCACCAGTGTAGTTGTTCTTTGGACAGCAACATTTGTCAGGAAAAATTTGTTCACTGAAAGCATTGTCAAGCCCTGGCACAGGCTGTCCCTGGCAGTGGTAGACTCACCAACCCTGAACCCTAAATACCTATTTAGGAGACTTGCAGATGTGGTGTTCAGCGATGAGTTTTAGCGGTGGGCTTGGCAGTGCTGGGTCAATGGCTGGACTCAGAGGTGGTTTCCTCTAAACCTAAACAATTCTGTGATTCCATCAGAGACCCAGCTGACACCCTCACTAAGGTATACAACCTAAACCTGGAACTCGGTCACCTCTCTGCGTCATTGATAGGGGGGGTCTCATCTGAATAAAGCTTGGCTTTGGATTTCAGGTCTATCCACAGTATAAGCACTTGCTTTTGTCAGCAAAATGAGGAGGATGTATTATAAATAAGCTCAGATGGGATATTGGGGCAATAGAAATGCTGTTTTCAAGAACAATTATATCAAATTATAGGACTATTTGAAGTACTAGTGATTAAGGAGCTATTCTTTCCAAGATTCTGTAAGAATTTATCAGGGAAAATGAAAAAGCATAAAGATTTTAAAGTATATTAGTAAAATCTACTGAAGTCTATAAATTTTTTTGCTTTACACCATATAATCCTTTGTTAAAATATCTATCATAAATAACCCAAAATCAGTTATTACAAAGTGCCATGTAATAGTAGAGCAACTGTCTCTGTCACTACCTAAGATAAATACAGTAGATAACTCCTAAGGTAAGGCGACCATTTTTCAAGCAAGAAACAAAGCACTATTTTCTGTAGAAATTATGTATAGCTATGATTGCCATATTCCACTGAATAAAACAAGTGGTCTCAAATGAAAGATACCGTGAATGACAGTCACCAACCTGTATTTTTCCTGTAAAAATCTACTAAACTCAACATACTGAACAGGCATAGCTAAAAAAAAAGTAATATCACATCACAAAAAAGTGAATCTATAGCTGCTAGCTGACAGCAGAGGAACACCTCCTATGTTTGTGCTGCCTTCCGTATTTTTTCTCCTCTTTGTTAAGAGGTTTTGAGCTGGCATGCCAGGTGCACAAAAAACCTGCATTCAAAGTAGCATGTGAGCATTTGCTGGCACTCAGCTTTAAGTGTATATTTTGCATTCATAAACATGCCACCCTCCTTCTCCAGCTACCCAAACACTGTAGGTAATCTCTAACAAAGGCTCCCATTTCAGATCAGCAGACTGGTTTTACACTGCCTGATAAGGCTCTTAATAATACAGTGCTCCAAGAAAACTAAAGAAAGGTATCTGCGTGCCAAGTCTTGGAAGTCACTGTGAGAAAAATGTCCATTAAGCCCACATGGTACCCACATAAAGCAGTGCAATACTTGGCCACTAAATTTAAGCAAACATGTTTGCTTTTCAAAACAAAACTGTATCATACCTATTTGCACTATAGAAAAATGCCACTACACTAATCTTGACAGCACCAGGTCCAACTATTAAGATTCAATGTGCTGCCAACATTATAAAAATAATAAAAAAAAAATCCCAATCTTCTGACTTCAATTTTTTACTTCTGCCCTTTATTTTACTGAAGAATCAGTAGTTCAAGACCTAGATAAATATTTCAAAAACTATACTATTTGTGAGCAGAGCAGGTCACTACCATTTCCCAGTGCATTTGGAGTTCATGTGAAATAAGGGCAGAAGAGTGATGAGCTGCATTTTTAACATGGGCATATACAGAATAGTTGTCTAGCTGATAGAGAATGTGTAATGCAACATCTGCACCGTACGCCTTGCCAAAGCCCATCCCAAATAAATGTAGTGCATTCTCCCTAGTGCAATTAACTCTTGTACTCTGGCAGGTTGTGCTAGAAGATCATCAAGGTAGATTACCTTCCAGCATATGAACTAAATACTTACAGGTGTTATATCATCAGTTATTACTTACAAACTTCTGCATTTAACAAGACATCCAGGCAAATGAATGATCTAATTTATGAATTATTTATAAGAATTTCACAGCATGCTCCTGGCGTCATCCATGGCCTTTTCCAGGTCATATGACACCAATTAGAGCTGAATTTTAAATTATTCAATAACCTGAACTCTCTTGTCATTTAACATATAGATATCAATGCAGTAAACAAGTTAAGTCTAATGGGCCCTGGAGGTTTGCGTTCTTCCACCCATCAGCAGCAGAGGCTGTATGCTACCACTGGAATAGAAAATAATAGAATGCAGCAGTCAAAAACATTTGCAAGGTTTTAATAAGTTATTTTGCCTCCCTTAGGGATTTTAGTATAACTTACAAGCCCTGAATCTAAAACATATTAAAGTCCTTAGCTATGTGCTTTTAAAACAAAATTAGGACATAGCAAAAGAGCAAGTCTGACACTAACCCTAATTTAGGCCCTTAATTTGAAATGTAGTGGAAATTATGGAGTAAGCAAGATTTACTATGCACAACTCATTACCTTCAGGCTCTCCTACAGTAGAGCCAAAAATAGCCCCTCTCCCAACACAGATACACCTGCCTATAAAGATAAGGCTACACAGAGGGAAATGGAAATGTTAATTTAACAGCTATCAGTTGACAGGTGCATCTCACATTCCTTACCACTTGGGTGGCAAAAAGACTTCCACCATTCTTTTGTCCCAACAGCACTGGAGACACCAGTGATGTATAAATCCATGAGGATTTGGGTACTGGCTTCAAAACATAACATTTCAGAGAGGTTTAATTTTGCACCACATCATAAAAAAAAAGTGAACGTAACAGCCTCCGAAACACAGACGCAATAGAAGATATCTTAAACCCATCATTTTCCAGGATGACTACAAGGAGAACAAGAAGACATCAACAACAAAGCTGATGAGACAAACAGCACCATTAGGAATTTTATTCTGCCTCAGTGTGGAGTCTGCAGGAAATGCATGACAAGCATGCCATATCCTGGCTCCCAATCTCATGAGCCTGTCAGCATGACCCTCTATCCACTGCTGATCCACCCTGAGAAGCCCAAGGCACATGGTAGAAAACTTTTGAGATTGGCTGTGCTCAGTACAAACCTAAACTCTGCCTAGCATCAACAGGCTTATTTTATAGTAACTGTGCCTCAGCTTTCTGAAGGCTGCTAAGCTAAACCCCAGACCCACTCCTCCAGATGGTCAGACCCCTGTCTTGAAGGACCCAGCAACCCCACTCATCTGCACAAACATTTCCTTTGCCCACTGCTTTGCAAGGATTAAAAAGTTTCCTGAGATCTATCCAACAGCAAGAGGAAAAGATAGAAAGGGAGATGCTCAGCTTATCCATTTAAACACTAGCAAGAAGTTCTCTAGCTACTGCTGTCAAGATAAATACCAAAAAAATTATGTTGAGAAAACATCATGCCAAATAAGTAAAAACACACCTATCCAAAATGTCTAGCCAGATTAGCAAGAATAAGGATTTAGATAAAGAACACAACATTGGATTTTCTGCTCCCTGACCTTATCATAGGAGGGTGCTGCAACAGAGTTCTCCGTGGTTTTTTAAACTTTTTAAACTTTTTAAGAAAAATAGCAGAGAGGGGGAAAAAAGACAACTGCCTAATCTCTCAGCACACATTTTAAGAACATACAAAAATAGCTACAAGGGATTTTATTTTGGTTGGCAGCCAGATTTAGCTTCATTCCTACACTGGGCAGCATTTGATTATTTCACATTAAGGGTAGTAACATGTTGGACGATAAGAGGGAAGTTCATATTGCTTTTCATTAGAGTAATATCCACCATGTATTTGGGTTTTCAAGGTAACTTTTTCAAAGTTATTTTAAAAAGCAAACAGTTTTCCACTTGGAATCGCAAGTTTAGCATATCACAGGCTACACATGTTCCCAGCTATTGCCAGTCTCTTTATAATTCAATCAACATTTGCTCCAAAGTCATGCTTTCACAGTTCCAGACACAAGACAAAAGGGCAAATATACTGTGACCCTTCTAAATAGCCCTGATTACTGTGATCAAACAGAAGCCAGATACTTATGTGGAGAAGAAGGTGCAGAGTTTGATGTGTGAAGATTACTGTAGAAGTAGACATTGAATCAGCATTTGCCAACAAGCACCTCACCATGACAGCCAATATCACCTTTCCCCTGTATTTGCAGTAGGGATAATTCTGGTACCCACTGGACAGGGATGAATTGTAAGTAACAGCCACTGTTCACTCTACAAAACTGCAGAAAGTTTTACTTCCTTCAGGTGTCTCCTGCAGCATCCCTGGGGTATGGATAAAGGCTTTGAAATACTTTTGCTGCACAAAGAAAGGAATAGATGACATCTAGGAATTAAAAGCATGTTCAGAAGTAGGGACAGTGTTTTGGGGAAAAGAAGAAAAAAAAAAAAACCAAACACAAAACAAACAGAAAGTTATTTAAATAATAAAGAAATCCCACACAAGCAGAAGCAGAAAATCTTTTGATTTTAAGACTGGAAAGGTGCGAGCTCGTTCTGTCAGGAGTGTCCTTGCACTAAGAGCTAGACAGCATTTAGATTCTGCTAATGATCTCATCTCTGGGAAATAATTCATAAAAAGTAAACAGTAATTTTCATATGCCTGCCCTTTTGATCTTACATTTGTAGGGAGTATCCTGAGGCTAGCTGTGGGTGCCCTCGTGGCTCTGGCTGATTGACCTCTAATCTGCCCCTCAAGTAACGATCATGCCAAGGAATGACAACAAGAGTTGCAGACATTTCAGTGCAATCCCATTAAAGACAGGCTGACTCACTTCATCTTGTCAAAGAAGAAGTTTCACACAAGAAATAAAAGCTTTTTAGAAGGACTCTTTTATTTTGTAATGATGCTGTTCTTCAGAACAAAGACTGGAACAAGACTAATGCACCAGGACCTGACTGGTACAGAGCTTTACATTAACCGGCCAAATGCTGGTGCAAGACACGAGGTAAATAGTCTTGGTAGCAGAAAATTAAAAGTATCTTCTAAAAGAATCAAGTCAGGACCACGGTACTTGACCTCTCCATATTTCAAAAAAGGACATACACCAGTTATAAGATAGCAGTTGTCTAACTGATTGCTCACAGTCTCATCAGCCACACAGGCTGCGAGCTCTGAGATCCCAGCCTGTGTGGTTTTACCCCACACTAACCCCCAGTAAATGTAAGAGGGGTCCTTTTGTCTCTCTCACTGGGTATGAATCTAAGAGAGGAAACAGCCAGTCCAAAGCAGCTGACATCCTGAAACTCGCAGTCATGCCAAAACTTGCTATGATGCCAAGGTGACTAAATTACCAAGAACAACTTATTGAAATAAAGGAGTGAAGAAACTACAGATTAACCTGCTGGATTCCAAAGAAATGGTAGCACAGACTATTTCCTGTATTAGAGTAATACTGAAAAAGTACGTGCTCCCAAAACACTGAAGGGTACAATGCAACAGAGAGATAAATGAACAAGAAAGGGAGCATTAGAGTTGCCACCAAAGTGCTTAGAACACTGTTGTTTCTGAGTGGTGGCACAACTCCACCATGGGCAGATAGAACATACATATTATGCTTCCACTTCCTGCTTCAGTCTTTCGACAGTTCATATCCCTGCTCTTGTCAGATTCTCTTGCCTTAGCAAGACATCAACATCTTAATTTACAGTTACATAAGAAAAGCACTCTGCAAATTGAAAGGATTTGAACTTTTTTGACTAAGAACATATGTAGCTGGAAGTTTTGAGCAAAATACAACCAGCCCTGAAGAAGTTACACCTAAGCATGATATCTCATAACCTATTACCTAATGTGACAGTCTTTGCATTGGACTCAGTCTCCAAGACCTCTGAGAAACACAGGCAAATGATCTCACAGGAGTCTGGAAAGCTCAGCTCACTGAACATAAAAACTCAAGGTTCTCTTGGCATATAGGCTGTGATTTCAGTGAGAAATTAAATGTTTTCTCTTTGGCAGGCTTGCAGTATCTCAAACAGGTACATAAATTAACTAATGAAAGACTGCATGCAAAGTTGAATCAAGGAAAAGGGACAGGCATGGAGCAAAGAGCAATCTCTCATTCCCAGGGTAAGCCAGCTGTTGCCTTTTGAATCTCACCACAAAGATGCTGGCTCCACAACATTCCTACCACACTTGAAACACCACAATGGATGTAACAGCAGACCTTCCATGTATGGCTGAGGCTCCTTAAGAGCTGAGGGCATTCTGAACTCAGTTTAGTACTGTTGAGGTAGCAAACATTGACAGAGGGAAATGACCTCTGATATATCAAGCTACAAAGATCAACTTCCTCTTGACCTATGGAAATGGATCTTCTACAGTCCTGCTTAACACCATAAAGTATAGCAACATTGTCACAGCTATTATTTGCATAAAATGGTGCTAGATGTGTTGTAGAGCAGTTTGACAGTCCAACCTGATGGGTCTCAGCTGCAGAATATTGATATAAAGGCTCTTCTATAGTAACCATAGGCCATTAGGTTGTCTGAACGGACATTCATCACTACCAGCTTGTGTGAAGAAGAACATTAAGTTAAAAAGGCATGACCAAGAATAAATTGAAAGGCCCTTCACTACTCCAGGGCAGCAGTGACTTTGTGAGGCAGTCGCTTTCACTCTGTGGCACTGCAGTCTGGACAGACAGACCAAGCAAAACCCACCCACAGGTTTATTAAAGTGAGCTGTTTCATAAAGCTCTCAAAGTCTCAGCAAGTCCAAGAGCCAGAGGAAAGGATATTGCACAAAGCAGGGCCTTGCTCACAAGCACACAAAAATATGAGAAAGAATTAATTATGTCATCACAGCCTCACATGAATAGTTAGCAAAACATTGTGCCCTGCTTACAAGCTGCAGGACAGGGACATGGAAGGACAGTTTCCAGCTGTGAAACCCTACATTACAGTCTTTTCAAGTTGCAGATGTGGACCTGCCTTTCAATAGGGAACCATTATTTTGCTGTGTTGTGCCAATTTAAGAGTTCTATTGTGATGAGCAGACACTCCATACCTCTTTTGTACCACTTCCAACAGTATCCTAAAAGAGATGCATATAAAAAAAGAAAAATCTCTTCCCCACATGGTAGCAATTAATGTAGCAGATATAAGACAACCAAAATTTGACCTTAATTATTCTCAAGTAGGGAACCAATTTTTGATGGGATTTTTTTCCCAGGGTAAACCATAGAAGTTGGTGGTTTTATATTTTACCTTTGCTATGGTTTATCTTTCCCCACTTTGTGAATTCAGTCTGTACTCTAAGATTGCACGAATGCTGAAAGCAGAAACAGCCCATGATGCAGAAAGCAGAGACAGGCCACGATGCCAAAAGGTATAAATTTTTGAAGTTCTGAGAAAATTCTAAAGCAAAGTTGAACCCTCTATCTGGGTTCCCAGGCCACTTCTTTGGATAGAGTTAGTTAATAAATGTATTCTGATTACCAGGCTTAAGCCTTTCTTATTCCATCTGAAAGAGCTGCACTTCAGCTCTCCTCCTTAAACTCTGGATTCAACAAAGAATAGTAACGCTTTGAGGCTGAAAATCTCTAAAACCACTCAGTGCCAACTTTAACGGGAGCAGAATTAGGTCAACAGTAAAATTCACTCCCTCCAGGAACAGAGTTTGAACCATCCAGAGAAGAAATTCTCACCACATGTTTTCATATCTGTAAAGTCCCTTGGGATTTGTAAATAGCGGGAAAAAAAAAAGAAAAAAAA
>VZRX01003021.1:0-51899 GCA_013398075.1 Notiomystis cincta
CCTGTCCAAACCGGGACAGTTGTAGCTATGCTTTTGCTCAGTTATCAAAGAAATCACTCTTAGGGAGCCTTCAACTGTAGAGCAGCAGGTGCTGCATGTCCAGTTTGAGGTTTACTGCTTTATGCTTCAGCTTTACCCTTATTTAGCTCTTTCCAGCCAGGGGTCTTGCAGTGGTTCACAGCTGAGCCATATGGAGCTACTGGTGAGAGTCCAGTGAAGGACCACTGATAGGATTAAGTGAATAGAACATCTCTCCAATGAGGAGACACTGAAGGAGCTGAGACTGTTCAGCCTAGAGAACAAAAACATTAGGGAAGAACACATCAATATGTATGAATACCTGAAGTGGGATTGTAAAGAGGATGGAACCAAGCTCCTTCCACTGGTGCCTAGTGGCAGGGCAAAGAGGCATTGGGCACAAACTAAAATATAGGAGGTTTCTCCTGAACATCAGGAAAGACTTTTTACTGTGAGGTTGACTGAGCACTGGCAGTTGACCAGAGGGGTTGTAAAGGATCCATCCTTGGATATATTTAAAAACCTTGCCCTGGATATGGTCCTGGGCAACTGGCTGTCAGATGGCCCTGCTTGAAATAGGTGCAACTGGAGTAAATGACCTTTAAATGTCCTCTCCAACATCAACAGTTCTGTGGTTCTATAACCAGTTCTTTGGAAAACTCCTGTGACCTTCCTTGCTTCAGTGGGGAGGGGGAAACTATGCTGGTTTGAAAGTATGTCCTTATAGGTAAGCAAGGGCAGCTTTCATTTTCAGCTAGTTGAGACCTGTCAAGAAATACTATGGATTCATAAATCTGCTGAATTTTATCATTTGTATTCACTTTGGACCCTGGAAACCTCCTCAGTAGATCAGGCTTTCCAAAGACCATTCAGTGTTCCAGTTGCATGAGGATTTCTGCTATAATTCCAGAAGTGTAAACATCCTCCAAGGCTTGAAGGACTGCAGTTTATCACAGAATCTTTCATATGCATTTTTTCTCTATATATTCATACATTTTTACATTCCTCCATTGAAAGAGGATGAACACATCTGCTGCAGTAAATGTAACTGTCATGAACACTCAGCCTGTCTCATTGAAAGAATTCTGTGGTTTTCCTAGAGAAAAGCCCAAATGTGGTTGCAAAACATGCTCACACATTCAGAAGAGCATGAACCATGAGTGCATTTTCCCAATTAAATATTCCCCTTTTTCTTTTTTGATCTGCTGGTAATTTATGGTAGCTGTCAAGCATGCTGTCATCAGTTATGTGCTTTCAGCCCTTTTTTGTATAGATTTATCTGAAGGTGATTTCTGTAGAGCAGCCTAGAAAATATTTCTAATGTACCACCGAATCAAGGTGATACTACTGTATTTTTTGTAGCAGCTTTTCACTGTTGTTTCCACCAAAAGCAGCTCAGTCCTTTTCATTGCTGGTGAGCGTGCCTTTAGTAGCTCCCAGTCTGAGGCAGAGCTTTCAAATGTGTAAGTAAGAACTTCCTGAGGATTACTTCAAATTACTAGTTATGATTTATCATGAAGATGCCTCTCCTTCCTGTCTAAACACCTATAATGAAATTCTCACTCCTCTTTCTCAAATCTTCCTTTCACTGAAAATCTTTATGCGTTCTCACACTCTTGTACTATATAAAGGCCCTGTACATCTGCACCCACCTCTTCCTTTTTCTCTGTTTTAAATATTTTTAGAACTTCAATGCTCCATGTTGGAGTTCTTCTAGGACACAATCTTGCACCCATGCAACTGACACACAGCTTCTGTGGGTGCTATGGATGTAGGAATGATGTGAATAACTGCCAGCTATAGATGTATAGTTGAGTGGGAAAAACATATATAAATACATAGCCAGATGAGAAACATTCTCTCTTTTTACTGGTGAGGAAAAGGTGAGATGAAGGGGCTAAGAAAGATGGCACTGTGTTTCAGCCCAAAGACCTAGCTTTGAGGTATAGCTGCTTTCTCAGAAACAGCTATCCACATTCTCAATGTGATAGCCATTCTTTTAATTCATGTTATGTTCTCTACTTTTATTCACAAATACTGTTTTAGAAAGTTGTTCACTGTAACACCTACTGAAAGGGACAATAATGTAAAGAATGGAGGTCTGAAGCAAGGTGAGGGTTTCTCTAGAGTTTGGCAGCGTGCACAAGATGTTGTGCAAGTGCTCTGATGGTGCCTCTGTCAGTTGAGCCCAAAAGTAAACTTGCAGAGGATGCAGCTTTCTTTCTGGTAGCTTTGCTTAAGCCTGCAAGCTGTGGTTGGCACGTTGCTTAATATTACCCTGGTAGGTCTTCCACTCTGATTTTAGTGATTGCACTGGGAACTCTGTTAAATGTTATGTAACTCTCTTCTTTGGAGGAAATGGGAAATAACCAACACTTTCTACTAAAAAAGAGGAAGGCCTGAATTCATGTATGCCACAAAGAAGTTAGCAATTTTGTTGCTATTGTTCCTAAATAGACAATGGCCATTTTCCTTGCAAACTTTGAGCTAACAACTTCACAACAGACATATAGCTCAAAGAAAAAGATCTTGGAATCCTATTTATGAGTCTGAATGAGCAGTGCCAGACATGACCTTTGCTTAACAAAAATAGTAAATACTATATGATTATGATGAACACGAAATCTCTAGCTATATTAAGTCATTCCAGCACAGAGAGTATTTCCAGTAATGAAAAAACTGTAGCATTATAGAAGAGCAAATACAAATAAAGAAAAAAAGAAAACTTCCCTCAAATAACTAAGACTTTGCCACATCCGGCTCTTATAAGTATCTTTGTCTTGTAACTTCTGCTCTGCTTTTTCCCACAAGTGAGTGGATCAACAAAAATTGTAGAAAGATGATGTCTGTTTCTGTCTAATTTGGGGAGAGGGAGGAGCAGGCAATTTTTGGCCTCCTTGTGAAAGTCAAGCAAATTCTGTGTGAAACTATATTTAAACTCAGGTCAGGTCTGGCCACATTTTGAAAATGTTACCCATACAACAGGGAAAACGAGGCTCTCCATGGAAAGCTTCAGCTGAAAGGGCTCTCTGCTTTCCTCTGTCTTAATAGTCTGCATACTTGGCCATTCACAAGTTGTCCTTCCTGCACAGACATTAAGTCAGATTTACAGCTGTACTAATATGGTAAATTATGCCTGAACTGCCTTAAATTGGTCTTCAGCTCAATGCTGTGTCCTAAAACATGGGTTAGATTCAACTGTCAACTAATTAAGAAATACCACATTTTCAGTTTGAACCTGTCTGAGAAAGTTCACTTCTTTCCCACTGTGACTTAATTACTAAATAAAAACAGCTACTGAACGAACGAGTGTGTATCAAAAAGTGCATGGCAGAGGTCTTTGCACTAAAGTAGGGATGCTTCTAAATGAAGATATATAGTATTATTTAAACAACCAACTATGTGTTTATATCATAATGTGCTTCAATTAGCAGAAACAATCGCCTGTCAGTTTAAGATTAAGAGACTTGGAGACCCCAGGAGGTTTTGGCTTTGTAGCTTAATGTGTGAATAGCAGTTTGTGCTCAGCTCAGGACTGGCTCTGCTTCTCCTTAATATATTCACTAAAGGATATTATTAAGTACTTTATTAGAATAAGATAGTTTTTCAGTAGGTCTGTGTGTAGGTTTTTTCCTCTTGTAATTCAATATACAATTGAAGAAACTTCTGAATTTAATTTTTTTGTCTATCTGGCTTACAGGATTTACATAATTGGTTGCTCATGCAGCATTTCTCTATTATTCTTTGTGATAGTTTTGTGCAGTGTGAAATGTCTTAGTAATTTCCAAGAGGCTGTCTTAGCAGTAGTGCTGTGCATGGTCTTTAAACTCATAGCCCTTGCACATGAGTTATTGCAGTGTTATCAGCTTGAAGATGCAAGTGAATAGAAGGAAAACAGAGCTGCTGTAACCAGCTGGTGCTCTGACAACTCAGACTTCTCTGTGGCTCTACATGGTTTTTATAAAATCAGCCTAAAGAGATGATCATGATATAAGAGGGATTTTTAAATTACTGGATATTTGTCTCCTGCAGTCCAGAAACATGACCATAGCTCTTCCAGACATGGCACAGCTAACTAGGCACTACCTGGCCTGGGTTGTGGCAGAAGGGCCCTTAAGGTGTCCCCAGGCTCACCTGGATCCAAAGATGTCTTTATTCTGGGGACAGGTAATAGCAACTAGAGCAAGTCTTCACCAGCTGGCAGTGTGACTGGCATGAGCTGAATTCATCTGACTGCTGCATAGGCACATATTGAACAAGATGCAAACCATAGATAGTAGCAAATAGTATCTTGTTCCAAGTATCCTTATTCAAGCATATTTCCTCATAATGTGATAAAAGAATTGCTTTTAAGGACGGGAAGTGTGACTTGCTTAATAATAGTGAAGAACATGTTCAGGACAGTTGTTTGTTTGCTCAGCCATTTCTTTTACAGAACTAGTCTTTATTTTTGTCATACTTCTTGCTCACATGACAACCACATGCCTCTAAATAATAGGGCTTATGAACCTTTCTGCTGTTGGATGGGGTCACATAATCATAGTTATTTTTAATGGACTTGAAATCCCACGTGTGTGCAATATTCTGTGATTAAAAGTAAAGCAAACAAACAGGTTGGGGGGGGGGGAAAGCAGGCCCTTAAATTAAAATTCTCTGTCCCACTGTGTTCCTGTCAGCTATTAACATGCTAGTGAAGTAAACAGAACATTACAATGTATTGGTGCAGTCAACAGCACAGCAGGTGCATCCTGCTTGGAGTATTCAGTAGCCATCAAACACTTAGAGTGCTACCTAAATTACCTCCTTTCTTCATTCCACAGAAATTGGACGTAGAATGACCCGGCCCACAAATTGTGTCTGAGTAGGTTAAGACGGTCTTCCCGTTTATGATCATGTTCAGCTTGACATGGAGTTCCTTGATGCTGTGTTCTACACACAAAGCAGAAAGAGAGCTCAGAGAAAGTGCAAGGATAAACAGGTTTATTACTTTATATTTAAAAAGATTCTATTTTTTCCTCCCTGCTGTTTGAGCTGTTAGATGTTTTCTTTTCGTTGAGGACTCCTGATACATAGCAATCCATGCTTCAGGAACAGGTCTGTAGGCCCTGTTATCTTGATTGTTAAAATAAACTCTGCCCATGACCGTTTTCTGACTCTGAGGTCAAATGGCATAGCAAATCTCATGTCCTTACATCTAAACTTTCCATGTGTTCTTAGCAGAGGGATCATATCCAACAGGCTCCTGGGAGCAACCTGTGACCTGTAGATGCTGCCTGGGAAAAGAGTAGCTGGCCTGAGCCAAACATGTGCCAGGGACCAGCACAGCATCTTGGAAGTGCTAGGAGGTTGCCTGTTTGTGCCTGGCTTGCTAAAACAGGCAGAGCCAGTGAGGCTACTGGATTTAGATGGAGGTCCTGCACTCTGACTTGTGGGAAAAGTATTTGCTAATGTCTGTGATGTGATTTTTTGCTTGTTTACCTTTGCAGCCACCTGAAAAACTGATGCTCTCTGGACAAATGGGCAGCATGTCTCACAGGAAGGGGGACTTTTTGCATGCAAAGAAGCATTCCTAGGTGCTAAAAGACACTTGGGACACATATTTATTTTCAGCACCAAGAGCACACAGCAGCACTTTCATATTTATGCTCTGGTGGTAGAGAATCTAGATCAACTTGGGGCTCAGGTTTGCAAGAGGTGGCTTTCCTGTGAAAGAATCACAAGGCAAGCTATGGCTAATATTAAATTGTGCACCCAGTTTTTACCTTTTATTGTTCATCAGTCAAGTGCTAAAGGTTATAATTTCAGCTGATGCAGGTGGCAAACTGATGGCATGACTGTTGCCTCAGGCCAGCACCTTCCCAGCACGCTCCTCTGTTTGCCCAGGAGGGACAGAGGGGTGTCCTCACATTGCTCTCTGGGAGTCCATTCAGTCCCCTACCTGCAAGGGTCACAGCCTGGGCAGTTTGGTGAGGTACTGACACAAGAGTGTGGGTGCTGTAGCTGTCTCTTTCAACAAGATTCTCCCCAGAAGACTTAGCTATGAAGATAAGCTCTAGAGCAGCCTCCTCCTTGGCTCTCCATGTGTATAAATGAAGAGCAGGGGCAGAATAGGGGCTGAGGGCTGATATGACCTGTTTAGGGTGACATATGTAGTCTGAGGCCGAGCTGATAACAGAACTGACATTTTTTGTAACCCTGCACAGGTTTTGAAATTTCTAGGAAATGAAGCCCATTCATATTTTATAGGAGATTGTCACCCTTACTTACTTCTTAATACCAGCACTCACACATGAATTACCTGTGTATGGCATAAGAAAACAGCAACTCACTTACTTAGGACCATTGCAGCTCTGATGTTAAAGGTTTGGGTTGCAATATCAGGACAATGATCAATGCTGAAAGTAAAATCTTGCTGGGGATCTGTTTGAAGACACAAAGCAGTGGGTTACAAGTTGTATCTTTAATGGAATATTGACTGTATAGAATTAAATAAAATATAGAAGTGTTATATAAAACAAATTACATATTCCTTAAAAGTTCTCAAAACTCCCATACCCAGTGTTCAATTGCTACTTCTGTCCTGCTGCCCCTTCGGTCTGAAGCACACAGATGATAACCTGTGTGAGGCTAGGAGCTACTGGGTAGGAAAATGAACCAAGTTCAAAGAAAGCAAATTCCCCACAGTGCTGGGTAGTCAATACCTATTCAACGATGAAGTCTCAGCACAATTGCTCCTCCCAGACTCAGCACATTGCCATTCCTTCCTCAGCACTGATGAGCAATTGGTTATGGAGATGTTTTTTAATTAATTTGTATCACAAGATGGCTTGGTGAAGCTGATTAGAACACTGAATTCTGGAGTGGGATGGAAAGTCCAAAACTGAAAATAAAACTGTGTTAACAGAGATATTGCATTACTTTTTGCTGGGTCCACCATCCTGTGATATTTCTAAGCCAGAAAATATTCTACATTTCTCCTTTTCTGGAAGACTTTAGCAGAGCTATGGGGCCAAAGGGAGTCCTTTGACTGATAATTGTCAGGAATGTGATTCTTTCCAGTTTCTACAGTATCACTTTCTCTGCAAAAAGCTCAAAAACTCTTGTAAAAACATAATTGTTTTCCTACCACTTCCACCTTTTTCCTTGCTAGCCTCCATCAGATTTGATACTGTGCCTGAAGGCTTGCTGACGTGTCACTCTCTGGTGACAGGCAGCAGCAGCCACTGACAGCTCAGCTGCCACAGCCAATAGAATGTGCAAATATTTTCCAACAGTGGCAGGAGCAGAAAGATTTGGCCAGTTTGGAAAAAATACCTTGAGCCTCAAAGCTTGCTGCAGGCATAGTTTTGTCCCTCATTATGGCTTTCCAGCCAGCCTGTACATCCAACATTGTTCTCTGGAAAAAAGAGAAGCAACTGTGGTGTGTGCAGAAGCAGCCATAGGCTCCCTGGCTTACACAGATCTGGTAGTGACAAATATAGTCTTGGGAACTGAGTTCTGTTTCTAAGTTATTGTTGCTTGAGCTAATCTTCTCACCAAGTTGAAAATAACAGGTTAGGAGAATTTTCCTTTGATGCTGTGGTGAAACTTGAGTCACGAGCATCCTCTGTGAGGCTGAGCCAGCATCCCCATAGTCTAATCCTGTTTTTGCAGCAGTGCCCCACAGCTGTAGCAGCTGGCAAAGAGCAAGCCTGTGTGACCAAAATCTGATTGCTTAGAAGGGGTCATAGAATGAATGAAAATATTGAGGAGACCTGGAGGGCTTTAACTAAACCAGGCTTTTTGAGTGCACAGATTATCAGTGTGGTCTAAGAGGAGTACCTGAGCCCAAAATTCTGGTAAATTAAAATAACTGTTCAAATGAAGGAGATAAAATGCACTGGTATTTCCCACAGCTCTATGTCCCTATGCTGGATTTTGTCCTCCACACCACTAAAGCAGTCTCAGCAGTTGCATAATCTGCTTGGGACAAAAAGTTAGTGCCTGGAGCTGTTTATCAAGTGTGACCAGAGTCTGAGGGTTGTTTTTCCTCCTTTTTCTTATTCCTGTCAGTTCCAGCTTTGTTTTTGCAGCTTTAGAAGCTGTTGGAATCGGTTAGGAGAGCAGTTTCCCAGTCCAGCTGGAAAGCATGTCAAACTTCTCTTTTCTCCAGGACCGTTGCTCCTGTTTCCCCTCTGGTTTCTACCATCTCTCAGGGCTTGGTTTCCGCTTTTCTCTGGACTTCTGCTAGAGCCCCTCTTGTTTTTGTTTTTTGTGTGGTGTGATGATAAGGCTCAGGAAGCAGCTGCTCAGATTCAGAGCAATTTGGGCATTGATGCCTACAAACAGTGCTGGTTGTCAAGTTACTAAAATTGTTGGTTCCGCAATTTCCAGAGGGAGTTTTGGTCAAACATGGCAGTGGAACATATATGAGAGTCCTCTTTTCAAAGAGACTAGGCTGTACTTCAACGAACAAATTAAATCACAGTGTTAGGGCTAGACTTTGAACTTTTAGTTTAAAATTTCTCATCAGTAACTGAGTAGAAAAGGGTATGTTCGTGAAACCAAGCTTTTTTGGAAAGCTCGGGCTTCTTACAATGACCCTGATCTCAGGGTTATTTTATTTTGGATGCCTGTTTATTTCTGTGGGTTGAGCTCCTTTGACAGATGACACATTTCATAGTGCATTGTAGCCATGGAAGTCTTTTACTGCACTGCTAGCGATGCAGCATAGGACCCTGACATATCCACGAGGTGTTGTCTGGTCCTCAGAGAAGGAGAGTATGGAAGTACTCACACGAGAAATTCCAGCAAAATTTGTGAATTGGAGCACTTGGCTTTTGTGTTGTTACTCTGTTGCTGAGAAATATAAAATTTTCCACTGCCAAAACAACCCCAATTAATTTTCTGACTATTCCTGTGGAAATTCCTGCTCAAATGTAGCAATCCAACTTTGCAATCTTAGATACTGTGGCACATATTGGGGGCCTCCTGCTGAAATCAATTGAAAGTATGGCTGTGTTGCTACAACTATAGTGCCAGGGAGTCTGGATTCCCAAACAGGTAAGGAGAAAAGTTGCTACTATAACGAAATTAATGAAAAAAGTGAGTTTAGCCACTTGAAAAGTGAAGAAGTCTGCAAATTCAGCTGGGCTCGATGCACTAAGGGATTGTGCCATACCCCTCTTTCCTTAAATCGTGAGGTGTCCCTCCTGTGGCCAAGGCAACTCAAGGCAGTTGCTGTCTTTCTTTTTCATCTCAGATGCACAAAGTGAGTCACTGTGTGTCTCCTATGGAGGTTTAATACTTATTCTTCCTTGTTTGCCTCAATCTGAAGTGAGCTGGTTAGACTGAAAAAAATACATGTTATGTCTTTCACATGTGCAGAGCAATAACATTTACTGTTAGATCTCTAAAATACGTGGGGCTGCCCTTCAGCCTTCCACTTCCCTGCAATATTTCATGGTGCACAGTACTGTATGTTCCCAGACTTCCTTCCACCTACTCCCTTCAATCTGCTCCCTCTTCCATAATTAAAGCTAGGAACTCTTTAACTGGTTGCAGAATTTTGCTTTTCCAGTTCAGCTTTGATATATCACCAACACTCATAATGTTGTTGGAAATTTTGCAAACACATTGAGGTTTATCAGTGAAAATCTGCTTACTGAGGGGGAAAAGGGCATTTTTTGTGTATCTAGTGAGAAGGACTTGGGCTGCAACATATTTACAGCTAGCAAGAAAGGTGTCTGGAAGCAGGATTTTGACTCAAGTTTCTCTCTAGGCAGTTCTAAATCTTTCCAGCAACTGCTCTGGGTAAAGGGAAAGTCTTTGGCTTTTGTAAACAATCAATGCGCTCCAAGATCTTTCAGATCTGTTATTTGACCCTGATGCTGAGGCTGATGCTGAGCTCCCAACTGTATCTAGCACTGACTGTCAAGATTTCCCTGAAGACTGGTTTCTGTAGTACTATCCTGCTTTATGAGAGGTGAATTTGGGATGTACCTGTCATCTTGCCACCAGTCACTCCTTACATGGCTTAGTGTCAGCTGAGACCATGCACCCCACTGCCCATTTCACCCTTACCCAAGTACCCTGGTGGAGATTTGTTCCTCTATTGACTTGGGATGTGGTTTTCCATGTGCACTGGCACCACAGTGGAAGATTTCAGCCTGAATTACTATTTCGAGGTGCTCAGAGTGATGGGTTTGGATGAGCTTTTTCTTAGAAGACTGAGCAGGTGTGTGTAGTACAGCCTAGAAGCTCAGATGAGTTCCTGAACTTTTCTTTTTAGGGTTTTTTTCACCTCCTTTTGTTCTTGGCAGAAGGTTTACAGGTAAATTAGCTCAGACATACTTGCAGCAGTGCAGCTTCAGTGAGGAGGACAACAGATGGGAACTCCCTTTTGTGCCCTGATTACTGCAGTTGTGGGGCCAGTGGCTCCTGCCCCTGCTGAGCATGGGTGTGCACAAAGGCACAGGGCTGCGAGCTGGGGCTGCCTTTACAGCCTCCTGGGAGGAGGGGATCTCCAGAGCATGGGATGAATTAGACAGCTGGGAATGATAATGTGCTAACCCACTGTGGCAATGTCCCTCAGAGCCTGAGCTGCTACATGACTAACTGGGCATTACAGAAACTGCATGGCCAGATGGGAAGCACCTGTTCTAGGAATTCTGCTGCACTGGTGTATAACAGCCTCTGTCTCTTATTCTTCTCTCTCCCTCCCTTCCCCCATCTTTTTAACTATCCTCTACTGGCTTCCCTCTCTTCTGAATCTGCTCTAAATCACATTGTTTCCATATGAGCATGAAAATCAGTCATATGAGTGAATAGCAGCAGCAAGCAGATGAGCTTTGCTTGTAAAAGTCCACATCTGTGAGCCTTGGAGTGGTAAGAAGACCCTCCGAACTGGTAAGCTTTGGGGGTTTCAAAATAATACTTTTAGGAGCAGATAAGCCACAGAATGGAATGAAATGACATAACTGCACTTGGCTAGGGTCATATAAGGACAAGCTGGTGCTAGAGGAGATGGAAATTAGCACAAGGAAGAAACATTTAGCAATTACCCAACACTCCTCACCTTCAAAGCTCTTAATAAAATTAAATCATTAGTCTTTACAACATTCAAGGTGATGAAAGGAGAGGGAAAGAATGAGGAACTGTTTGGGATTTCAGACTTTATGTATTCGTTCAACAATTTCCCTTTAATGTCTATTTAAATAAATTAACCTGAATGCTCAAGGTTATATTTGACACTGGAATCTACTTATAAGGGACTGAGGAAGAAGCATCAGGTGAATTAGCAGCTCTCTGGTTATGCATCTACATTTCCCTGAGCACCTTCAGTTTAATGAACTTCCCTTTGGGCCTGCCTTCATTGCATGCCAGTGCCACATCCAGCCGTGTGTGGGAGGGGCAGAGTGACCCTCTGTTCAAAGGAGAGCACAATAAATTGTGAGACTCGTGCTGGCTGTGTCTGCTTTGTCATGAGAATGCTTCATCCCAAGACATTTGCCTCAGCCATGCCCAGCTCCAGGCTTTGGCCTAGTTCAGACAGTCACTCTGGCCTCATCTGCAGAAGTCACTTCATGTTTTATCATCTCAACTTTTCTGGCTTGCTTAGGCAACGTAGAGGAGAAGGAATAGGGAAGATCAGAGTTTGCATATCTGTAATGTCCTGGGGTTACAGACTGTGGGAGTTCCCCTTTGCAAACAGTGTTGTCAACTTGTGGTCTGAGGCTGCTTAAACACAAACCTCCAAAGCTTTTGGAGATGTCTAATGGAGTGAATAACTCTGCTTCCTCTCTGCTAAAACTTCCATGGCTGTAGAGGGTAGCCTGAAGATTTGGTTTCAGTATAATCTGTAAGCTATAAAAGCCCAGGACACTAGCAAAAGAAACTTAAAATGCAACTTACAAAAAAAAAAAAGTGTTTATGCAAGTTAAATAATTTCCAGTCCTCTCTCAAGAATACTTTACACTGGTAATGCATAGAGCAGTTATGTATTTCTTGGTTAGCTTAAGGCACAGGAATTACTGACTTGTTCTTATGGCCTTAGTTTTGGAGCAAGGTGATTTCAGTGTCTTACAAAATTAGTTTAAATAAAAGACAAAGATTTTGCCTCTTCCTATATCAAATAAAACTTGTTGCTGAGTATAACTCATGTCCAAATGTGCAAATAGTCCAAAACAGTAACTCGGAAGGCTTCTCCAAATGTCAGGTGGAGGAGAGGAAGAGATCCTCTGGCACCAGGCTGATGTGATGAGGTGGAGAGAAGCCCCTGTAGAGACAGAAGGTGTGAGGGCCTCTCTGCAGCTGCAGGGCTGTGTTTGGGGTGTCACTAGCATGCATATAGCAGCCTTGTCAAAGACATGCCCTGAGTCTCCCTGTGTTTTCCTGCCTGAACCACCTTTCCTGAGAGCAGACTTGTTAGAGCTGTTGTCCGAGGCTTGAGAGGAGGCTCAGCATTTGAAGCTCATGGTGTCTTTCCTTGCTTTTTCCAGGGGTGGTATTTGGAAAGAGGAGTTTCTGTGCTTTGTGTGGTACGACAAAGCTTTATCCAAGCCTGTTTAAGAGGACAAAACTGAAAGATGCAGGCTTTGAGAGATAGCGTATATAGAGATCTGTACTTGATAATCCTGATTTGTCCTAGTTAGCTTGAGAGGGAAAGGCAGACAGGGCAGGCTCCAAATACAGCAGTGTAACAAGAAAATACTGCATTAATTTGGGCCCAGCAGGGACTGTATTAGAGAGACAGTCTTTGTTCTTCTGTTGGTAAGAAAACACCATGCACTGGATGAATAAGATGCTTACAGTAAATGCCTGTATTCCTAATCCGAGCTGTCTCTTTCCTCTTCAATGTGTTTGGGTTTTTTTGGTTTTTTTTGGTTTTTTTTTTTAATGTTTTCATACTGTCCTACTTGAGACTGAGATCTCTGGACATCAGTGCTTGCCAGAATGACTGGGGATTCACAACAGACTTTTAGACTTGTGTCAGAAATAGAAGCAAACGTTGCTGGAAACTGCCCTGCTGTCAGACACACGCCATGCTCTGGGATAGCAGCTATACCACTGATTATACAGAGCCGTAATCAGCAGCATATAAATGGGCTAAATGTTCCCATTTTCTCAGGATGGGTTTAAATCCACTGCAGGAGCATGGTGCTAAGCTACAGCTGGAATGGCATGCTCCCTCTGCTGAGGAAACTAGTTGGGTTCCCACCTGCCTGATCACTGCTGGATCATTTGACAGGAGTCATCCATCTTCAGGTGAAGAGGAAACTGAAGCATTGAATTAATTTGTCATAGTTTTCAAAATGCTAGCTTTTGGTAACTAGAAGCTCTCCTGAGTCTAAAAGCAGCATCTGGAACAGATCAAAGGGTTTTGATTTGGTACGTGGTCAATCTGTAAAGGCCATTTGGACATCTTGTCCCTGATGGCCACTGTTTCTCCCTAGTTTTAGATTGCCTCCTTAAAGTTGGTACAGTGACACCAACACAAAGTAATGCTGAAGTAGCTTTTTCATTTTTGAGATGTTACTTTTTCTTAGAATACTTCAGATGTTTTCCCTGATGGATATCGTATTGCTGTGAGCACCAGATCTCCTGCCTCTATTTTCTTTGCTAAACTGTAAGCGTAGTAGGGTTCAGAGATATTTTGATGACAGCTCTAGATATGATGTGGCAATGTCAAGAAAGTGCAGCAATGCTTTATTGCTGAGAGGCTTACAGAGAAAGCTTTGCATAGGAGCACTTATCATCAGCTGTGGTTTGTTCTTGCTCCTGACTTTGTGCAGTGAATGTGCCTTTTGATAATTTCTGCTTTATGTAATGCAGGAGTTAATCTCAATTTTTTATCAAATTGTTAAAATGGCTGTGACTCACCTGTTCAGTGTATTAGAGTGCTCCCTCCAGAGACTCAGATTCAGTATCCAACAGCAAATGACAGCATTGCCTTGCCCACAGTATTTCTTGACCGTAATGTAATATACCATTGTTTAGGTATCTCTCTCCTACATGTTTCCAAAGGGGAGAACATTTTTCTATGGCTTGCCTTCTGAACTGTTACCACTCATCCTTACATTCACCTTAGTGACTCAGTGGCTACAGCAACCAAAGACGTGGCAAAAGTCAGTAGCTGAAAAACATGCCAACCAGTTTAGATTTATCAGCTGCAGATAAGCAGGAGAGGCTGTCACACATAAACAACCCTGTTTTGCAGTCTGTGGTGCAGGACCTTAATTGATTTTGTGAAGAATTTGGCATGTGGGGAAACCACTGAGAACTAAATTAGATGGGAAAATTTAAAGCCAGGTGGGAGAAGTTCAGCTGAGGTTAATTCTCTCCACTACTAGTCTCACTGAAAGTATTAATATTGATTTTACTGAAAGGTTTAAAGTCCAGGTACCAAATCTAATGTTTTTGCCAGAGTACCTTGGAGGTATGAAATTGTCTTCTGCTCCTCTCTGCCATTTACATTTTAAAACTAACAAAGTACTCTCCCCCCACTAAAAAAAGGCTAAAATGATATTCAGAACAACCTCGAGAGTTCACATAGGAACAGAAACTTTGAATCCTCTAATGAGATGTGGAGAATGAAATAGATGAGATAGTTTTAATTCATGGAGGGGCCAGAATTGTAGGAGAAGATTTGCCTGTGCACTTATAGCTATGCTACCTTGATTCTGATGATAGTTTCCATTTGTTAGGATCCGGTGCCAGAAATATACATGTACACATCTGGTCTTCCCCTTGGAATAAGTAAGTTATACCAGATGAGTACAACAGCAAAGCCATGACAGTAAGATGGCTTGGACAGAGTA
Source organism: Notiomystis cincta (assembly GCA_013398075.1). Classification (NCBI taxonomy): domain Eukaryota; kingdom Metazoa; phylum Chordata; class Aves; order Passeriformes; family Notiomystidae; genus Notiomystis; species Notiomystis cincta. The sequence continues at coordinate 14,817 of VZRX01003021.1, forward strand.
AACAAACAAAAAAATTGTTTTCAAGTGGAATTCTAAGTTCTTTGATTGTTTGCCCATTAGCAATCTATGCAACAAAAGATCAGAGGGGAGTTGGTGTCGTGTGGCTTTAAATAATTTAGAAGCAGAAGCAATTGCTGGAGCCTGTTTGATGGAAATAAATAAATAAGTCCAAGAGAAGCATCTGGCTTAATTTGTCTGCCAAAACCCCAAAGAATAACGGAAAAAGAACCTCTTTTTACCAAGTGTCTAGAAGAATTTTTGCCCTGAAGAGGCGTGAGTGAGAACTTTTTTGCAGACCTTTCTTTCCCAGCTAAAGCTATAAGATTACTTAAATCCTTTAAATAAAGAATATAAGTGTGTGGTCAGGTAGGGGTAAGGACTAGCTACAGTGGTTGACATAGAGAACTGAAAATGATATGCTGTAAACTTAGTGCTGCAGTGATGTCAATTTAACAGCACTGTTTACAAGTTGGTATTGCTGATTGAGCAGGGCTGTATGATACAGGTATATTTTTCTAGCAAGTGGAATTTAGGAAAAATAGTATCTTTGATCTCTCAGTATGTAGGAGAAAATATATGAGTGTATGGGGGGGACCCTAGTAAGCCTGAAACTCTTCAGAAAGGATGAACAAATCATCAGGAAATTGTGAGCTGATTGGTCTCTGTCTCCACTTGTTTTATTTTGAGCCATGAAAGTTCCCTCAACACAGAGTTTAACAGGAGCACGTCTATACTGCACTATCTGACCAGAGAAGGTTCTACACCCTGTTGAGTTCAAGGGGCCATTTTAACAGAGATCCAAATCTGAGCTCACACATTTAAAGAAAAGCCGTACCAATGAGAGTTTCTCTATCTATAAATGCAATCTAATGCAAGTGTGTGCTGAAGTGGGCAGTGCTACTCTCTCCTACTGTACCATGGGAGGCCAGGGGAAAGGTTTATAGAAATGACACTGCTTCAAGTGTGACATAGAACTATGCAAGCAAAAATGGAGCTCACTGGACATAAATTCAGCATGAGTTGACTTTGTTTTGGAAGAGGCATTGTCATGTAAAAATAATTTTCTAGACAACCAGATTGCCCTGGTTCTTTGTCTAGCAGAAGACATGAATTAAAGCAAATGGTTACCCATGTCCATATATATGTTTTATTATTTTTAAATCTGTAGATATACAGATATAAAACTTATAAAGGGTGCAGCAAACTTCATATTTAGTTCAGAAGTTTGAAATGAATACTGATTGTTTGCTCCTTCTCCTGAAACTTTAATGGCTATTAGCCTTGCTTCATATGAAGAAAAGAAGAGAAAGCAAATAAAATCATATATGAAATGGGAAAATGTGTTTGTCTATCATATTTAAAAATCTCAAGTGGTCTGAGCAGTATTTTATAAAGCCTTGGGAGTATTTCTGAAGATGTCATCTTTGAATACTACTACTTGGACTCTTCTGAAGGTCTCCCTGAAATTCCCCATTATTTACTCCAGTGCACAGAAAACAAAGTCCTTAATGGTTGATGGTGTCCACAGCCTTTATGCCTTATCAGTATTTGCTTCTGTACTGTAAAGAAACCTACAGTTTCAGGCAACAGGCAGCTCTGAAATTTCCCAGGTCCTTATTTAATAATTTAATTAAATAATCACCAAGCATGCTGGTCTGCGTTTTCTGGTCAAAACAAAAGCAGCCATTCTGAAGCACTAAAGTGTTAATGCAGACACACCCAACATTTCAAGAAAGAGCTTTAAAAATAATTGGAAAATATTTTTCATGTGTCTGTAGGAGCAGTCACCTGCTTTCCCCTACGAAGGGGTTGCCATTTGAACCCCAGGTAGTAAGAATGTTTTGGTGGCTAATTAAGACAATTAGGCTTTACATGAATGATCTAGAAGCAGGTGCTGGTAGATGTGTTTAGGAGTTATGTTCTGTAGTCTCTGACTGCGTTGCACTTCGCACTTCCAAGCGGATGCCTATTACTCAAATAACACTGGAATCTGCCCAGGGCACTTTGTTACCATTGCCTACCTGCCCTTCCCTTCCCTTCCCAGACAATTGCCTTTTAAAATGTAGCTGGAAAGATCAAAAGCATTATTACAGTGAAATTAAAAGGGGTAGAAATTGGCCATTTATGCAGCAGGTTCTTTTCATGTCTGTGCATAGGCTTACCAATTATGGTTCTCTTTTCTCAGTCAGAGATGTTAACCTGTGCTGCTTTTATCTTGAGATCTCTGCCCAGGTTTCTAAAGTGATTTGTGGTCATTTGAGATCTTCCTTCATTTTTGTCACTTGTTCCTGGGAGGAAGACTGGCCCTAATAGGAAATGTCTTGCTATTTATAGACTGTCTCAGTGTTATGTCTCCTGCGGTTACATAGAGGAGGCAGCACACTGTCTATTTACTTTACTTTTAGACCACCTCTCAGTCTCTCAGCTTGACTTTCTTACCATGGACTTGCTGTCGAGAATTTTTGTCTGATTTCTTTTAGATTACTTTTTACAGTTGCATTATACTGATCACTAAGATCTTGTCCAGCCCTTTCATTTGATGCATGACTTGGAGTCCTGGTTACAGAACATTTAGTATGATGTGGCTGAGTGGGAATGGGGGTGCCTTCTATGGGATCCAGAGCATGGGCTGAGGCTGGGGCCCTGATGCATGCCTGTACCTTACGTACTATAGGAGCAGGATGCAGCTAGAACCATTAATTGCTTGTGACTGGCAATTGTGACTTACTCCTGGGTACAGGAAATGGCTATACTTTCTCTGTCTGTCTTCATTTATCTGCCTAAACTTCTCTGTTGCATTAATCACAGTTGTATTAGCCCATATTTTTGACTTTAGTCAGATTTTCACTGCATTATAGGAGAGGATCTGATAAACAGCAAAGCAAAAATGGCTACTTGGCTCCTTTTTAAATGCTCAAACTGAATTCTAATAATTTGTTGAGAGACGACATTAAGCTCCAGAAACAAGTTGTGAAGTACTTGGTTAAAATTCCCTCAACTTCCTTATATTTTACTTGATTCAATCCTAATTCACAGATAACATCCTAGAGTCTATAGTAACAACATTAGAGGTGAAATTCTCACCCTCTTGAAGCCAACAGGCAATCCGTTACCCAAGATTTTGTACTAGTTACCTCACTGCAGCTCCTGTTATCCCCAAAATGGGTCATCCTCTGATATCTTCAGTGGAGCAGCAAATACCAAAGGGATTTCTCAGACTGGAGGGACATATGGGGCAGTATTCCTCTGAAACAGCCAAAGAGTATGGGCAGCTGCCTAATATCAACTCTGCTGACATTATAAATTTGTCATGAGAAGGTTCATTGGGAAAGGGTCTTGTCAAACACTAAAAAGACAGTGTCCTCCTGGGTGAGAACAACTGGCAGGACACAGATGAAAAATGGAGTTGTGTCCTGCCCATCTAGTTATGGTTTACAGTGAAATGAAGTAGAGTAAAGCTCTCCCTCTCCTGAAAGGGTGATCAGCACCTTGGGCAACATTGTCAGCTTGCCAGTGAACTCAGTAAGAACAGTGTCTTCTCTGAAGCAGATGTGGACTAATGTACCTGGATTGATCCTCCTCACCTATAGAATTTTGGTCTCAACCCCAAACATCTTATATCCTTCTCCTTTATGTGAACTGCCAGATTATGAATGGCATCAGTAGCAATGCAGGTGATGTATCCTGGGCTGATGCTACAGGTGTGGTAGCCTCTGGAAAAAGGCAAGGCAGGACATTGTGATGGCAGTTGCGGGTTGCCTCAACTTTAATCTGACAGAGCAGTAAGGGAGCAGGGAACCTGATTGCAAACAAAGACTCTTAATTCTTGTGTTGTTTCCACATCTGTGTAACCTTTTCATCTCCCACAGCTGTGCCCAGGAGAACAGAAGACCACTCTAAGTGGTGGGACTTGACCTTTATGATCTCTGGCTCGTGCTTCTCTAGCTGTGAATTCCCCCTGAATGAACATACCTCTTATCTTTCTGTTCATGGCAAACCAGAGGAAGTGACAGAAACAAATGACTCTAGACAAATGCATATTGTTAGCTAGGCCAGTGATGTGCACAGTAAGAAGCAACATTCAACTGGCACATGCCAACAGACAAATTCATCATACTTTGAATTCATTCAGACTGCAGCCTCTGTGTCAAGGCATCTCATGCTGACTGAGACCTGTTGAGGGAACAGAATTCACTCATGCAATAAATTCTTACTAAAATGAAGGTAATACCAAAGTCTGTATTCAATATCTAATTAAATATTTTCTTAATGCATTATACCCATTTATAGAATGTGAAGCCTGACTTCAGTCCCCTGGGAGCAGGCCAGCAAAGAATAGCATTACAAATATTTATTTACTTCTCTTGTCCCTCACTGGCTTTATTTTAATGGGTGTGCAAAAACGCATGAAAGCTACAGGCGAGGAAAAGCCCCCGGGAAAACCCTTTGTAACTGGATGAATTGGAAAAACAAACTCTAGGGTGCTCATTTGCCATGAATCGCTTTTCAAATCACGTGCAGAAAATGAATGAGGCGTCTGTGAATTTAATTCCCTTTGTCCCAGCTGTAAAGCAGATCAGCACAATAGGCGAGGCACACGGCCAGCAAAGCAAGAGGTGGAAAGCAGGCACCATTCAGTGAATTCATTTTCAGTCAATTCCATGTCGCTTGCTCCTTTTCTTCTCTACAGATTTAAAGAACAAACAAAACCCTGTGATCCCTGGGAAATGCCTCTGGTAAGGGCTGCTGCTGAAGTCTCGCTAAGCACAGTGGCAATGGCAGAGAACATGAATCCACTGTCACACCGGGTCTCTTGTCAGTCCAAGTGGGAGCACAGAAAAAACATCACCACAACCTCATCAGCAGCAGATCAGTGCATTGAAGAGCCTGTTTCATCCCAGGGCTAAAAAAGTTAAAGACCTAGGGTCTTCCTATTTTTTTTTCACCTAACTTCAAGATAAAAATCTTAGTCATCTCTTTCATGCTAAACTGGGTTTTTCACAGTGGTGTACTATTCTTAATTAAGTTACATTATTTCCTCTTTATTATCTTCTAAATACAGGTAGATTTGTGTGTATGTGAACCAAAACCAGCTGTACTTGAAACATGAAAAATATTTTAGATGTGAAACCCAATGCAGGTTTGAGAGTGTAACCCTTCCATTCACTGCCTGGTTTATAAGCATCACTCACTGCGTAAGAACAACCCTGTTGAGCAGCTAAAAGGAAAGTGGAAATGTAAAAAAAATCTCACCACAGCTTTTGTAATATATTTCCAAGTTGTCCTCTTTGCAGACTGTGTGCGTAGGCCATTCTGTGCTGGCATTGATGTAATGCAGGAGTAAGATGAAAAGAAGAACATTTGATGTCTTCATGGTGGTGGTGGTAGTTTGCAGGATCACTTCTGTCTCTCGCTAACACTCTGGAGAGAGGTGTTCCTTCCTTTCTCCAAGGGACACGGGATTTACAACATTCGTGCTTACAGAAGGGTTAAGTGAGGCAGTGCAGCCCCAGCTTCCCACAATGTGGTATAAACAAGAGGCTAATCAGAATTGGAGGGTGTTATTTCCGTGTACTTAGACTTCTGCTTTCTGCTTGGTGTTAAACTAATGACAAATGAGCTAATCACACCTACTCACTGCTCGGCATAGTCCTGCCTCAGTGCCTGCTGGAACAATGCAGCAATGTGTTTATTTCTCCTCTTGCTGCCAGTTTCTTCTCTTGAAGTCAAAGCATTTGGGACAAGACTTCAGACAGGCTTATTTTGCAGCCTTCTGGCTGAAAAAAAGTTGCAATCCAAATTGCCCCATCTTAATCACACAAAGTCAGCCCAAATTTTGGAAGACGAACAGTTTGGTCTCTATGTTTTTCCTAGTAACAAATCTGTCGTCTGGAGGGAAGGGAGGTGTGTCTGATATAGCTGACACCACATAAGCAAGTCTTGAAACTTTTGGGAATGAATTCTTTCTGCTTGACTATGCTAAATCCTTCATTTACATTGATTTTGTTCAGTGGATTTTGGGAATATACAATTTAGCAGTATACCCAGTCGGGTAAACCTAGACTTAATTTTTTTCCTTCTGTCTTCCTGGTTATTTAATGGCCCTCTAGTGAAAATGTGCATTTGTTATTTGCACTAGCTCTTTTAAAGCTGTGCTTGATGCAGGAATTAATGGCTGGTGCAGATGGCAGGGATTGATCAGTAAGGAAAGGAGGGAGAGTTCCTTCATCTTCAGTAAAATTCTCTGATTCAGTTTGAGATCCAGGGCTGGAATAGAATTTCAAACTGCAGTTGCCAGAAAGGTCTTTTTCTGGACAGAGTACCAACTGGAAAAATGCTACACTCTAAATTCAACCCTAAAGCAAATGTCTGCAATAGTCTTCTCTGAGCTGAAGACAAGGAGAAATTGGCTCTGTAGCATAACAGAATTGGGTAAAAGATCACTTTGGCATCTCAGTCTTTCTTGCTCTGAAGGCTGCAAGTACCATTTGCTCTGCCACTGAATAAAGTTGAACAGGGCAAAATTGATGTTGTTTAGTAAACAGGAAAACACCTAACAAGATAATTATGGAATAATGCTAAATGGTAGAGCTATTCTTCAGGCAAAATCCTGGCCTCAATGAAGGTAATAAAAGTAATCCCACAGATTAAAGAGGCAGCCAAGATTTCAACCACGATGTATTAAATTTAAAAGCCAATTCAGTGCAATCCAAGAGACTTTGCTTTAAATAATGAAGCTCAGGCTTGCTTTATATTTTTGGATGCTATCATAATGGTAAATTTTATGTCCAGGGCCAGAGAGAGAATCCAGGCAACTGTCCTTAGGCATGGAACATATATGAGTCACGTAATGAGATCTGAATTACAGATCTGGTTTTTTGACTGGACTTGGATTTTACCCTGAAGATAGCTGACAAAAGCAAGAGCAATTGAAAAGGGAATAGTAGGGAGAGACAATGTCTAGGATTACTGTAATACATTTAAACTAAAATCACATAAAATAAAAGTCTCTTACCACAAAGGTCTACAAAGATAGTAAAAATTGTATATAGCAATATATTACAAAACACAGAGTACTTCAGATCAAGATCTTGAGAATGTAACTTCCAGATATTTTTTTTTTAGGAAAGACATCATCATGATCTTTCACTTAGAATGTTAGGCTAATGCTCAATAGCAATGAACAAAGGAAATTAAAAGACAGCATAAATGCTTCAAAGAGAGACCCAGTGGGTGTCATTCAATGAACAAACCAAATCAGGATCAGGACCTCTCCTGAGATGAAAATCACTGGAAGTTGCAAAAACACATGAGAGAAAACAAATATGCTTGGCCTGCTTTTACTCTTCTCTGCATGCATGCTTGTCCACACTGCTGGGAACAAGTTACTGGCTTAAATGGAACTTTGAGCTGGACTAGAATGGTTTTCCTGGACAATGGGCTTTTCTTTACCATCCTTCCCTCTGCCCACCCCATCCTGTTAGAGCAGTGTTGTCATGGATTATGGCTTTCAAAGTCTGACTCCAAGCAGTCCCCTTGGCAGAAGGCAGCTTCTCTGCAGATTCTTGCCTTGTAGAGATTTTGGTCTAGGAACAAGTAGACAGCCTGGGAACATGGAACAACACTGGATTTGTGGGATACAAGTCTTCCTGCTTCACTGGAAGTAGGATGCCTGCCTGGATCTAGCAGAAACCAAATACGACTTGTAGCTGAGCTTGGGAGCTCTGATATACACAGGCACTGTTTCCCCGTCTGGTGCATAGACTCTCTCTTGCTCTTTTAAGACAGCTCTTTCATCCTTTTTTTTTGGCAGTGCTCCTGACATTGACTCAAAGTGACAAGTCACAAGATTTTTTTTTGTGAGCGCGAGGTTGGAATGTGTGTCTCAAGCAGGTTTTGGGTAGCCAATGTTCTGAGGGGAAACAGCCATGATACAGCTAATGTTTTGGAAAGCCATGCTGTCACTTCCACTTTGTCCCACCATGTTGTTCTTTCTCAGTGGGAAGGGAATTTTACTTGGAGTGGTTCAAGTTTTACAGCGTGTACTGCAGACACTGTTTCGCCATTTCATTCCCTGTGTAATCCTTGTATCTCCTAGAAAGAGCTTTATTACCAACTCCATATGTTCTGAGAACTACTTTCCCTTCAAACAGCCGAAGCCTGTGGGATGAGAAACTACATCTAAATGAAGTGGTATCAGCTCTGGCAGAGGGAATTCTGTTTTGGCACATTGCTTATGTGGCCAACAAGCGTGTTTCTTTATCCGCCTGAAGATTTTGACCATGGAGATAAACAGCTCAAAAATACCTGCAAAGAAAGTTATTTACCTAGAGGGGCAGTGGCTTCATATACCTCGAACACTCTTGACCTTGTTCAGATGTTTTGGACATATTAAAGAGCGAAAAAACCCTCTTGTTCCCTATGAGGAAGATAATTTTGTCTGCAATGTAATTAGGAAGAGTAAAGAGATACAAGGCACACTGGAAAGCAGATAATGTTACATTAATGTCTGTAACTTCTTGGGTTGTCTGAAACAAGATTGCTGAAACAGCAAATCACTCCCCCCACCTCAAAATGGCTGGTTTGTGCTCATACAGCGTCCTTGCCCTTGAATTGTTTAATTACCTGGGTTCCTTGCAGAGCCTTAGCTAGTCATGGGGCTTGGTGGTCCAGGGGGGGGCCTCTTGCTTGTGCTCATACATCTGCACCTACACTGTGACTTTTGCCAAGATAGTTATAGGTGTGCTGTGTTTCCTATCCTCCCAGCCAAGTACTTGTGTTTGCAAAACTTTTTCAAATGTAGACCTGGATAGTGGTTCACCTCAGCAATGGGGTTTCCTCTTAAGAATGTTTTATTGGAGGATTTTTTTTCCTCTATTGAGCAAGTCCAGTATCAGGTGAGTCCTAACCAAAGTTTAAGTTCTTTGTTTCAAGCCAAAATCTTTTTTTCTTGCCTTTGGCATCTTTGCATGCTTGTATCATACAATGAAAAGTTGCCAGAGGAAAAACTTCATATTAAAAGCTTCACTGATTTATCTTCCTTTCTCTTGCAGTTCACTCTGAACAAAAGCTTTCTGCCTCATATTTCTCAGCATGGATCTCCTTCTAGTCAAAGACAATGAGAGAAAATTTCTCAGCAAACATTCAAGACTTTCCAGAGGTGCTAACTTTTTTCTCTATAAAAGTAAAATTTTCCTACGGCGCTTGTAATAGTGTATTTAATATTTTATTTCAAAAAGAACAGGGCCCAGAAATGCAATACAAGCTAATGTGCCAGCCCCTTACTCCCTATCCAGCTGTACCTGAGAGAAGCTGAGTTTTGTTTTCCAAGATTTCCAATGCTGAGGATGTTTGAGGTGCTATGCCCTCAGCAGTGTGCCTGATGGGGCTCATGCACCCTGTAAGCCCTGCCAGGAGCAGAGACCAGTGGAGTCTAAAGCCCCCAAGGCTACTTCCTTCCATGGGGCATGGAAGTTTCTGGGATCCAGAACCTGGGAGGGAACCCAGCTACTCCAGTCACCCCTTGTCTCTGCAAGTGCTCAAAACCAAACCAAAGGGCTTAGACTGTTGCAAAGTGACAAAATTTGGTGCAAAAGGACTTGCAGATGGGGCTGACTGTCCGTGCTTTTTGTTAACCACTGTAAAGCTGAGCTTTGCTGAGTCCTGCATGCTCTCAGCACAAGCCCTTAGTGGCTGCCTGGCTTTGAACTGCTGGCACAGAACTACCCGCTCTTCATGGAACACTCGTGTTGTTTGGAATATATGGGGTAAGTCTATGTGGTTTTATACAGAGCAGGTTTTAATTTCACTTTGATACTTTGTATAGTAGCAGACTATTTTGTCAGCTACCTTGTTAATTTTAACTGCTCCTTTTAAAATTAAATCTTTAAGGTAAGGAGAGCAGTCAGTAGTATGGAGAAAAGAACTTTCTTCTCTTTATCATTTATATTAAATGTTCAGAAAACTAAGTTTGTGTGTTGTTACAACTTTTCAGGACTCCATCTGGAGCCTACAGTCTGTGCGACAGACTAAAGTTTCCTGGCTCATCTGCTGCCAAATGAGAGGGTGTGTGCTTGCACCAACATACACACCTTAGGCTGTGCAGCTGTAATAGATGTGTGCAGTGTAAAGCCTTTCCCTCTCGTTAAAAACTAGTCTTTCCTGGAGTAAACTGCTGGCCAGTCATGGAAAAATGGTGAAATTAGGCCGCTGTCATGAAACAGCTATGTTCCTCATGTTCAGAGGAGGGCCACAGAAATGATCAGAGGGATGGAACCCCTCTCCTGTGAGGAAAGGCTGACGGAGTTGAGATTGTTCAGCCTGGAGAAGAAAAGGTTCCGGGGACATATTATTGCAGCCTTTCAATAGTTAAAGAGGGCTTACAAGATATATGAGGGCAGAGTTTTTAATTATGTCTGTAGTGATAAGATGAGGATATTGCTTTGAAACTATAAGAGTAAATTTAAATTAAGTATAAGGAAGAATTTTTTATGGTGAAGTTGATGAAACACTGGAACAGGTTGCCCAAAGAGCCTGGAAACATTCAGGTTAGATCTGGCTCTGAGCAACCTGATCCTGTTGAAGATGTACCTGCTTATTGCGAGGAGTTGGACTGGATGACCTTTAAACTTTCCCCAAACCATTCTGTGATTCTAGAGCACGAAGGTGAGTTTTATATACACTAACCCTCTGCCATTTGTTTGCATGTAAAGAGAAAATGTAGGATGAGTTTGTTCTGGTGCTGCCTGGAGAGGACAGCCATGCTTGTGATGCGCCTAAGGTGACATATGTCCATGAAAAGTGAGAGTGACTGAGAGTTTGGGATGTTATTCTTGGACTAGTGCTGTCGTGTTTGTCAACTTGTCCTCAGCGTGCACCTTTGCATAAGGGAATGGTAAGGAGGAAAGCAGACTTAGTAACACAGAGCAGAGACAATGACACATGCATACATTTATTTGGGGTTTATAACTCATGTTCACAATGCAAATGTATGTGGTCTAAGGCTGAAAAGGAATTCTGGCCTTGGAGACATGTGGTCTCTAAAATCATAGTCAGGATAAAAGTGGCAAAACCAGCTTTGGTGCAAAGAAAAAAGTATTCATTTACTTCTGCCTCTCCTCAGTTCCAGCAACCAGTCTCAGTAGCTGTGCAGAATTACTGCTGCAGCAGTTATGTTTTGAGGTGGGTGGGAATTTTCTAGTGAATACTGTTCTCCTTAGAAAATACCACTTCACTGAATTAAAAGATTCTTATGAAAGTGCTGGTACAATATTGCAGAAATGTGCCTTAGCAGCAGAGGAATTTTCTCAGCACCAGGACCAAGCACTGCAATTAGAAGAAAGGTCCACTTCCAGAATAGCCTGTATAGGTTAAGGGACTTTTTTACTTCTTGAGAACTGGAGCTCAAAATATGGGGACTTCTCCTGGGCCGAGAGTTCTGACCTGCCCTGGAGGTGGCCTTCTGTTCAGATAAAGCTCAGAATAGGAGAAGCTTTGAAACCTCAACTTCAAAGGAGTGAGAAAAGGTGTTTCAACCTGCTGTATTCTCCTTTCAGTGGCCTGCCCCTCAGTGCATGGCTTTGGTGAGGCACCTTCAATTAAGTATGGAAACAGCCTTTGCTTTAGCATGAACTTGGCAGGTCTCATTATGTCAGAAGTCAATCTCTCATGTGGTACCTCATGACTGCGCTCGTGAGCAGGTCTTCAGCCAGGCAATATATTTAAATTGGTGTTGAATCAGAATCACAGTGGATCAATGGCCTCTGTCAAAACCCAGTGGCCCTCCTGGACAGACTGAATTTGTTTGCCAACACTGAGGTGCTAGAGCGTAATTTCGGATCAATGCAGATCAGCGCATGTTAGGCAGTAAGGAACAGCAGACCAGGACAGTTGAATTGAGTCATGTGGTATCCATCCATTTTTGCAACTCTGATGGAAATACTTCTCCATTCCTGGTGAAAGTGTTTCTCCATCCTGTCTAATGCAGTTTCCTCTGTGTTCATGAGGAAGTGGCTGTAGAATCAGCTCAGTTTCCTGCCTAGGAAATGCTCAGCAGTGTCTGGGCCCTCCTTTCATAATATGCCCTGGGGCCTTGTGACAGAGCAGACTCAGCCAAGGACTAGTTAATGTTTGATCTAAGGAACAGAGTTTCTGGCTCTACAGACAAATTCCATTTACAGGTGACTTAACAGAGCAGGAAGTGATATCTATCACAGGTATCAAGTATCTACAGCCAAATGCACACAATGCAGTATTAGGGAATTTCGTAGTCATACAAGTATTATGTTGGGGAGCTTGGCAATTCAGCAGGGTTTTGGATTTAGCAATCATCTACAAACAGGGATAAATGTCCAAAATAGCTGTCCTTGTACTTCTGGGTCACCTGGCACTAATAGTCTTCCTTCCCTAAAATGATCTAATTGATTTCCACAGATGTGAAATCTTTTAAAATGGTCTCATAATCATATGCTGACATATATGTAAAGAAGTGTCTTTTCAGAGAGAAAACTGTAAAAGGGAGAACAATTGAAAGTGGAAGTCTCTTACCAGCGACAGACATTGTGAACAAGCAGCTTGGCCCTTCCAGGCAAAAAAGCAGGGCTTAAATTAGGTAATAATTTGGGATTTCATTGCCTACTATGCCATTTGTTCCCTTTTGCTACCTGAGTGTTCCCTAACCTGTGTTTCTCCTCTCCTTTCTGACTGATGGGTGTGGATGTTGCATTTGTTTGGATGCATGCTAAAAAAGGAGGCAGAGGAACTACAGCTGACGAAAGTCTAAGTTTAAACAGGATTCTCATGGATTTAAGGAGTGAATTTCAGACTGGTCAGCCTACTGCCAGAAAGTCGTGAGTCTGATGCAAATGAATGTCGTAGCTTCTGCTGACACTCTCCCAGCTACATTCCTTCAGAAGTGTGCTAAGGGAGTTTGCAGTTGCTCTCAGCAAAGCTATTCCTGAGTTTACCCTGCTGTTCTCTGACTGTAGAAACACAGGGTTTCTGAGTGTCTCCATGCCATCAGCATGATGCCAACAATAAGAACACAGGGAGGTTGCTTTGTCAGTGGCTTGTGCTGTTTCAAATGCTGCTTCAATGGGAGACATCACTCCCTCCACGTTGAGCATTTTTGTAATTGTGCACGGAGAGCTTGGCTGCTGCAACTGCATCTAAGGCGGACAGGAAAGAGTGGGAAAGTGGGAGAGAGTGGAGAAGGATACGCTACATCCATCCCTTCCTTGAGCCCTCAGGAAACAGAGGTGATACAGAGGTGGCTTCAGCTGAGGTGCAGGGTTCAGACTTGCTGGAGTCTGAGTTCTCTTCTCTGTCTCCCAAGAGTGCCAGTGCAGTGAGCTATTCTCCATCCTGCTACCTCAGCCAGGCGCTCCAGCAGGCACAGGTTGGTGTGGATTGCATCTGATGTGAGGGTGGGATAGAACTGAGTGCAATCTGTGATGGGAATTTGCCAACAAGGCAGCAATTATAGATATGGGATTATATGTGTGATGGACCACTGCCACTTCTGTAATGTTTCTAGAGAGAATGACAGGAGCCATTTTAGGATGAGGCTGCTGCTCCCTGCTTGATGTCAGGGATCCTTCCTGGGCTCTGCAAGAAGATTAAGAAGTCCAGAAGCAGACAGCTGTAATCTGTGCATTACCCCTGGTTCCTGCTGAGACAAAACAGTGATAAAAGCAGCTTCTCCCAGTCGTGCCAAGCAGTAGGACAGAGACAATGGGCAGAAACTGATATACAGGATGTTTCACCTGAACATGAGTAAGGGCTTCTTTACTTTTTGAGTAACTGAGCAATAGAACAGATTGCCCAGAGAAGTTGAGGAGTCTCTTTCTCTAGAGACACTCAGAAGCCATCTGGACAGAATCCTAAGTAATGTGCTGTAGGGAGTTGTGCTTGACCAGGCAGGTTGGACTAGATGACCTCCAGTGGTGCCTTCCAGCCTTAACCATTCTGTGACTCTCTGATATTTGGTCCAGGTCCTGGTTTGATATCCCATTACAATGCTAACACTGCTATTGTGCCTCTTTTGGGAGCCAAACTTATTTTCTTTAATGAGCGTTTCTTAGGGATGGGGCAAGAAATATATTAGGGTAGGCTGCTTTTTCTCAATGGATATTCAGAGTGTATCATCTGGGAGAGCTTCCAGCTCATTCTAGCTTTTGTTTCCTTAATAGAAGTCAGGATCAGAGCCATAAGATATTTCTAGTATGCAGATTGCCAGAGATCTAAAATTAATATGTGGACTTTCTTGTCCCAAGAGATCAGTGAGCCTAGGGATAGCTTTCTTCAGAAAAGCCTAACTATCTGCCTTTGTGTGATAGCTTTCCCTCCCAAATAGGCAAATATAGGCTTTCTGAGTTAGCAAGGACATGACAGTTTGGACTAGCTAAGCCAGATTTGGATGCTGCCGAGATGAAAAAGTGGGATTTTTTTTTTTAGAGTTTCCTCTGGCAGAGAAAAGTTTCACTAGCATTCTTGGTCAAAGCCTGTATGAATCTGTTTCCTAGCAGAAAACGTGCTCATCTTTCTTCCCACTTCTGTCACAGTCTCTTCCAGAGGATTGTGGTGGTGGGAAGGAGCAATTGCATTGGTTTGGGGGACTCAGTTTGCTGTGAGCACCCCAGCCCGCACTCCATGCTGTCTGGAAAGAATGACGTGAGGAAATAGGAGCTCAGAGCCTGGGGAGAAGCTTTGCAGACCACCTGGCTTTCAAATTCCTGGCACTGCTCAAACTTGTCTCTGTAGGAAATCCATGTTCTAAGTCAAGCTCAGGTCACATGAGAAAATGAATTTGGCAGGAATATTATGATTCCCTACTGATCTGCCAACAAATCCACCCCAAGCATCTTGCTCCATGGCTCTACAAGAATAGAGCAGCACAACTGACAGCCCAGTGTAGAAAAGAGGTACTTATAGAAGTGCCTGGAGGTGGCTTGTGCAGGCTCTCCCATGATCCAACACTGCTGCAAGCTGACTTCCCCTAGCTCTGCATTCTCCTTTTACAGAAAAATAAAAGGCAAGGGCTGAGGAAGAGCTCGAAAGCAAAGAGAATTAAGGTGGCAGGAAAAAAGACATTCCTTCGTTTTAGTGTTCTGTGTTCCTACTGTCCTAGGAAGACCTCAGTTCTCCTGGGTGCTATTTAGGCACTCAAAAACTGTACAAATGGAGGGACAATTCATACTTTTTTGCCCACCTGACCTCCTCTGACATCATTAGTAGCAACTGGTGAGATGTTGCCGTTGCATTTAAGTACTGTCTTGTGCATTGTTTTTCCCAAAATATCTCAGCTTCAGAGCAAGGTGCATAAAGAAAATGAAATTAAAAATGACTTTGGCAATTATAGGAGAAATAAGCAGCCATTGAGCTTAATGCAGATGCCATGATGGGAAATATAATCTCATTTCCTCTTCTTTTTTTGTCTTTTGTGGTAGGTGCTCTATTATCAACTTTATATGGGATGTTCAAGAATTTCATTGCATTGAGCATATTTGGGAATTGGAAGGGCTCTTTATTACAGAAGGCAGAGATTTTTGAGATGGGCTGTCAACAACTTGCAATGCTCTGACATCCCTTCAAGGTGACTGGATGATGTGCTTTGTACAGAAGTGCCCCTGGAGGCAGTATAACTGGAAACACTGGATTGTCTCTTCAGGCCACAAATTTTTGAAAATTAGAGGCCTGAAATTAGATATGTAAATCAGTCCTTCTGTATGCATAAGCACAAACATAATAACAGAAGGTCCTGATTTTCAGAGTTGTTGCTGTAAGGTCTAACTGTGGACACTCAAGGCTGAAACTGTGAACTGTTTCCTAGAGGAACTGAGTAACCACACTTTTGAATAATTTTCTTTTAGATCTGTGAATGTGACTGTGTATGTGTTTATGTGCCTGTTGATCTCTGTATCTTACATAAATGTAAGGCATACATACATTTACTTACAGAAGACATGTATGTATAAGCAAATAAGTATACAAACAACTAAACATATTATTTATATGCCTTTATATTTAAATTACCTTAGTTCTCCTAGGAGGCAATTAGGAATGTCTAATTATTCACTGAAGTGGAGAACAACCTGAAGAAAAATCTTTCCAAATCCAATTATGAGAAAAGCAACTGAGAATGATGGCAAAGGTCCCTCCCCTGGTAATTATGGAAATAGAGTGAGTGTGGCTGCAGTCACTGCATCACTGTGGGCACAATAGCATTTTGTTATCCTTCAAATTGTCTTACCCAGTGCTCTCCTCTTTTTAGGGGGATAGGTAAAGGTGACAAGCAGGAGCCTGAGAGCAGAGTTTGTGAAATGGCTGAGGTCTGGATTCTAGAAGCTGAATCTGTTGTCTTTATGCGTGTTGGGACTATATCTGCTCTGTGACTCTCAGGGGATCGCAGCCGCTCTAGTTAGTTAGTGGGGAATGCTTCTGCTCCCACTTTGCACTGACCAAATATTTGAGCAGCAGGAGAAGGCAGAAAATAGGCTGAAGGAGCCAAGTTATTTCAAAGGCAGTCTGTGGTGAAAGGGCACCTGCCTGAGGCTGAATGAGGCATCCTCCTCCTTCCCTATGAAGGTGGGGGGAGGTGGATGCCAGCAGTACCCCAAAGGGGGTTTGTCACCTGGGAATCGTTCTCAAGGTGAAAACATCGATTTGCCAGTGCCCTCAAAAACTGGAGAGGCTTAGGGAGGGAATTAAGCCTTGTGCTCTGCTCAGATGGGTGCTCTGGTGGCCTGTTCAGGAGTCAATTAAACCATGTAGTTAGAGCTGGGATACACTCAGCTGTCAGCAATGGAAAGGACAGGACGTAAAAGACTTGCCTGCCAGGGGAAGGAAACAGATCGAAAGTTCTCCCTTAACATTTTTTCTGGATGTGTCTTGCTGCCACTGAAGCTTTCTCTAACAATTTTGGACTTGGATCTTGCCAGGAGGGGCTGTGGGCCCCCCCTGCTGGGAGGGCTGGAAGAGGAGAGCGGAGGGATGGCCAGGTCCGCCTGGAAATGTCCTGGGTGCTTCCACACATCTATTTCCCGGAGAGCCACCTGATGGTGCTGTTTGTTCAAGTTCCTGGCCGCCGAGGCCCCTCTGAGCCTGCAGAGTTGTGTGTGGACCTGCATGTAGATCTGCCTTATCACAGGGCGTTTAATTAATAAATAAATGATAAAAAAAAGGGCTGCATCGCCCACCTGGCTCTGGCGGTGGGAGATCACCTCTCTGTGAGGCCCTGGGGCAACAACAGATGGGTTTTTAAGCTCAATTTCAAGAAAGTACCTTGGAAAGGTCTGGGGAAAGCCAGGCCTGGGTGTCTCAGCATTTTGCGGAGGCTGACGATGGCTTGCTAGGTTTTCCTAATTTATTTTGCATTCTCCTCACAGTTTCCATTGTGGAGCTTTCCCGTACAAGGATTAACCATCACAAGCGGTGCAGTGCAGCTCTGGCAACCTCCCTGGAAAACACGCATCCTGAATAATGATGACTGCTGAAAGCAGGACAGAAAATCCACCCTTCTGCTCCTTAAATCAGCACTGGCTAGAAGTACCCCAGACAAAGAGCAGTGCTGGGTGGCACCCCCATTCCCACAGCCTGCCCCCCTTCAAACCTGGCTCACTCTCTACGGGGGCTCTCATCAAAGCACACAGACAAGGCAAGAAATGCTGACTCTGGGATGCTCCTGCCCAGCATCACATATCTATTTGGGGAGGGCAGGCTCCCCAGTTCCTCTGGAGGGTACAGGCTTGTGTTTTCCATTTTAGGGAAGGCAGTTAAGGACTAGCAGTGCTTTGCAGTGTAGGTGCAGGGATAGAGGTGATGAACAGTCAGGGCCAGCATGTGGGGAGAACAGGAAGCTCAACTTCCTGCCTTGCCTAGTTCGCTTGTGGCTTGTGACAGAGGGCAGCAAGTAGTACTTAGCCCAGGTTGCCCTATTCACTCCTGCCACAGGCAGCACCACCGGTGGGTCTTGCTGAAGTGAACAGGCTGGCTTCTCGTTTGTTTCTCGCTGTCAGAACGATGAGTCCAAGTAGATTTCTTTCTGTTTGTGTTTGCTGCTTGTTTGTGCCGACAAAACACACGCGTAGTTTGTAGTTCCCTCATTTCAGCTGGTTGCTGTTCCATTTTAACGCGAGGCACTTCGTCGGAGGTCATTTACCCAGTATGTTGCTGGGCCATTTACAAATATGAACTGATGAATATTTCATCATTGTTCACCAGGAATTCTGTTGAAGTGTGGAGCTTCATGGCAGTGAGTCAGTATGTGATGCACTCAACCTGAAATTGTTTCTTTGCAGCATCTCTCATCAGGCATGCTAACTGCTGACGTCGGGAGAGGGAGGAATACACATTTGTATTAATACAATACTCTTTATCTCACCTTGATTCTACTTAAATATCTGTGGAATCAGTGTTGCTTTTGATGAAATAGCAAGAGCAGCCATATATTCCCATTCACGCTATACCCAGTCTTCCTTCCCGCAGTGCCACACCTCCGGGAGGGAGGCTCTGCTGGAATCAGAGACTCCCTCTTTAGAATAAGCACTTGCAGCAGAGGAGGAGGTGGTGAGACCAATTCATCTTGCTGCAAAACATTCTAATGTAAGCAGGGCAGGGTGTGCAGGGGACACATGCCCGTGTTAATACCTGCTTGAGACTGCAAAGAGCCTGGAGCAATCGTTCTGCAGAGGGAGACCCAAGCTATTTGTCTCAGAGTCCAATGATGATTCAGGCACCAGCATCATTAGGTGCTTTATTGCTGAACCAACTGAAAAAATCAGAGTCTGGGATAGAGAACCAAGGTTGACAGCAGGATCTGTAAAGGTAGTTTTCCCTGCAGCTGAGAGGGAGGATGTTTCTCTGTTGATGGTGGTCAGGCAGCAGAATATCCCAGCTGCATGATGCAGATGTGCTGGTGGCAGTGCCTCCCTCCTCACCAGCTGACTGAGGAAAAGCCAGTGTGAAGGTGTCCTGTGTAATGGTGATGTTAACACCAGTGTAAAACAGTATTGCACTCCTGGATTTTCTGACTGTGTAGCTTTCATGATGATTGAAGTCTCACACTGTGGAGCACAGTGTTTCACTAGTGAAAAATAATCCAGCCAAGAAAGGCCCTGTAAGCATCCATACTTCTTCAGCCCTCTCCTTTGGTGCTGTTGGTGGCAACTCTGGGAGCCTGAAGGAACAAATTTTGTTGTGACTGTGTCAGATACAGCAGAGGGAAGGGAGGTCATGTGTACCTGAAAGTCGTCTCCATCCCCACACATTCAGAAACCTCTCTCTGGTGCCCAGACCCCAGGGATGGGCTGCAAAATGTGCCTGCTATTTATTTAATGCTGGATGGTTTTCTGCTGCTCCTGAGCTAGAGTGAAGGAGAGAAGTTGTGAATAGACAAAATTTGGTAGCTGTGTGGGAAGTAGGAGGTCATCTTGACATATGCAGAGAAGAAAAGTTGGTCGTTTGGAACCAAGCTCCACAATTCCTCTGAATGAAAAATGAGATAGATTCCTCATCTTTTTACTCTTTCATCTCAGGTTGTCTATCTTAATATGTCACTATTGATGTTAATATGTCAATATTGCAGTGTGCCTGGCACAGTGTGTGCCTACGCAACAGGCCCTCCGATGCTGCACTGCAGCAGCCAGGTCCTGCAAACCTGAATGCTCTGCTTTGTGTGAAGCTCTTGCCATACACTGTGCACAACAGAGGTGGGAAGTTTTTGAGACTGAGTGAGTTTTGTGCTGATGACACTGTCTAGACTCTGCTATTCAAAGAGCTCTACTATGTACTCTTGGTATATAAACTAGCCCACAGAAGTAAGCTATCTGGAACTAGCTTTAATTTTAATGATCTGTAGCATTTGCTGTAGGGTTTGTTGTTGTTGTTGTTGTTTTCTATTTAAGATTTTGTGAAGTCTATAGAGACTGGAAGTCTGTAGAGCATGGACAGCCCACCACTGTGCTATTCCTATCTGCTTGTGTATTTATAGATGTACAGTATGCTTTCTCTTATTGCATGTTTTCACTTACTTTCTGGAAGAACCCCCCGAGAGATCTGGTTCTCCTAGGCACAACTGTCCTTTGGCTCCTGGGGCTAGCTTCCCCTCAAAAGGGCCCAAACCCAGTGAAGACATTTGCTGAAAAAATACGGTTAGGTGGGATCTACTTTTTGTGACCACAAATTTTAATCACCATTCTGCCAGACATTTCAGTAATATGCTGGGGAAAATAAATATTTTTTACTCCTTTAAACCACTCTGTGCTTCATCTCTACTTTTTATGAGTATGTTTTGGAAGATTTTTGTTTGTGTTTTATTCTTTTTAAACTTGGCTTACCTTTTCATGTTTTTTCAGGCTCATACCCTACAATACAAAGTGCTCAGTGAAAGCCAGCTTGTAAAAGGAGGATAATGTCTGGAAGTTAGATATATGGGAACTTGATGCCAATATTCATGATATGCAATGAAAGCAGGCAGTGTGGAAAAGAATGTGAGGGTGTCCTAGACTCCATGATAATCTCTATTGGGCTTCCTAGTAGATTTTAAAAAAGTATACTTGGATTTTTAATTTGACAAAATGTAATGACAGAATGAAACTGATTCTGTAGTCAGTTTTTCCAAAACAGCTCAATTAACCTGTCGATCTTTAAAATACAATTAATAACTTTTTGTAGAGTGAGACTTCTTTTCTGTGGGGGTGCAGGCATATGTGGGTGGTTACTCAACATACATGGTACTCTAATCTCTTCTCACTGTCTCTCTTCCATTCTCTATTTTTGATGCACACAGATATTATGGGCTAGAATTTGCCACTTCTGTCAACCCAGAAATAAACAGGACTAGTCATAGGGCAAAACATGACTTGCTACAAATGCAAGTGACAGAAATTGTACCCAAATGGTCATTTTTGGTAACACTTGGTTAGTTTCCAAAGTGGAGAGCAAATTACTGAACTTGTATTGGCATCTACCAGAAAAAAGAAGAATGATTGCCATTCTAGAGCAACTTGGTGAAGGGTGGGCAATTACAATGAAAATTGCTATTTAAGGCAGAGTCTAAATTTTGGTTCAGGGTAGGTTTTCTCAGCAGCCTAGCTGACATTTCTCAGTATTTCACACTATGATTTTACAGTACTTCAGCCATGAGTTAAGTAAGTTCAGACTTTGCATGAAAGAGTAAATATAGCAGAGTTCACTTTTTTACTTAAAAAGTAGATGCTGCACCTCTCTGTGTCACCCATTAGTCACTTTTGTCACCAGACATGGTTACTGTATGTTCTGCCAGGAGATGTCTTTGCTTGTCCATCTCTTAAGGAAGCTTGGACTGTGAGCACCATCAATTCTGGTTTAGATTTTGAGGTAGCAGAGGAAGGACAAGAGGCAACAGGCACAAGTTGCAGCATGAGAAATTACATCTGGGTATAAGGAGGAAAATTTTCACAGGCAAGGTGGCCAAACACTGGAAGAAGTTGTCCAGTCACACTGTGATATCTCATCTTTGGAAACAGGTTTAGATGACCTCCAGAGGTTCTTTTGTGCTTGTTATTCTGTGCTTCCATGATTTTGTGCAAGAGTTTAAGCAAGTGTCTTACACAATCCATACTGCCTCCGTAAGGCACCAGACAGACTCCCAAGAGTCTTTGTACTCCTCTCAGAAACAAAACTCCCTCAACACCCTCCACATTGTGGTCAATTTTCTACAGCTTTGCAGGCTGCCACCCCTCACCCCATGCACAATGAACTTCAGTTTTGCCTTTTTCTTCCTGTATGTGAAAAAGGCTTTTAGACCCATCTCCAGCCAAAAATATCTGCTTTAATGAAGAAACTGAAATGTACATGGAAACATGCAAAAAGTTCGGCTTACTTCAGCCCAGTGCTTTCCAGGTATCTCCCTGTGTTCCTCTATAGATTCCCATGGAAAGCTTCTTCCCCTGGCAAGTGTTGCTAAGGGGAATTTGTCAGAGAGGGTTCTTCTCTTTTCACCAATTGATGTTATGGGTGAGCTCTCTCCTCTCCTTCCCCCCTACAGTTTCAGGCCACCAGGGCTAAACAAACTGCAAATAAGCACTATATCAATATTCAAAATGAAATAGAGAAATTGGCTTAGGTCTCGAGAGGTTGAAATGAGGATCAATGCTTTGGATCAGCCAAATGCTGTTTAGTCCATACTAGTAATTCTGAGTAAGACACAAGGCAAACAGGAATTTTTTCTATAATTTCAGTTCTGAAAAAAATTTCATCTCTTACTCTACGTGAGAAAACAAATCAGAAGACTATCCACAAGTTTTCTATGTTTTTACGGGATTATAGGACAATTCAGTTTGAAATTGATCTTGGGAAATCTGTAGTTCCACCTCCTGCTGAAAGTAGGATAGGCAGTGAGGTAAGACCAGGTTACTCAGGATTTTACTCAACCAGGTCCTTAAATCCTCAAGGACAAAAACTTCACAACCCCCTTGGGCTATGACTCTTCCAAAGAGGTCAGTTGTTCCAAATTTTCTGGAAAAACATTGGTAAACTGAAGCCCTAGTTCAAAGAGGTATGTTGCATTGTCAGCAGAGAACAACCTGACTAGGGCCTGAATAAGTCATTAAAATGTCCTCCAGCCTTCCCGTAACAAAGTGGATCTGGTAGCACTGGAGGTGCCAGGAAGACTGTATCCTAGTTCGAGTTGCAGCTGAGCTTCAATGCCATCACTAGTGCTGGCACCCTCCTTGCCTTCAGCCCTGGAGCTCATCCAGGTCTGGACAAAGTCACACTGGCCTTAAAATCCAGTTCTGAACTCTGCAAGAAACATGGGGGGGTTTGTTAATTTGGTGTGAATGAGAAATACAATTGCTGAAGGGTATTCCTTTATTAGCTGTTAGTGAAGACAGTTCAGGATTTTTGACTGAGATCTGATGCAAATATATGTTACTTTTGAGTCTTCTTTGCAGAAGCTGCTGCTGCTGCAACCTGGGTAAATGATAATGTATGTCAGCTGAGCAGAAAGATGACACGGGTTACTGAGTATGACCTAGGAATTCCTGGTTGAGAGATTATGGCCGGAACTCTGTGGGAAGACAGACAACTGCGAGGTGTAGGATCAGCAAAGTTCCTGAGTACTTGGAAAGATCCTTCTGCCAGATGTTGTGGTCTTAATATTCAGGCCACTTCCATGAGTTTTCATGAGTGATCTATGAGGGCAAGATGGAAAAGTTTCTTGCTTCATTGTCACTGTTTCCTTTTCCGTGGACTTGAACTTGATGAAGCACCTTTTCTGGGTCAGTTTCAATAGGACAGATGAATTTCTGGCATTTATCTTGATACCCAATGCCAGGAAAAAAAAATAAATCAATTTTTAATAATTCCTTTTTAATACAGTCTTCCTGTCTCCCTGCTCAGAATATCCAAGGTCACCAAGAGCTGCACAAAGGCATGGGAGCGGTGAATGCTGTGCTCTGAATGTTATCACACGCTGTCTTGTTGTTAGGTTCATAGGTTGCTTTGAAGGACTTCCCATGGCAGTGTGTAATAGTAATCCTAACCTGACATACTCAGATGGCTTCTTCATTAACCAAGCAAGGGCAAGAAACAGCTTGTTTGAAGCGATGCGTGTTTCCTTTTGATAATGATGCCCTCCATCAGCCTATTCATGGTAGAAGCAGTGCTTAATTAACAGCTTTCCTATGGTCCCTTGTCCCCCTCTGTTCTGGCTCAGAGCTCAGTCATGGTGGCTTTCTCACTTTTGTACGCTGCCACAGAGGCCGCTCTCTTTGTCCTTCTAGAGAAGGATGGCAAGCCATGGCTTGTATTTTGGGATAATTACGGAGAGAAACATGTCTAACATGCTGGGCTTTCTTCAATCAAAGGGAGTGAAGGAGTAAAAGTCATCTGAAGCGTGCAAGTGGCACAAGTTTCAAACTTAAGGAGGTTAGGGTACCCAGAAGCCCAAATTTCACTCACAGTTAATTAAGTCTAGACTTCTAGGTTTTTTCAGGATGTTGTACCCAAATATAGACATTTCCTTCACACTTTAGTCACAGGACAATTCAGATAAGTTGAGACTTGTTTTCCACAAGGCACAAAGTACTTTTCATCAGTCTTTTAATTTGGTAGCGTATACTAAACATTCTTTGGGGTTTTTTTTCTGCTTTTCCCCTTTCAAACTGTGCTGCTGTATATCCTTTACAGCTCAACATGTTGTTCAGTGTAGGGACTAAATCCTTGTGAGAGGAACCCATCTGCAGTCCTTGGGTAGGCCCCTGTAAGATTAGCGCATAGGTGGTCATATTTTATGTCCTGTTCTAATCAACTTTCCTGCTTTTCCCCTTCTGTGTTGTGCTTCAGATTTCAGGGATATTTGCAATTTGTATCTGTACTAGCCCTACTTTTAATCAAAAAAGCAATAGAAATTAGGTTTCCTTTTGCAACTGATCTGCTAGCAAAGCTGTGCTTGAAAATGAACAGGTGACCAGGTGAAAATGAACTCGATGACCACAGGCCTCTATTAATAGTTTCACATGCATAGAGCTGTGTTTTAGAACCAGCAGTTTCCAGGATGAGCAGCTTTTTCCATGTTGACACTGCAAGTAACAACTGAAAAAGTTTGGAGACCTCATCTTTGTCTATAAATACTCCAAATGAATTTTTCTTGGCCTCTTCTAAGGTCTTGTAACTTAAACTATGTGGTAAAATCCAACCACTGAGGATTTATGAAGCTTGGGTAATGACAATTTATTGACCTCTGTGTTCTTGCTCATTTACAAAGAGAGTCAGCTGAAGGAAAGGCATTCATACTTTATTACTCTTCCTTGAACAGTGACATTTTTATTCCCTAAGAATTGTTTTTCTTTTTAATTTGGAGGCAAAACACAATTTCCCTTAATTTGACACATAACAGAAGATTGGCCTGAGATGCTTTGAATTCCTTTTCTAATAAATACAAATTTCACTGTCTAATCTTTCTAGTAACTGCAAGATTAAAGTTGAACAACAGACTGTTCAAGAGGAATAAAAGTAATTTCTGAAGTGTTGTAATTGCATTTTTTCCTACAAGAAAATACATATTTTTGACTGCTCCTTCACAAATCATCCTAATTTCAGTTGATGCTCTGCTATTACAAATATCTCAACAAAATTATAGAAACTGTTATGACCATATCAGAAATAATTGTGTCCTAAACCATACACTACTGCAAAACTAACAGCTCTGGCAAGAGCAAATGCCAGCAATGCTACTCTGCCACCAAACGTGTAAGGGTTTGTTGGCTGTCTCAGGCTCACTAGAATATATAGTGGCTGAATTTTGCCTGCTTTCCCTTAATAGAAAGCACTAATTTTGGTCTTTATTCTCTCTCCAGCTGTCAAATCCCTGAAACTTATAAAAATATAATTATCTGTGATACTCCAGCCCTTCTTTCAAATTTGGTTAAAATTAGCTAAGGAGAAAATTTACTAAAGGGAACCGGCAGGCAGGAATCAGGCCAAAAATACATCAGCCATCATGTCAGTTGTGTGTTTCATGGGTAGCTGCTGATTTAGTAGTGCATTTCTCCCAGACCAGCCCTTGGAGATAGCTACTCTGGTGTCCAGGAGCTGTGATTCTTTGGTGCCTGTTTCAGTGAAGAGCTACTTGGAAATGTTTGGGTCTGTCCCCTCCAAGCACCACTGAGTGCTGTGTGTTGCTGCATGCTGTCAGAGGGGGCTTAGCAGACTGAGGGTTTTTTGTTCCCTGTGGATTTGGGGGCACACCTGACACCTGTACACAAGGCAGTGGGGCTGCCCCTATGGGCCTGTGTGTGGCTGAGGTCTGTAGGTAAAAGCAGCAATGAGGCTGTAACAGCATGGGACTCCTCTCTGGAGAAAAACCTTGGCCCTCAGTGAGTACCAACTGCTGCACAACTTCGTGTTGCTGTGTGGTTATGGGCAGAAAGAGCTTTAGATCTGAGTTAAAGCAATAAATCTCCCTGTTCCAGGGACATTTTTGACTGGACAAGACACAGTCCAGCTGTGCTGTTTTGAGCCTGTGTAGAGTAAGGTGCATTTAAGTGTGTGGTAGGTGCTGTATACAAGGTACAACACCTGTTTGTGCGTGGCACTGTCACCTCAATTGCACAGTGTCTTCTACAGGCTCTGATGAAGCTGATTTTCGTTGAACTGGGGAGGGGTTACAGGTCTTGGGCCCTACTGCTGCAGAGGACCCATATGCCTGGATTTAACTGTGTGCCTGAGAGGATTCCCATTGAAATTCGTAGGCATATTCATCTAGGTACATTTAAGCTGCATGGGCTGTCCTGGCTGGGGTCTTTCTGCAAGGTGTGTTTAATATGCTAAGCCTGCAAAGACAGCACAACCACTACTCTACTTTTGTAAAGGACACAGGAGTGTGACACCTGGCTTTTCAAGGTGCCCTGCAGTGCTGAAGAATGAAAAAAGTGTTTCTCCATTGCACAGTGCAATTTGGTCAAGAGATTTCAGGGAGACCCCTAAACTAGTTAGCTATAAGTACGGTAAGCAATATAGCTGCATTAGCACAGAGCTCAGCTAGGTTAATTAGCATTGTGCAGCATAGACATATCCTAAATTTCTGCTATGGTTTCCTCAGTGATGCTTTTTCAAACCACAGCTTGAAAATAAAATATGATTTTTTTTTTCACCCCTCCAAAACACTGTGCTAGGAAAGCTTGCATACATTTTCCTTTTTTATTATTTCACTATCTTCTCTTTTAAAATAAATTCTAACCTGACTACCTCATTTTATTTAATTTTATTTTTTTTGCTTTTATTGGTGGCATCCTCTCATTCATCTGAGCTTGGATCCCCTGTAAACAAAAGCTGTTTCAGCTGAGGCACAGAAGATACTGCCTCTGTATTATAAAAAGTATCATTTCAGTTCCCTCATGACCTCGTGATAGAAGGCTAGACATGATCAGAAAAGGAACAGAGATCTAACAATATTATGTCCCTACATAAATCTACACACTTCTGATCACGCTATCTCAAATAGGATGCAGTAGGACTGGAAAATGCTCCTGAAAGGGTAAGGATGAAAGATGTTGTGAGAGAGTAAGTCACATTCTCCAGTCTGTGGAAGAAGTAACTGTGGGGAGACACTGGGGGGCTGCCATGGTGGTCTGCTGTGAACAGCATGGAGAAGGCGAGTAAGGCGCTGCTAAAGGCTGCTCCAGTACGTGGTAAAATTCCCTGAGGGAACAGGTCTGGAAATCTTCAAGGAAGGAGCCTCCTCTCAGTGACTGATAGGCAGTGGAACTTATTGCCACAGTGTGTGGGCAAGTCCAAATATTTAAAAGAAGTTAAAATAAGGACATGGATTACTTTGATGGTATTCATCAATGATTAAGTGGAATCAGGAAAGTAAGGCTGGATTATTCCTCTCAAAGCAAGAATAAGACTATTATCCTTTGTGCTTCTAGGACTGGTTGTGGCATCACTGGATCACCCACTAGGTTATTTTAGGTCCTAAGATGTCTCTACCTGTGACTGCAAATCCACCCTTCTACACAGCATAAATTCTTAAGATAAGCTTTGAAGATCAAGGGAGAAAGACCCCAAACACTACTGTCTGAGGTGTATTTTATCACAGAGGAAGAGTATCATCATAACTCTACCTGCTTGAAAAGACTGAGAAAATGAAAACTGCCATGGTGTGTCAGAGGTTGATGCCTACCCTGACACACTTCTCCTGCATTCTTTAAGTCAGGTGCTTTGGGAATTCCTGAGATTAAAGTCACACAAGTGTTGCTCTACTTGGTCAAGTACAGTAGCTATTTTAGAGCCCTGTAAATTGGAAATAAGGGCAGGGAAAAAATGAGATACAGCCAAGATGGTAAGAATATGTATGAGGCCTCAGTTCTGCAACTGTTTAAATGTCCTGTATATGGTTCACTTTCAAGCAACATACTAAGGAGAAGGTGGTTTTGCAAGGAGACTCTTGGTACACTAGAGAATAAACTACATTTAATACTTGCTGAAGTCTTATATAACTAACTTTTTTTAAGAGGTAGTCACTTTCCATGGCATTTGTTTAATGTCTGCATGGTGATTTTCCTCCTCCTGGCCCCACTATCCCAAGAATTAGATGAATGAATGGAATGAAATCATGGACCATTGGCATTTTTCCATCCTCCAAAGTGATATGATACAAAAATTTAAGCTTATATGGATTTTGGAGTTGGTTTGATGTTTGGGGGAGTAAATACAAAATTTCTGTATTCAGATTACCTCTGCCCACCTGGAGATTCATTCTGGGTCAACGGGATTACCAAAAACTAGACTATGGGCAGAATAACACAGGTCTAAATATACTGGGTCTAGAGATGGCTAAAATATCATGATTGGTCTCTGATCTTGGTTGTGTGAAATAAGTCAAAAATAGTGATATTTTTGCTAGAAGAGTTTGTTCTGTCTCTGCCTCTATACCTGGCAGAGAGGCAGTAATTCCAAGGCACAAATCAGAAACTCCCACATGCAGCCCTTGATTGCTTCTTTTTCAACTTACCATGCAATTGCCATATGTGAATCTAGCAAGTGACACTTCCTAATCTAAAGCACTATCACTTTCCTAAAAGTACAAGCTTAAATAAACTGCATGATCAGGCAAATTTAATCAATGCCAAGTCTGGAAATTGAAGAAGGATGGACTTCTAAGCGGACAAATGCTCCCTGTTGATACTGGTGGCAAAATGTCCAGAAGTCTGATGTCACAAAGACCTGTGAAATAAAACCTATTGAATGCAAGGTATACTGAAACTCTGCTACAGTGGTCAAGTTGTCTCTTTTTTGTTTTCCTCCTTTTTTGTTTTCCTCCTCTGTCTGTTCTTCTACTGAGATCATCAACAAGTACATCAGGGCAGCACAACAGATAATCACACCTTCGCTTAGTTTAGCTTTCCCAATATTTAAAGACCTATCTTTGGCAAATATTCCGAGCATCCCAGATACATGCATACAACCCACAGAGGTTGTTTGCAGACAGTAGAGGAAAATAAAAAATGAGGCAGTCTAGGAAATGTCTGTCTTAGTCTTCTCCATGCTGAAACAAAAGTGCTTCCTTAGAAAAGATCCAGAGCCAGCACATGCAGGCACTGCAGGATTAAGATGGATTTGAGTCTGGATCTCCAAAGCACTGACAGGTAAATTACAAAGGGCAGAATCTTCACTACTGGTGATTTAGGAGGCATGAAGAGACGCAACTTGATTTGTGGATCCCAAGTGGAGTTTTCAAGGCTGACAATTAATAATAGGAAATTGACTTGTAAACTGAATGAATCTGACACAGGGTCATGAGAGCAAATTACATTTGGAAGCTATTGTGCCATTTTTCTGGTTACTTGTAAGAACAGTGAATAGTGTGGAATTTTGTTTGCAGATACTTTCTGACTTTTCTCCTTCCGTGCTTTTCTCCTGCCATCTCCATCCCAAAAATTCATGTCTTTCTTTGGGGATTTAAGTATTTAACTACTTAATCTTGTAATTTGAAGTAACAAGGCAGTTTGGTGACATTTTACAAGACAAAACCCATTGAGTCCACCTCTCATAACTACATTACTGTTAAAATCCTCATATGACTAATCCCTAATTCCCAGCAGTCTGCTGCAAATAAAATCATACTTTGAACTGTGCTACTTTAGTATACCAAATAAAGCTCCCACACGACTTCCAGATCAGCTCAGAGTTTGGTAAGCCTAAAACCATGGTGATGTTTATACAGATCACAGACTGTATTAAATAAAACTTTCCCCATAAACGTTTGTGGGAGATTATATTAAGCTCAACAGTCTATGAAATCTCCTTAAAAATGCAGGGTGCTTGGCCTCCTGTGGAATGGTATTTAGGAAAATTAAGTCACAAAAGTGTATCCCTAGTCCTCCACAATTGAAGGACTATTCTGAAAAAAAAAAATCCGTTGCCTATGCTGATTTTCAGCCCCATCCTTTCAAACTTGCATGCAAAGGGCCCTTTGGGAAACAGCCTGCTTTGGACACAGATTCGCGGGCGCAGAAGATCTCTTTTAGTCGTATTCCTTTCCAACTGGCTGCTCACAGGTGATATTAGGGGTGGTATATTTGCACTCTTTCACTGTTTATCCATTAGCTTTCGAAGTGATGGGATAATTTTTGAGTTGGAAGCAAATGGAAAGATGGCAAGATTCAAAAAAAGACATAAAAAGTAAAAGATAAAAAAAAGACAATCTGTGCGTATTGTTAATGCCATCTAATCCCCAGATGGGCAAGAAGGCAAGAAGCTACTTCTGGGATTCCCGGGAATTAGAATCATTGAAACGTAGCTCTTCTGTCCAGCATAGGGGATGGGATGTCTTTTGTGAGGAAGAGCAAAGCATGGCTACTGTCTGCTTTCAGAGGGGCAGGCAGCACCTTGGGTGAGAGATGTGGCAGAGCTGGGGTCCTCCAGGCCCTTGGATGCAGAGGGGTTTGGGGATGGATCCAGGCTTTCAGACATGGAGGTGTTTGAGGATGAGGTCCTGGCTGAGGGAAGCAGATCAAGCAGTAGGAGATTGGTAGGTGATAAATGAAAATTTCACTATAAGGCTAGATCTGGAAGTCTGACCCTTTCCTTTATCCATCTTTCAAAGAAGGGCAGGTGTACAATGGTGATATATTCTAGATCTGTAATAGATAGTGTGTTTTCAAAAATGGCTTGTATCTTTGCTAGCAGATATGTTTCACTTAAGCTGCAGTTTCAACACTTTGTAAAAGAACTCGAGTGTTACCAATTACTGTGCCGAGGAAGCTTCCAACATGCAGTCAGATGACACAACCTTAGGCCTTGCCTGTTTCTCTTCACTTAGCAAATACTGTGACTTGGAGGATGACCTGTGCCACTGTGGTTTTTCATAGTATTTTTGTTGTGAAACACACAAAAGGAGATTTCAGAAGTGCTATGTGATGTACAGTCTGTGTGATTGCCGTCAGCGATTTGTTTCTAGTACCCGATGTGGGAAAGGGAAATGCAAATGAAACATTTGTCTCCTTGGAAAGAAGGCTCTGAACTACTTGAATTGGAGGGACAGGCAGAGGCTGCCTTGCAGATCAGAGCTGTCCTCTACTCATGCAGCGGAGAGCAGAATCTGCCTTTGCCCTTCTTGACTGTTGGTACAAATTTGCAGTGCCTGCTCACCAGCTGGTGACATGAGGTGGTGACTCCTGCCCCTCCCCAGGTGGGAGACCCTGAATAAAATTAATTGATGACTGTAAACTTGGCATCTTTCATCAAAGAAGCTAAAGCACTGGCTCTAAGTCTGACTCCCCCCTGCTGTGGTCCCTTTGCATCGGGCTGGAGCAGAGGGGACACACGGCAGTGCCCACTGTGCCACAGCTGCTCCAACCTGCAGCAACGTGCTGCTTCAGGGTTGTCGGTCCAGCAGCTGTCATGATCTCTGCATGGATGCAGAGCTTTAAAAGGAGCTGCAAAATGTCAGGCATTTTATTTGTGTGACCTGCCCCCACTGTGCAGACCAGAGTTGATGCACAGCGCAGGAATATGGTTAAGATTATGGAAATAAGCACACAGACACACACGAGAACTTCTGCTCTGTTTCATTGTGACAGGGGATTCATTTTTAGGACATATGTTCGTTTCTGATGGCTATGCACATGCATGCACACAGTGAGCTTCCACCTCCTTCTGACACAAAAGGCCTCCTGATCTACCCAGGGTAACAGTACAGTTTTCATTCCCTCCTCTACTCTGCTGTTTTGTTGTAGTATCCTGCCTGGTTACAGTGCCCAGCTGCAATCACATTGTTTTTTGGGAGCTGTCTTGCCACTACTCTTCTGTAGATGAACAAGGCAGGCAGCAGGGCTAGAGCCTGGTGCCCATTACACCTGGAGAATAGCACCTCTTGTCCCATCAGATGTAAAATTCTTAGGAATCATTTTTTCCATGACACCATTGTCCTACAGAACAGATCCCACCTTCATGGCAATTGCAGTGAAATGCTGAGAAAACTGAGATGCATCCACAGAAAGAAAGCAAAAACTTGAAGACTGAAGTGACACAAGCATTTTGATTTTTGTCCTCTGTGTCTTTTCAGGTTTTTACTTCATCTTTGTTATTCACATATTTTTCTGAGACCAGTTATGCCAGCAGTGAAAATCTAACTTGATCTTTTTCTTGGAAATAAATACAGCCTATTTTGAGGAACACTGGTCAGATGTTTCTAGTTAGAAGTGGAAAGGAAAAAGAAAAGTTCTCTTTGTTTTATAAAACAAGTTTTACTGTCCTCTGCCCTTTAGCTTTCTAGCAGCTAGAAAGGTTTAGAGCTTTAATAAATGATTTGCCATAAATATATTCTTGGAAGAATACTACCCTGAGGTTTCCCCAGGTCTGAAGTTAGTTTTGTGCAGTAGAGTTTTACTATGTTTGCATCTGGTGTGTTTTGTGAGACATCAAGACTTAGGTCTTTGTGCACATTTCTGCTTCTTAGACTCAAAGAAGACAATCAAAATTTTGTCCCTCATTTAGTGGCTTCTGGCTCTTGCTTCTAGTTTCATTGCAATTGAAATTTAGGGACCACGTGTATTGTGTATTTACCTCATGCCACTGCTGCAAAAGGTGTTTGCTCATCTATCCTCTGCACCTCCATGGGTTGCCCATGTGAAGTCACAGTTCTGCTCTCACCTGCTGGTTTCCCTACTCCTGAGGGCAGCAATCTCTCACCCCATTGCTGCCTCTTGTCCCTCCAAAAAACAAGGACTGCATTTGCCTAGTCCAGACTCTTTGCTCTAGATTGTGTACAAAGTTTGTGAAGCTAACTTCTGGAATCATATAATTTCACATGACCTTCATGTGTCTGTTTTTAAAAAGTAAGATTATGATGTTGGTGATCACATAGAAAAGTTTGAGAAGCAAAAATCTTCAACATCAAAAATCCGAAGACAAATAAATACCCGTAGAATTCATAATTGTTTAAAACACCTGCTTTATCTCTACAGCAGTCTGATGAGAAACTGAGTCATTAATTTTGAATGCTAAGGGCTGGGGAGTACTGGTGAAAAGGCTGGATATGCACTTCACTGAACCAGATATGGCTGAGTTTAATAGTGATAAGAGGATCTTGAAATGTTAAGGAAAGCAGCTGCACATTTGGGTTTTACTGTAGAAACCCCTGCCTTTGCACTACTGAGAAGCTTTTCAGGTAATGAAGTTCATGGGATATTTTCATAGCATCTAGCCAAACAGGTGAACTGCTGCCTGAAAGAGGCTGGTAAAGGTAGATAAAGACTGAGAAGTTGTTAGTGTTGTATCTACATTTCCTAGGCCAGCTAAAAGGTAGATGGAAGATTTTTGTCCTTTTGTTCTGGCCTGTGAGTAGGTATGTGCCTAAATGTGTCTCAGTTTCTGGTATTTTTGAGCATTCCTTTTTTAAAATTATTTTTACACTTTGTATGTGCTTTTACCTGATTCTTTGTAAACACATGGGGCCTCAAAGAGATGTAAACTAAATGTAACCTAATGTAAACTAAAGCACCTTCACACTCTTTATGTTTTTCATCATTTTTCCTTTGAAACAACAACGTAAAATACTACAAGAAGGTTTCATCTTGTGAAGTCTGCTTTAACTCATGTGCTTTTTTAACCCATTTAGTGAAGAACTACTGCAAAGGATCTGATCACACCAAAGTGTGTTTTCCAGCAATGTTCATGCAAAGGATCCTGAGCAGAGCTGTGTGCGCCTGATTTTCTGTGCCAAGATTAACAGTGTGGAATAGCAGCCACTGCACAGTAAAAGACTCTTTTTGCATTTTTCCCACATTATCCCACATGACTGAAATGTAGAAAGTCATACTTTTGAATATGTTGAGAGCCAATAGATGTTGTAACTGAGATGTTTGAGGTAATTGCTATTAAAAGTAGTAACCTACCTGGGTGTGAATGCAAGGCTTGAGGTACACAGGTGCATACAAGGCAATTTATCCTAAATTTTAGGATACATTTTGTAGTATGGATATAATATGAAGAACACATTCTTCAGATTGATGCACTTAATACTATCTTTATCCTGCTCTCTGGACTAAGCCTTCAACTGAGGGTCTCCGAAATCTTCTATCATGCAAAGACTGGGTTAAGCATGGAGCAGAGAGATGGAAACCCTGGAGGGAGATTCACTGTAGTAGGTCTGGCAGAATAAAAGCAGGAAAAAGGAAGAGTTTTTTTGAGATTGGGTGCTCCTAAGGAGTGCTGAGCATTATATAGATGTCATCTCCTACCTAAGTTCCCAGGCAGAAGGCTGAGCATGTGGTACTTTTTGCAATCTGTTCCTCTGCTCGAGAATGGTCTTGGCAGAGATGCCATATGCAGAGCATTGTATTAAAAGTAGGTTTGATTATTTCCCATGGTAATAGTAGAGCAGTAGATATAGCAGTAGGAAGAGAAACATTAAAATGGATGCAAATGGAAGTTCATTTCTGTTGTTGTTCACATTCTGCTCTAAGAAAGGTGGCTGAGAGATAACACCGACAGTGCAGCCGCCTGACAGCTACAGTTCTTCATTAACTTAGACTGCAATAAAGCACAGCCTTTTTGAAACAAAGTTCAAGTAGCCAGAGCCTCTCTGTGGAAATTAATTTCCTCTGGAAGCTAGTTCCACGTAACTCATCACCTACTTCACTGAACATTAGTCAGCCCTGTCGCTGGTGACAGAAGTGCCTGACAGAGCTGCTGGAAAGTGGGTCATGTGGTGGATAAAACATAGCCTGCCTCCCCGGGCTGCTTTTAGTGTGGACCTCCTGAGACTGCAGTAAATAATAAATACCTGCAGGCCACCGTGGGCACTTTGAGTGCTGCTGCCTAGCTCGTCTTTTGTCCATGAGAGGAGAAAATCATACAGTGATATAAATCCACATAGTAGGTACACAGAAAGAAACTTTTGGCTACCCATCTCTGTTTCTGACCTGCTATTGTGATGATTTTTTCCTGAGTACAGGGAGCCATATACTATTGGATTTTTCTACCCTCACAGGCCTGCTTCCCAGACTGGAGGGCTGAGGACTGCACTGGTGTAGTGGTAGCAGCTGTTTGTTGTTGATGCCTCACCAGTGGCACTGGTAAGAGGAGGCCTGGGGCACTGCTCCTGTGCAAACACCCAGCTGTGCCTGGTTACAGGGGGAGATTTTTGGCTGTGAGAGCAGTGTTCACTGACACAATAGCCATTTCATGTCTCCCCCATAGGAAAAGGCTGTGGGCCACATAGAAATTAATGTCTTTTAGAAGTCTTTATGAGAAGTGCAAAACTGTGCTGTTTCAGGCTTTTTAAAAGTTACGTTTTTTATTTGAAAAGGAACTCTCAAAGAATTTAAAAAAATGAAGTTTGTGATCTATATTCATGCTGTGTAATGATCTATTCCTTTCTCTTCCTTTTCCCTCTCCGCTTCCCTTCCTCTTTTCTATTCCTCTGTAGAAAGGTTAGGAGTTTTCCTAGTTACTGTTTGACAGCTCGTTATCCAGACTGTAAACACTGAATTTCAGTACTTCCCATCACTGGAAGAATCAAGGCACGGAGTCATTAACAAGGCAATACTTTGTGCCAAATGTTTGTTTGTGATTAATGGTAAACAGATTTTTAAAAAAAGACAAAACCCAACAGCAACAAAAGGATTAAAATATCCTCTTTACTAAAATACTCACCCTGCAATTTTCTTCCACAAAAAATGTTTGGACAACTCTATTCATACACATTTCTCTTTTTCTGTCAGAGTACTCCAAAGAATTTTTACCCTTCCTTCGTCACCACTCTGCTTGGATGCCTTTGTAGTGATGGGAGACAACATCTACGTGATGCCAAAGGTGAAGTTCCATATCTCGTTTGAGTCTTACAAACAACTTATATCTATTGAGTGGGAGAGATCCTCTTCCTCCTTTTTCTCCCTACTCCGGCTCCTGCTTTAAGCTGTGCAGTCTCAAGCTGAGTCTGACACTCCTAAAACTTTTTGCCGAAGCAACTTTGTATCAATCCTGGAAGAAAATAATACTGCTTTTTTTCCAAGATAATTTGCTGCTGGATTTCTGGATTGTATCAATTCCCAGGAGCTCCAAGCAAGCATCAGAACTGGTGTTAGGTAAGCAAGACAGCATGTTTAGGAGTGATGTAGGGACTCATCAGTTTCAACAGTGGCAGTGAAATGTTGGATGGGCTCAGTCATCCTGTGCTGGTTCTCCACCGAGATGGAGTCACTCATCACTTGAGCCACAGTAACTCACTGTGTGTGAACTCAGCCTGCCTCCAGAATGAAAGGTGGATATACTCACACAGAAATCCTCTCCTCAATGTTCAGCTGGGATGAGTGTTCCCACTGTCTCTCAAGCCACATTTCACCAGAATGAGGGCTGCCCTACTGCAACTACTCTCTAGCAGCAGTGTATTCCCTTGCTGTGGATTGTATTCCTTCAGGGGATTCTCAAGGTAAAAAGATGTGTGGATTTTGTCCTTATAGAAATTTCTTGATAGTGGTTGGTCCATGGTTAGCCTTGAGGTGATGCTAATCAGAGGAAAATTTGAAGAAGAGAGCTGCCCACACTGGAAGTGGAAAGTTGGATTAGTATATGCAGATTGCAAAAGACTGAAGAGTTATGAAATACAATGCCAGTAGATCAGGTCCCATTCCTCTTGCCAGGCTGTTGGCACTTCATCCCCATTGCCTAGAGGTCACATCTCTGTCTCCCAGTTCCCTCAGTACAGGCAAGCAAGGAGACTGAGGTATCTGTCTCCTGGGAAACAACACCTTTGTCGGGCTTGTCATTTGATGCTGCACAAAAGAAAAAAGCAGAAAGGACTTTAATAGGAAAATAGAGAGGTACAACAGTCTGAGCAGTGTGAATATTACACTGTTAGATGGGCACTCTCACCTTTAATAGGTTATCTTTTTCCATTAGAGGACTGTTTAAATTTTTAAGTGGTGAACAAGCTCATATAGGCTTTTACTGCGTGGGTTCCCATTTTCGTGTGGGTTTTGTATGTGTGGGAAAAGCTGATGCATTAAGATCTATTTCCAGTCTTCCCCTTGGGAACCATTGATGGTCATTTCATCTTTCTTACATGATTTTTAAGATCCTCAATGCCCCCCCCCC
>VZRX01003021.1:51944-89386 GCA_013398075.1 Notiomystis cincta
AAAAAAATCCCCAAACTATAAAAAAAAAAAATCTAACAACAACAACAAGCCCCAACCACAATTAAAAAAACCCCCAACAAACAAACAGACAAACAAAACCCAAGCAAAAAAACCTCAACAAGACAAAAAACCCCAACCCCCCTAAAACCAGAAATGGTCACCTGGTTAGTTCCCAGTGGCAAATCTTATAGAGGAATACCAGGACTGAAAATGAGAAGCAGAACAAAAATTCCAAACAGCTTGGATTCAACTAAACTCACAATCCTCAAAATTTATTTTCACACAAGTTTCAAATAAAGTTAAAGCTCTTGTAGGGTAAAGGAAAAAAATAGAAATAAATGACGATTTTTCAATCATGATTCGGATTAAGAATACTTAAATAGTTGTGCTGATGTACAATATCACTAGCAATATGACTGTCTTCCAGATGGGAGGTGGGGAACTATATTAATGAATTATGGATCTGATGAAAGGTCCTTCTTCTTCTGTCACATAGACTTCAAATCAGTCACTGTGTCTCCCTTGCTCATTCTTCTAATTGGAATGCTGCATAATCCAAAATGTCTTTTCCCTGGTGTTTTGCTGATAAAGTAATTTCTAATTTGCTTTAAAACTTGTTATAGGTATGGAGAGAAGTTTAGTTGTATAGAGAAAATGCTCCTCACTTTGAAGTTCTCATTTGAAGGGCCAATGGAGAAACACCCTGAAATTAAAGATATTTCAGAGAAAGAAAGAGGGAAGCAAACAGACACCATAAAGAAATGTAAGCATCTTGTCTACTGGAGAAATTGCCTTGAAGTAAGAGAAATTATTTCCCCAGAGATAATTTGGTCCTAGAAGTCAAATTGTCACTAAACAAAAAGCCAAATCAAGAGCAGCAAATTGATTTTGCTTCCAGTGTCTTTCCTATAATTTTTCCCTAATTAAAAAGAGAAGAAAGATGTGATAAATCCAGCTATTTTTTAGCTCACTGTTGCACTCATCTCTGAAGTGGATTGTATGCATTGTATTGGTGGGGAGTGGAATGAAAGCCACTAGGTTAAATTTTCAGAGATGAACACTTACATTCAATTTAATTGGAAAAGCAGTGGTTAGAAATAGTGAATATCTACCGCCTGTTGTTAGGGAAAGTCGTATGCCCAACATCTGTGAGAAAAGGGTCACATACATAAATGTGAGGTGTAAGCACTCAGGTCTGGTTTTAGACTGAGTGATCCAGTGAAGCACATAGAGAAACTCATGATGGGGAGGGGAAACTGAAAGTTATATATAAAACAATTGAGGAATTCAAGTTGTTCTATTTGACAAATGTTTGTGTCTCTTGCGATCATCTGTTTCCTCTCCCAATATTGGACATGTAGAGACCACATGTTTCTTCCTGCTTTTTAGTCTTGCACAACTTTCTTTGACCACTCCCAGCTACTCAAAGCACTTTGCACAATACTTCCCTTTTGGCTTCTCATTTGCCCGTATCTGACGCCAGCATTTCTCACCCAGTTCCTTCTCTCTCTTCAATTGTTAAATGAACCTTTCTGCCTCGAGGTTTTTTTTCTTTTCCTGGAGAAGGGATGTCAGGGGTGCACAAAACCCATCCAAGCAGTGCTTGGATGTTTGGAGACAAGAAAAGCAAGGTGCCAGCAGTAGGTGAAAGCTCATGGTTTTTGCTGTGTAATTTATGTTTAATGCTACAGCAAAATCTGGTTTTTGTGCATGGCTCTTCAAAGATGTAACTTCTGTGACATGTTTTGCAGCTCCTCTTGTGCGTGAAAGTAAAGGACATTTTGACTCACTTGAGATGCCTAGAAATGTTAAAAAAAGAAAGGGAAGAATATAGTACAAGAAAAGACACTTATGGAACTGCTGAGGTGATATAACCAGGTGTCTTTTCATGTGCATCCTTTATTTTTCCTTCTATCTCATCAAATTTAAACAACCTAATCCTATGAAGGATTAAAGCTGTGATGTCTCCTTGCCATGTTTCTGTGTTCTGGGCTTTTCTCATGAGTTAGCATTTAAGCTCTAACGAGCTTGGAGGTTTAGTGAAAGCACAGGCAGCAACTATTTACACATGAAATGGTTGAAGGTAGTGCCTTTTCCTTGGCAAAGGGATGTTATTCTTCCTTTCAGCCACAATGAAATCCCTTCAGTCAATCATATGGTCCTGTAAAGCACCTGGGAAATGGGATGTTTGATTTGGGTTCGCTGAGACCTCATTTGCTCTTTCTGTGTGGGGATAAGTAGAGCTGATGCTGGTGGAGAAATGACGCAGGCACAGTCCTGTTCAGGTGCCAGTTCTGCTCTGCGGAGGCAACCTCTGCACCTCTGTGTGATGGCATGCAGAGCTCAAGGGTGATTTCTTTATGAATGCCCAAGGGGCTGCCACATCTGGGGCCTGCTGCTACTCTTGCTATCAAAAAGGGTGGGTTTTGAGTTCAGTGGGGCAAAAAACAGCCTGGAGAGAATAGGAGAATTATACAGAAAATTAGCGGATGATTAGAGACGTAGAGAACATTATGCAGTGACCTACTTTGGGAGAGAGCAGAAGGAACTCAAGCAGATGGAATAATAACCAGGAGTGCTACCTTACCCTGATGAGAAAAGAGAGTAAGAACAGAATTGGATGGACAAGCAATTGCACCTGTGTTTCCTGTGTTTTAATTTGGCCCATGGTCCCTGTGTGGAGCCCTTTGCAATCCAGTATTGATTTATTAGTTTCCTACTGTGACTAATACTTCAAAGAAAACACCCAGTGCCTTGACCCATCCTCTGTTCCACACTCTGTTGGGTTTATTCCACTTGAGATTGTCCTGAGTGTGAAAGGTAGTTAGTCATGAGGAGTCTGAACAATTCTCCATAATAAGAGACAGTTGATTACCTCCTGCTCCATATGTTACATGTTCACATAGGAGACTGCTGGAAGTGAAATCCTGTCTACCTGCAAGTGCATGGAACAGACCCTGGTATCACAGGCTCCTTAATGTTTCCAGGCAGGAAGAAGAGTTCTTTCCTTGCTCATGGCCCTTGTAGAAGTAACTTGCAAGAAGTGTCAGCAATTTCTAACTGTGATGTACTCACGTCTGCTGTGGATAGGACTGGCTCCTGAAACTGGCTTTCAAAGGTCTTTCTCACTCTGATCTGACCTTCCTAGTTATTTGCAAGCACAGTTTGACATTTGGATAATTAAGCACAAAATTTATGACTGAAAAGGGAGAGAATTTTTTTTCCACGAGTATCTGGCCCAAGATGTGGAGAGGTCACACTAATAGGAGTCCTTATATCTCTTTTCTGACTTCAGTAAACTCACCCTGAATGAGGTTATGAAACTTACATTGATAAGTCTTGCCTCTGAGAGATATCAGGTGTGGACAGCGTTTACTGGAGTTAAGTGGTACTGCTACAGCTGGTGTGGTTCAGGATAGTCTCACAGGGGTCCCCGCTATCCTTCCTTCTACAGGAAGAAAATGCTTGTGTTAAATATTCATGTGGGCGGAAATATTTTCTTTGTGGTTGGCACTGTGGTTACACTATAGCAAGATAACCCGTGCAGTTCCTGTGAAACCACCGTCTATCTAAAAGGCACAATATCCGCGGGGGTGAATAATAAGAGTGGTCTGAATCTGAAATGGCTTGACAGGCCTTATTTTATTGGTCATGGCATGGCCACATAGCTGGGGTGAGGGGGGTGGGATCATGTG
Source organism: Notiomystis cincta (assembly GCA_013398075.1). Lineage (NCBI taxonomy): Eukaryota > Metazoa > Chordata > Aves > Passeriformes > Notiomystidae > Notiomystis > Notiomystis cincta. The sequence goes on from VZRX01003021.1 coordinate 55,640, forward strand.
TGAGGATGCAGTGGGAATACAGCAGCACAAGCAAACAATCACCTCTGTTGCCATGAGAAGTCAGGTTTCTGGAGAGAGCTTTCCACTTACAGAAAGCCACCTTTCGCTGGTTTTCTTGTTTTCGCATTCCCTGTAAGTTCAACAAGCGCACACATGCAAAGACAAAATCAGACCCTGCTGTTGCATTGTGGAGACACAGAGAGCTTTCATGAATGCTGAGCTGCTGTGCACACAACTCACCCCAGCAGCTGTGGCTCTGTGCACTCACTATTTTGTGCTAGCACAGCGGTCCGTGATTGCTGTGTGGTGCTTGGCTGTGAGCAACAAGGGCAGGACTTCTGTCTCTGAGCACCCTCAGTGGGCACAAGGGGCTGGTAGCCCCTGTCCTGCTGGAGCTGGATGTAGTGTGTTTAAAAAGGACATCTATACATTACACTTGTCCAGCAAAAGCTTTCTGGCTTATGCCATGGGTTTTTTTCGGTGTGAACCCTCTTCATGTTAGTTTAGATACAGTTGTACTTCTCCCCCACTGTAAAGGGTATCTCTGTTGGTGAAGGAGGGGATGAGGGACTAGACATTGATCCTAAACTGGACTTTTGGATACAACTCCCATGGAACTTTGAAAATGTCCAAGTCCCACACTGAGCTCTAGAGCTCTGGGTTGTGGGTGCTGTAACGCTGGCTGCAGGAGAGATCCACAAAAGCAGCTGTGCTGTGTGACAGCAGCTAATGCCTAACACAGAGGCCTCTCAGACAGACTGTAATGTACTGCAATCTGCTTGTGAAAAGCAAATCAGAACTAGTTCTTCCTTTGGAGATGCTTCATGGAGCTTGTAATAGCAGGATGTGCTTGGCTATGACTTTGTGCATTTTTCAGCCACATTCTCCAAACCTAGCATCTACTGAGTAAAAAGTGTAGATGTGTTTGTACATCCAGACTGTGGGTGCCCACAGCCCAGCAGCACGTTTCTCTCACTATTTTAAATACAGTAACTCTGTTTTTCCTGAGACCCTATAGACTCCCTGCAAGGGCATCTAGGAAGATTTCTTGGTTTTCTTCAGATTAATAGACCCCTAATGTCCCATGTTCTGTTTTGGGATACAGCTTTAGGTTGCTGTTATTTTGCATGTTCCAGTGGTGCAACCAGTTCCTTCTTCTGTCCATTACAGTGAGGAACCAGCCTTGTAACATTTGCCAGCACAGTGTCTGCTTTTACACTAGGATCATTTCAAGTGAAGGGAAGGATGGGCTGGTTTAGGAGTATGGGGTGTTCTCTGTCATTCTAGTGGCGGGGAAATTCCTGCCTTCCATAAGTGATTTTTTGTAACTGGTTTGAAATCTCATCTTTCTTGACCTGTCAGTGCAGAAGGGTTCAAATGGGAAGAAAAGGTGATGAGAATGAACCTTTTTGGCAGCATGCATTAAAGCTATGTCCTGGCCTTCTTGCTGCTCTGTGCTCTCATTTATGGGACCTGAGCCTTTACTGGCCTACCAAACAAAGATGATCAGATCAGATGATGATCAGGCTACAGCTCTTCAAAGGGTCATTTTTTTTACAAGGGCACTGAATGTCTAGGCCGTTTTGCAGCATGCCAATGGGAAGAAAGCACAATAGTTTCTCTTTTTCTATTTTTTTTCCCTTTTTTTACTCTTTTTTTTTTCGTGTCTTTGTTTTCTCATTACCTGAAAAACGTGCCACCAGCTGAATGGTATTGAATGGTTTTTGGCCTCTAAAACTGAAAACACTCTGTAACTGATATTTTAAGACCACGGGAAACTACTTATCACGATCCATTGATGAGCATTTGGCTAGCTGTTATCTTAAGAAAAATAGATGATGAAGAAGAAGAAAACTTGGCCATCCAGAGTCTACTGTTTTATTCCTCCATCAAACTAATACTGAACTAACTTTCTGCACAAACACCATTTTCATTATCTGTGCTCACTGTTTTTTCCCATTCTCATTAAAATCTGCCAGAATAAGAAAGAATGAGCTAAATCCACAGTGAGCTCATTCTGTCTGGGAAGTGGAGGAGGCTGTTGCTCCTCCCAATGGTGGTCCAGTCAAGGCTGGACCCTGTTTGTACAATGGGGGAAATAACTGCACTGGAACATCAGGAGATGCAGGATGGACTATTCATCCCACTTCATATGGAGGAAAGTGGTGGAGAAGACAGAGGCCAAGGCACTGCCCCATGTTCCCAAACTGAGCACACAGGCAGAAGAGCAGCAATCTCACTCCACCCAACAGGCACGTCTGGCTGCAACAGCTATTTAAATAATTTAACAGTGAGATTTATGAACTTTTTTTCTCTCTGTGGTGTCTTAGATTACATTTAGTCACATTTACCAGGATAATTGCCCTGAACTTGTGTTCTGATAGCATGATAATGTGTAAGAGAGGAGCTGATATCTTCGGGTCACCGATTAAAAGGGGAAAACATCTCTTCTTCTCCTCTCAAAACAAAGGGTGAAAGACTATTTTTCTTCTTTTTTTTTTTTTAATTTTTTTTGAGCAGGTTTTCAAAGACACAATGGACTATCTCTTTACAGGTTGGATTAGCATCTGTTTGAATCCAAGGCTCTTTGGCTGTAAAAGCTCATTGTTTTGCTCATTCTCACAGTAATCAAACCAATGTGTCAGACTTAGTAGTTATACTCCATACAGAAAAGGATATGGCAATTGTTTTGTGAGGGGGGGAAATGGAGCTATCACTTGCAGATAACCTATTTATTTTTAAAAATTGGAAAAATTTCACTTTTGTTTATTTGCTGCTCTGAATAATTGAAGTATTTGTTTTCCACAGCCATTTTCTGACATGCAAATAGCAATTTATTTTTATGTGCGATAAATCCTTCCTGTGTGCTTTCCACTCTGTGAAACAGGGTTGGGGGAAATATGCCTTTTTCCATGAAAATACTAATGACTGAATTAAAGCATGACTCAAGTGGGCACTGTTCTAAGCAATAATATCAAAGTTGTCACAATTGTGTGTGGGATTTAATGTTCCTGGATGATACTTGCATTTAGTCTGCAGATCCATGAGTCAAGGCAACTGTTAAAATCTCTCCAAACCTTAGGTGGGGCCCAAATGACTTATTTTGAGGTGTTAATAGAGTCATTTGAAGACATAACAGAGAACTGACTGCAAAACAGGGCCAGCTGGGAGCATAGGTGATGTGGGCTGTTGCCTTGGGCAGCAGCAGCCTGCCAAGGGCACAGCAAAGTGGTCATGTCTTCATCTCTTGCTCTGCCTCTGCCAGAGCCTGGGGAAATCAGGTTTGCTGCCAGTGCCAGGGCAGGGATCAGGGTGAGTGTGTGCAGACTGGGGCCAGCTGCTTTCAGCGGTCACTGCCCCTGCCTGGCGAGTTCCCTTCTGACAGCAGGAGCTGCCTGTCACGAGCTGTATGGGATCAAGGTTTAAGGGCATGCTTATGCCTGGTGAACATACACCAGCTGTGGTGGCTTTTTCAAATCCTGCAAGATTTGTACTGTGTGAGCATGGGTAGAGTCCCTGCTATGTCCCTGCTACCAGTCTGTGGTGCAGCCTGGCTCCCCATCCTCCTCTGTTCGCTCAGCTGGCTTTTGATTGGGTGCCTGGTGTTCCCATGATGGCAAGTGATGATGGAGTTTGGAGCTCTGACAGCTCTGCAGTGAACACAGGGTGGTTATATTTTCCAGAAGAGGATGTTGTTTGAACATTTTTTTAGGGCATTTCAATGCAAAAGTAAAGTAAATTTTATTACAGTACATAGTATTTATGTCAAAATCTCGTTAAAAGTTCAGGCCCCCAGAGACATGAGCCTGATGTTCTGGGGTCAGTGTTGTTTGTGGCTGACAGGCTCCTTTTTACTTTCACTCTCTTTGTCCATACAGATAAATCCTGATTATGAACCATTTGACTCCCCTTTACAAAATGTTTGTGGTATTCCACAACGCTGGGACTGTGCAGCAAACTAGAGTTAGGGAAATCTTTGGATACACGTTTCGTTTCATGACTTCTTTCTTCACTAAGGATTCTTACTGAAGCAGAAATACAGTCCCAGCAGTGTATTCAGAGCCTGAAGCAGAGAACTAAACAGTTTTCTGGGCAAAAAATGTTATGTTCCAGGTGGAAAGGGGCCGTTTTCTGGTAACCGTCACCCAGTGCCGACACATGCTCTTCATGAAGTTATATTAGAAGCAATTGTGGGTACTGCAGTATTGACTGGTGTCAGGAACAGAATGGAAAGTATTTCCTTTGAGAGTTTGAAAGCCAGAAATCATTTTGCAGTTGGCTGCAGGATGGATATCATTACTTTTGAAAGCAGCAGCACAGGGCAGTGTGAGTGGCTTGGAACAAACATCCCAAGCAGTTGTTGCTTAGGTGGAGATCTTTCTAAGCACTTAATTCCCTTTTTTAACATATTCATGGAAGTATTTGTATGGGGGAATATATTGACAATTTTTAACCCAGTTTCTACTAAATAATGTTGTAATAGTCATCTAACACTAACAAAAAGTGGTGACAGGGTACCAGAGACTGAAAAATACAGAGTTATAACTGAATTCTTCTAGTAGTTATAAAAGGTAAAAGTTTCTCCTTTGTGGTTCTAAAAGCCAGCATTAAAGCCAGAATGGACCTTATCCATCTTATGCATCTGTTTTAACAGATATTTCTGTACAGCTGGAAATTGCTAGTTCAATGTGGCTGACCCAGAGAGCTCTCATCAGTCAGCTGATGAATGGCTGCTGAACACATCCCTTCTTGTAACCTGTCCCAACAGTTCAGGAAGACACTTTAAGTGTATACTGCTCCCTGACTTTCTTCTGTGTAATACGCCATGTAGGTGTTATAACATCAGATAAGAGAAAAATCCAGGTCAGTGGAGCTCTGTGGTTGTTTGTGGTGAGATTTGAGAGGTAACTTCTTCTAGTCACTTGTATTTAAGCGCCTGAAGTAAGATCTTGTTTGGTTTTCAACTGAAATAAAACTCCCTACTTTTGTGAATGACTGAGCAAGACCAACAGGGGAAAAACAAAAGAAAACTCTTTGGAAAATACATGTATGTAGAATATCTGAAACTTGGCAGAAACGTTTCCAGGCTTTCCAGCTACATGGTTAGCTCCACGTTCAGAACAAAAGCAGTGTCTCCCATTGTTACTGTATGAAATTTACTGTATGCATTTACTGGTACTTCAGTAGTGAGTGAGGCAGTATATGTTATTATTTACAAACATTTTGGGCTTAATTTGGAAAGGAGAATATTCAATCTCCTCCATAGGAGGATTATGGTATGCAAGGTGGGTTCATACTTACTTTTAAATATGCAACTATTTTGTGGTAAAGAGTATCTGGCTCAAGCTGGCTCCTTGATGGGGGATGCCTCTTCTGGAATAATCTGTGTACCTCTGATGGATGCACACAGGGCCTGCAAACCCTTTGGATTGCTGCAGCTTAAAACTGGGAGGTTTTTCCCAACCTAATCGATTCTATCTTTCTATGATTCTAAAATCAATTAATCTAACCATTAATCCAGCACTGCCATGTTCACTGCTAAACAATGTCCCCAAGTGCCACATGTTTTTTGAACACTTCCAGGGATGGTGATTCCACCACTTCCCTGGCCAGCCTATTATTACAACGCTTGACCACATTTTCAGTGAAGACAATTTTCCTGGTGTATAATCTAAACTCCCCTCTCTTGACTTACCCGGGAGAAGAGGCCATCCCTCACCTGGCTACAGCCTCCTTCCAGGCTAGAGAGTGATAAAGTTCCCCCAAGCCTCCTTTTCTCCAGGCTAAACACCCTCAGCTCCCTCAGCCACTCCTCACAGCCCTTGTGCTCCAGACCTTTCCCCAGCTCCATTGCTCTTCTCTGGACACACTCCAGCCCCTCAATGTCTTTCTTGTAAAAGAAAGTGAACATTGGATTTCAGGTTCGGTCTCACCAGTGCTGAGCACAGAGGGATGATCACTTCCCTGATCCTACTGGCCACACTATTTCCAGTCACATTCTTTCCTGGACACACAGGCCAGGAAAGCCAGGATTGGCCTTCTTGTTGACCTTCTTCTGTTGACCAGCACCCCCAGGTCCTTTTCCCTTGGGCAGCTTTCCAGCCACTATTCCCCAAGCCTGTAGCATTGTACGGGATTGTTGTGACCCACATGCAGGAATGGACATTTCATCTTGTGGAACCTCATACAACTGACCTCTGCACAGCCACCCACTGATCTTGACCAATCCTAGGAGTGAACAAGATGACTGTAGCATCAAAGAGGCTTTGGTACCTGATGATGAACTTTAGGTCAAAGTGCTGCATAAAAGGAAAATCAAGCGATTTTCAAAATATATGTTCTTGGTAAATAGATTGCATTATTGCAGAGGTGGGTACTCTAAGTAATCCTAAGGCAGTTGTTGCTGTTATCTAAGCCCTGGTACTACCCTGGCATTATGGCAGCAGGAGCAAACCACCAAATGATGAATATTTAATGGAAAGGTTGATGTATATCTACAGTGAATCGTTTGCTACAGAACTGTAAATAAAACAGTATTTTTAATTCACTGCCTAGGGCTGTTTAAGTATACCATGTATGAGTTATGTCCAGAGGGGAAAGGAGTTTAGGTTAGAGTAGCCATGTCTGAAAATTTGCGAACATATAAATATATAATTTTATTTGATAGTGGTAGGAGTTGTCCAAATAATTTTTAATTATAAGTAGTTGTATGTTTATATGTCTTCTTAAGACTAAAATTGTCCAAACCCCTGATTTGTCCCCCAATCCTTTTCCTCTGCTCTCTGTGTGTTTGCATTAAACCAGTCTCCATATAGATGGTCACACTGTATTTTCTCACTTTGGACTTCTCACCTCAAGTGGACGGTGCTTTTTCATTCCCTTTTTTTCTCCTTCACATCACTTCAAACATATGCTCTGAACCTTGCCCTGAATACAGGCCTTCCTCAGGGACTGGAAATGCTCTGATCATAGTCTGTAAGCTGTTCATGGGCACAAGTGGATTTCTGCCCACAGCCAGCTCTCCACTGAGGAGAGGTGTCCTCGTACATGAGCCACCGAGATGCAGATGTTACATCTGTTACTGCTTGATGTGCCCACTAACCTTTGATTCTCTGTCTGGGATATGGGGGACCCAGGTACTTATGATTTTTTTCTCTTATTGCATTCACATTTAAAGCACAGCTCACACTGACCTTCAGTGGGAGGTGGGAATTCTTATGCATTATCCATGTAACAAATGTCCCGAAATGGACACCTGGAAAATGAAACATGAGTACATTGAGGATGCTGGATTAGAAGGAGTTTTGGGTAAGTCTGCGATGTACAAAAGCTGTGCCCAGAGATGGGTAAAATATTTTTTTTCAGAGTGGCACAGAATTGCCACTACTACAAACCTACCCTTTCAAGGCGATTTGGGAAACTGCTCCATCTCTCTGTCAAACTTATTGTTGGAATTTCAGCTGTTCTCTGGGTCAGGTGTTTCAGCTGTGCCCCTCTTTGATTTTGAACATGGGCACTTCTGACTGTCAGCCCTCTCTCCACTGCTCAGTTTTAGGGTGAGGACCTCTGGGCCTGAACCAGAGAAGTTTCTCTGCAAAACCTGAAGCATTTCCATAACTTCCCTGTGGACTTCTTCCACAGCTCCAGAGGTCCCCATATACAGGACTTGGCACATAGGTGTTTTTATATTTCTGCTACTACTCTCTCCTCATGACCTAGCAGGAGGGGATTTAGGGCAAGAAGAGGGCCTCTTGCTGTATCCTATGAAGCTTCCAGGTCTGTGTGAATATGCAGGAAAGCAGTCTTTGACACCTTTCATTTGGATAGGTTATCTCCACCTTATAAACCTTATCTCCAGGTTTATCATCAAAGGGAAGCACCACATGTCTCCCAGCTTCTGCAGTTGTAAGCCCTATCAGACCAAAGTCTGCTTTAACATGCCCCCACTGTGTCCAAAGTTGAATTTATCCTACACACTGAAGGAGGCTGGAAATTGTGGGAAAACACTGTGTAACTGAACATTGGATCCTGGAGTGTACCACCCATGGGAAAGAATTAGGATTTTCACAGGCATCTCCTGGCTTTTTTGGGGATAGAATTTGCAACACTTTATTTCTTTGAACTGAGGGTTATGGACCATGCTCTTGGCCTTTCAGAAGGAAGGGAACTAGCTTCTGCAGCTTGCCTGAAAATGGGAGGTTTTGTTCAGGTTTTGCTCTTTTTGGTTACATGATTTCTTAAGACTGACTTTATTGAGCACCTACCTTGACAAGCAGCCTTGTAAGTTCAAAGCAATGTGCTAGAAAATAGCACTAATATGGAGATCAGTATCTAGCAAGACTGGCTTTTTAAGTGCTGTAGAAAAATAGCAAGAAAATAAGTGTATGTGAGACCAGAAGGACATTTATCCTGCTAGCAAGTCTCATACATGCTCACTCAAACTTACTGTGGCATACTCTTGAGGACTCAGCCTAATGGCAGAGACATTAAACTTTGGCATTAAGGGAGTAGACTGTGTAAATTGGCTGGAAGGGTACCTAAGAGGTTTTATTATTTTTGCCTATGGTATTTATGGTGAGGCAGTTCAGTTTTCCAGGAATACATCTTATTTTTTTCCTTCTGAGACTTTCTGTTATAAGAAGTTGTTGATTTAAAACTATGCAGAAGTAAGCAAACAGTAAATTTCTCAGAAATGTTTCCATTCTGTTTTTCCAAATGTTGTAGGTATCTAAAAGTCTCTTATTGTTCCATGTGACAGGAAAACAGAGCAGAAGATCAACTTGGGTTTTTGGCAAACAGTGCACATTCATGGGGCCAAAGAGAGTAAGAATAACTTGGTATCACAGCAGCCAGGGAACAGACACCCACAATTTGTTAGGAGAAGAGGAACCAGGAGAGACTCAAAAGTCCTCTAGCTTCTGACTTCAAAATAGTTTGGTAGGTGAGAAATTCTCTTAAAATCAAATCCTTCTCCTATTTCATCAGAAAGGAGAGCCCTGGTCTGCAGTGTCCTAGCTGAAAACCTGGAACTAGCGGAAAACAATGAGGCTCTCCACCCTCAACTCCCGCTAACTTGGTGTGAGCCATACATGTGGAAAATTCCCCTTCCTCATTTTTCCTCTGCCTGGATTCATACGAGAAGTCTGATTCCAGATTGATTTAATTTTCCTTTCTCCTGAATTTCAGTCCTTTTGAAGGGGACCCATCGGGTGCCACCAACTATCACTTCCTCAAGCCGCTGATGGCTGGTGCCTTTGCCTCGCCGTTCCTTGCAGGGCTTGCTGAGCCCCGAGGGGGTGGCAGTGGGGGAAGCAGCCTGAGCTGCCTTAGGCAGCACCTCCTTTGAGCTGCTGCTGCTGCTTCAGTGCTCAGCCTGACAGAGAAACAAAATGGAAATTATTCAGGAGCATGAACCAAAGTGGAGGTGCTCCCGGTACCAGTGGCATCCCAGAGGCCTTTGGCAGAGGTTTATAGATGTCAGCTTTTATGTTTCCTTGCTGAATGAATCACTGTGGCTGTGCTTAAATCCTTAAAATGCCTTTTAAGCATTCACAACAGCATTTTTTCCCTGTTCTTGTGGCTACTTTCAAATACGAACTTCAGGTACACCCAGGCTTTTGCAAATCGATATGAACTATCCTCTGCTGGGTAGAAGCCAGGTTTGACCCAGAAGCTGTTTAGCCATGTTAGCAAAGTTCAAAACATGGTCTAATCTCTCTGGCAGGTTTTAAAAGCTTAAGCTCAGATTTTTTTAGGTGGCTTTCCATTATAAGAGTGGGTTCTTGTGCAGATGGATCAAAATAGAGGGAGACTGAGCTTGCAGTTACTTGCAAAGTCAGGCTGACTTTATCCTACGAATTTGCAGTATAAGAAACAACAAACCTAAATAGCATGTCAGATCTTGACTCTATTTTTCATTTTTTCTCCTATTCTGGGGGAGCTGCTACCTTGTCAAAATATGATGTGTGCGGAAGAAAATACCAAAAAGAAAATCAAGCAACAAATGAGATATTCTCATCATACTGAGTTTTGTGGTGGAAACTGTGGTGGAGACTGTTCCCTGGGACACCATGTACTAGAGATCATGGCATGGTATGTAACTTCAAACTTTCTCACCACCAGTATTGTTGTGTTAATGTTTGGGTGCTCTGCTGAGTTGGCACTGCCGGATGGAGGTTGTTCCTTATCCATTACTGGCAGGAAACATTGCACCAGAAGGGTGGATACAGGCACCCTGACTGCTGGGCACTTGCAATAGGAGATAATTTCCTGAGTGGTATGAGACAGAGTGGTTTGTATATCATGTAAAAAGCCCAGCTCTTGTGGCATTTTCCTCTGATTGCTAAGTCCACTGCATAAGAGTAAAAAAATACGACACTTAAAAATAGGATATATCCTCAACCATTGCAAATGCCATCTGTTCTCAAAGAAACAACTGGTAGAAAAAAATAACCTTGGGTTGAAACCTTGCATGAAGTTGCCATTTAAGATAAGCGGGGCTGGCTTTGTTATTTTTATTTTTTTGGAGGTGTGGAGAAGGGCTGCTTGATAGCAACTGAAAGAAAACAGATATGTGGAACTGGAATGTGCGTGTTGCAGGCATGCAGAGAAGTCGTGTCTCGAAGACTTGTTAAAACTCTGGGACCAAGTATCACAGTGACATTGGAAGGAACCCTTGTGCTATTTTAAATCAGTTCGTGCAGGTGACTGCAGCAAGGTGTCTGCCCACCACCAGAAGGTGGTTTCTAGGGAAAATGTCTACATTACTAGTCATAAACAGGCAAGACCTAGTTTTCCAACTGGTCACAATTCTTTGGTGAATGGTGTGGCTTTCTCACCCATTCAGACTCCATCCAGTCTGCTAGTGAGGAGTGAATCAGTAGCTTAGGGAATGCTGACTCCATCCCTGTGTGCTGCTCCCCCAAAGCACACCCACAGCCATCGCCTCTGGTAACAGCAAAGTTTCTGAGTTTTGCCCACTCCCGGGAGTCAGCACTGCTTCTTCTGGCCCTGTCAGGGTGTGATTAAATGACTGAAGAGAATTTTGTTTTCACGTATTGGCAATGTGCTGTTCCCCATGGAACTTCATTACCTAGCCATACCATCTGCCCCAAGTCTGATGAAAAACCCTAAAAGCCCACTAGCAGACTTGGTCACTTGTGCTGTTTTGGATAATCTTCTGAGAAGACAGATGGATACTTTCAGCATATCCCTGTGATTTCCTTTGGTGCCGAAACTGAAGGCAAACAGGAGGAACTCACCTCCTGTACATGGGCTGATGGCTTCAGAACAGCTGTGGGCTACGTGCAGCTGCAGAAATCAGCAGGCCTCAGTAGCAGCATGAAGCCTGTGTCTTGATAGTCTTGTATGGATTAGAAATTTGAAAATGCATTTCAGTGCTTCTGCCCCTGCTCTATACTATTGTGAAGAGCAGTTGACTTGTACTTAAGACACATGCCAAGAAACTATGCATGAGGTAAAGGGAACACTGCTTGGTGTTTGCTCAAACAGAACAGTCATGTTCCAAGGCAGTGTCCTAATCCTGTCAACCTCGCTGTTTTTATGAGTTCCAAGTGGGACAACATGGTGAGGTAAGAAAAGAGCATTTTAATGAATAGGTTTGATACTGATATTTCTGACTCTTTTCTTTTTTTGCATCTCACAGCACAGGAATAGCTGCAGTGATGTAATGTTGCTATTTAGAATTGTTTTCAAAGTGTGTTTCAAGTTTGGTGTCGCAATATTGAAAATTTTGCTTTGGGAATGAGTGCACCTAAGGTAAAGGCTGTGTGCATGCATTTTCAGGCTCTGTCTCTCTGAATTTGGACAGCCATGCTTCTGATCCTCTTATCTCCAGTCTGAACATCAGAAGATTTGAAGGGTACTAGCTTGTGCTCAGCCTTTGTGACAAGCAGATGAGGGATGGGACAAATCTGCTAAACACATTCTCTGCTTTGCACGGGAGTAAGGCAATAACCTGTTTGCCAGTGTTTGGTCCTAGTAGACCTAACTCCTGAGATAAAGACCTTTTGGTTCTTACTCCAGGGGATGAGTAATTCTTTTGTGATGTGATGCCACAGCACATTTCTGTGTTCTGGCCTTAACTCTGCAGCAGCAAAACCTGCCTGCATTGCCCCACAATAGAGTGAAAAATCACTGTGACCTTGAGGGTAAAATTCCAAGGAAGCATGAGGAGTGATGTGGCTGGCACAGTTCACAGTGGTGGAAGAGCAAGCTTCTGATTTCATAAGTGACAAGACAAAACCCCTAAGTTTTGCAAGAACATTTTTTTTGGTCAAACTCTTTCATACTAGAACAGTGTGATTAATTTACCAGTCTACAGAGAGGGCAATAGCACTGAGCCCTGTTTGAGACACAGTATGCTGTTCTTGCAACACAACTCATACTTCTAGATTTGAGCTTTGCATGTGGGTCAACTACAGTTAACATTTTAATAATCTAGCAACATTGCAAACACACTCTGCTTTTGTCTACCAGCTTTTCCATTGCTTGGCACTGATGGTCTTGATCTTCCATGGCAGAAGTTCAATATGTCTCTCAAGCTGAAATAAAATCTCCTGTACTCTGAAATGTTAGATCAGCCTTATTATTATTAAATTTTTTCCAGCTGTCAAGCTTAATGCATTTTTTAAAGTATCCTCCTACTTTAAGGTAAAATTGTGAAAAGTGAATATGTAACAGTGCATATATATTTATTGTACATGTATCTGTTTGTGAGAGCAGGACTGAAAACTAAATTCTATTACCCCTTAAATCTGATTCAAGTTCACCCCTTCTCACAGCTTTGGATCTACCTGTGAAGTTTGTAGCATTGTGCATCTTTTTAATGGGCTAAATGAAAACTCTGGTTTGGGACAGTACTAACCTTTGTCCTAAAAGGTATGAGTTGCCTTGTAGTACATTCCCACCATGGGCTCCTGTGTCTGCATCCTGTCACATTCTCATCTGGGACTTCCAACTCACGTTTGCCATTCTGCTTAATATTTAAACAAGTTCATTAGATATGGCCATGTTTTAAAAATATAAACTGCGTTTTTCAGGCTATGGACCAACATGTTAAAAACCATCTGTGATATCAATTGCTCAACTTATGCTCTCCGAAGAGCCTGCTTTACTTATGGAGAATGCTCTGCACTTACAGAAAATAAAGATGGTCATTAAGTACCTCAATTCACTTCTGAATATTTCAGCTAAGACTTTATCATTACAGCTTTTATTGTATCTAACCCTCTGGGTTCTTTTGTAAATATGGTGGGGTTAAGTGCTTCTGTCATTCATCCCAGTTATTTGTGAGCCCAGATGTGCAGTTTGGTAACTCGCTTCAAACACGTGACTGAAAACAGGTGATGAGAGTGGTGAGTGAAAACTAAATGAAATTTCTCAGCCTGGGACTTAGACAAAATGTCCCTTTGGCTGTTCAGGTTAATGTCATTACCAGGGGAGGCTTCTTTTTGCTGAAGCATTTATTCCAGATGTGTTTCTTTAGCCTTTTGCTCTGTTTAGCTGACTGTTGTAGTCTGTCCTTGCTCTTTTGTACATAAATAAATTGAATTGTTAGATATAGAATTAGGCATTATGTTGGGCTATTGAAATGGTCTCTAAAGAAGGTAAAAATATTTCTGAGAAAAAAAAAAATTCCAGGTTGGATTTTTTAAGCCACACTTGGTATGGCCATGCTGAGGGTTACCTAGAATTGTAGCTGTGTAAAATGCAGCAAAGCTGACATGAAAGTGAACGGGAAAATGAATGTCGCACAAAAACTCCGTGTTTACAAAGTCACCTTCTGCACTGCAGGGACACTTTAAAGAGGAACATTAAGGGTGATAAACCTTAGCTGTAGAGCTCTTCTGAATTTTAGTCCTTTCAAACATATTTGATGTTCGGTACCTTATGCCAAATGAGAACAACAAAGGACTCCTCAAAACAGCAACAGAAAATGCTGCCAGCTCGAGGTAAAAATTCTCAAAGACTTTCTCATTTCTTGCTCATTATGTCCTGTTTCTGCCCTCAGCCACTAGAAGTGGTGGGAATCTCGATTTTATCATTGAAGCAGATGGGCTTTCTGCAAGTCACTGAGGATTTCTACTCTGTAATTTAGTTCAGAGAAAAAGCAAACCAAACCTTCTCCCCTGCCCTCCCCCAGCCTGGGCTGTTAGCTTTTTAGGGTAATGCTTGGATGTACTCCTTGGCTAATGGAACCCTACCTTCCGATTCTTCAGGTGTGCCTTTTGTTCCTTGCTCCCACCCTCCACCTCCCTCAAGAATTTGAGCACTTCAAATTTCTTCAAGGATTCCTGGTGGGAGCAAAAGCAATTGCAGCAACAAACCAAGGCAGAATACTTTCAACAAGTCTTCAGGCCACGTAGAAACTGGTGTATGTCTTCTGCAGATGTGCAGACCCACTGCAGAGCCCCAGCTCACAGTTCTGCCTGCTGTGTCTCTGCCTCCTGAAAGTGACAGACTCACAATACATGCCCCATACTTCTGCCTGGGAGCTTTACCCTCTGCCCAACTTCTGAGTGCATGGCTGTGAACAGCCACCATCACCTATTATAAACTTGTTTTCTCATATTTCAACTGCTACAGTAAAAATTAGTGCTTCACTGCTGGTCAGGAACCAAGACTGACCTTAAAAAGCTGTAGACTCAGTTCTTGTTGGCACTCAGACCCTTTTTTATGCGCTTGTTGTGCCATCAGCAACAGAAAAGTTCCTTTGCCCTTGCAAGAATGCTACAATGGGTTTTGACATGCATAAGAATCAGGAACCGAGTATCTCCAAGTGCTGAATGATTTATGAACATATATTTAGTTAAAGGACAGATGACCACAGCATTCCCTGTTTTTCTAATGCATCTTTTTTGCAGTCAGAGAGTAGAATGTTGAATAAAGCAAGGTGTCTGAGGGCATACCTATATAAATTAGGCCTGACCACCTCACCCTCTCTACCCACATTCTGGGAGTTATATAAATTCTCCTCTGCTCCAAATCCAGCCAACATGGAGCATGGTCAGTGGAAAGTTTGAGTCTGTGCCAGTCTGTGTACATGTACCCTGCAACTTTTCCCAGTTACCCTTGTGACTTGGGTGTCTCTGGCAAAGCTGCTGTCAGCCACTCAGAGTGACCCATTCTTCCATTAAAGATTTTAAATGTCCAGAATACATGTCTTCTGTTGTTAGTTGTGGCTTCTTGCAATTCTGGAAATCATCTTCATGTGAGGCAGTTTTGACCATCACAGTTTGGGTAAACCACGTTGAATCACACCATACAAACTGTACAAACTGTCTTTGGCCATGCATGCACTTGGCAGTTCACTGGGCTTTGCTCAGCCATCTGCTTCCACCAGTTTCTTCCTCAGAAGGACAGCTTATCACCTTGGTCAAACAAGACCCCAGGCTCACTCTGCTTCTAGCTTTTCCTAGAAATACCTATTTTCATGTCTGATTACTTTGGGGTCAGAATTCTCTGACTAGTTGTCAGTATCTTGTCATATGAGATACCCACATTGTTTGGCTCAGTCTGATCCATTACTGATGGAATACAGAAATTAACACACTAATGTAAAACAGTTTGGGAACTGGCATGATGGTCCCCACATTTCAATTTCATATGGCTGATGTGTATTTTTGTAGAAATGTCAGTTGAAAATGTCCATAAAATTTCTCTGTTTCAGTTCTTACTTGCAACATTTCTGTTTTTTTTTGTTTAGTTTAGTTTGTTTGTTTATTTGTTTGTTTGTTTGTTTGTTTGTTTGTATCACCTTAAAATTCCCTTTTCCTGTTAGGTTCCCAGCTCACCACATGAGTATGTCGGCATCCGTAATAAAATACAGAGACCTCATTAAAACACCTTTCTTTTTAAAGTGTTTGGGAACGTCAAATTCTGATGGTATAGTCAGTGGCTGACTTAACAAGATAACAAGGTTTCAGAGCTGAGGTCTGCTGCTGTGCCCAGCTGATTAGCTCTCCCATTTTAGCTGAAATTAAAAAGACTTTGCGGTCATAGCTGAAATTAAGATGTTAAAGTAAAATATCCTTCTTCACTTCACTGGAGTGTGTGGTCAGGTTAATCAGCAGCATGGAGTTGCTGCATGACACACAGAAGGCACATCTTATTGTCACCTTTCACAACAGTGACACTGCAGAGGCACAGAACTTTATTGTTGAGAATACTCTCAAATTCGCTGCCATTATCACTCTAGCTGATCACGTAAAGATGGTCTGAGGTCATATTCTGCCTGCTGAGAGAAATGTCTGAACAGAAACACAGACTCCCCTTGTATTAGTTGATGAGGTTGCCCAAGGTTCCCAGAAGCCAATGGGAATCTGAAACAGTTACCTTACTGAAGAGAAGAAAAAAATGTAGTGGTAGGACTCGACTCATGTTTAGCTATGCTTTACTTAAGGAGCTATTTCTGTTCTTACTTTCAGGGTGTGCTAGTAAAACAGATTCTGGATTAAGATCTTAATTTCTTTTTCCTAGCTAGGAAATAATGTCCTTTTCAGTGAACCCCCTTTCTTTCCAGCCTGTAGTCTACAGTCTCAGATGGTAATAATGGTTTTAATATTTCTGGCTGAGAAATGTAGTCATTAATATTCTCACAGAGAACTCACAGCAGTGACTGTAAATTACATGGTACTCTGGAAACACAGCGGGAAGTGTTTCCTTCCTTGGACAGTTTATTACAGGGCCTTCATCCCGTGGCATATTACCCATATTTAATTTGCATGTTGAGTAATATCCTTGTGTCAAGTAAGAGCGTTCTCCTGGCTGCTGAGAATGCCTGTCTGTGACAGTGAGCTACCCCTCATGGTCTGTGGCTTGTCCTGTGTGAGAGCAACAAGATAGCAAGTCAGGGCTGAAATGTTCTAATTCCTCCTAGGGATTTGCCTACTGGTTTTAATTGGATTTATGAGGATTAACTATTCCTCAGCCTTGAAAAGATTACCCTATTGTCTTTACTGAGAACAGTAGCAAAGGTTTCAAGAAGTTCCTTTTCCGTGGCCATTGTTCTGGGTGTGAGATGTTATCACTGGCAGTATGGGATTTTTTATAAATAATCATAGAATCAGATGAAACACTTAGTGGACATCAAAGAAGGAACCCTGTGTGAAGTTCCTGGGTTCAATATGTTTAGCTGGGATGATTGCTTTACTGGGGACCATCCTAGGAGTCATTTCAAATAACAGTGGCAATGAACAATGACTGTTGCTTAATCAGAACAAATTAAGACACATTTGCTTAATGAAGATATATTCAGCTGGAGCCAAGTCATTAAGTAGTGCTTAAATTCATATTACAGTCTAAACCTTTGGAAGTTTCCAAATAAGTGTTTAATAAAGATGTAAAGCAACAAATGTAATTTTGAACTGGATCGGGGGTTTTTTGGTGTTGTATTTTTACATCTCTTAAAAACTACTTAGATAAAGGTTTTTAATAGCTTTTCTTTTTTACAGCTGTTAAAATACAGCAATTTGCTGTTCATCGAGGTGCCTTAGTTCAGAGGATTTTAGTGCATTGTTATGTAAAAGTACAATTATTTCATGTGCCCCAAGTTCAAGATTTTCCTCTCTGGGCAGTTTTTCTGCACATGCTTGCAAAAGCTGTGACACAGTAGTGTGTTCTGATGTCAGTCACCTGGTGGAGCAGCAGGTGGAGGAGCTGATGGTTTCAGGTGCTGACCCACGCTCAGCTTGTGGTTTCCGAAAACAGTACCCAGCCTTTTGCTAGCACAGCACTCATCTCTGAGGTGAGTGGGGAGGGACCTCCATGCACATGGAAATAAAGGCACCAGAGTACTGAGCTGAAGGGGAAAATCCCTCAGAGAAAAGGAGGAGTTGGTGGAATGGGATTTTCCCCTCTATTTCTGCTGTATTTTCAAGACCCCATCAACACGCCATCCCCATGGGGACAGGGAGGAGGCTTGAATGATAAAGCTGTTCAGCATCAGTGTGATTCCCACCTGAACACTGCCTGTGAAAAACTACATCTTTCTGCCAATAAACCAGCTGCTGTCTATAGCCTTTGAGGTAAAGAAAAACCCAGAAGTTGTGTGTGTACTGGCACAGGTAAGAGAAGGGCTGCTGGCAGATTACATTCTGTGTGATAAAATGAAATCAAAGACATATTAGTGCAAAAAGCCTGACATTGAACAGACCTATAGTGTCTATCAAGTGGATGTTAAGATATCAGATAAGTTTTGGGCACAAATATTTTCTCTCTGGTATTTTGGATCACATTTGGTTTAATCATGAATGAGAACTGGAAAATGTTGTTTAGGAGGTCATATATATACTTACAGGAATGACCCTGAGACTCTGTTACCTCAGATCAACAGCTTTATTTTAAAGTCACACAAGTACACTCTGTGCCACCTTGAAACATCAGTCTCATTCAGGTAACTTCCTGAAGTAGATAACCTTTATTTTGCCCTCAGAAGGTATTTGGTTGGTTTTACAAAGAAAAAGTTGGTAGTTTTGACAGATATATGGGTTTGTTACATCCCTACTTGTATGCCAGTGAAGGTTGGAGAGCATTTACTCCTCTTATCTTTCACATGGTCCTGAGATAAGGGAAGAATTCCTTCAAGTACTCAGATCTAAGGCCAATAGTGTTCCTACTGTCTCTTATTGTGACATAATGCTATAAAGCCATTGCAGCTACGAATGGATAAATGAGTAGGCTGAGGTCCATGCTTTGCCAATTTTCTCCCCAGCAGTGTAGAGATGTTTTTCCCTGTGGTCTGGCAGGATGAACACTGGGTGATTGTCCCAGCCTTGCTGCAGGGTGGTGTCTCAGCTGGCAGAGCAGCATGTTGTCACAGGGCAGCGAGCCAGGCCTGAGGATATCCATGTGCACCTTCCATCCTTGCCTGTGCATTCATTTATTCATGCAGAGAAACTGTGTCCAAACTGCTGCACAGTGGGTGGACTTGGGAGCTCTCTGGGAGGCCATGGAGGAAAGTGGGCATGGCTCTGGCTGTGTGCCAAAAAGCATCATGATTTACACCTGAGACTCATAAATGAATGAGGCCTGGGGAGCAGCTCTGTGGGAAGGGATCTGGGGTCTTGTTGGACAAGAGAAAGCTTGATATGAGTGAGCAGTGTGCTGCTACTGCAGCAAGGAAGGCCAGCAGGATGCTGAGCTGCATCAACAAGGGCATCACCAGCAGAGATGGAGAAGTCATTGTCCCTCTCTAATCACTGCTTGTCAGGCTGCACCTGGAATACTGTGTTCAGTTTTGGCCCCCACAACGCAAAAGAAGCGCTGTGGACAGTCTGGGAGGGGTCCAGAGAAGGGCCACAAAGATGATCAAAGGCCTGGACATCTTGACATGTGAGGAAGGGCTGAGAGAGAAATGGATTTGTTCAGCCTCAGGAAAAGATGCTTAGGGAGATCTCATCATCATGTTCCAGTATTTCAAGTGTGGCTACGAAAAACATGGATATTCCCACTTGCAAGAAGTCACATGGAAAAGACAAGGGGTATGAATTCTTCTCAGAAAGATTCCAATTGGACAGAAGAGGGGAATTTTTTGCAATGGGAATAAACAGCCCTTGGAATTATCTCTCAGGGGAAAGTGGTACATTCTCCAGTATTGGTCACTTTTAAGATTCAGCTAGAAAGGGTGCTGGGGCTGTCTTGTCTAGACCATACTTTTGCCAAAAAGTTGATATTCTATGATTCTATATAATAAATTACTTTCAGCACTGCTGTTCCAGCTACCCTGTGAACAAGCAGTGCCTGATGTCCTGCATTATTTTGTTTTCCACCTTGTAGTCTCCCTGCTGTCCTGCATTCTACTGACATCAAAAACAATGGGCCGAGCAGAGGTCAGTCTCTCAGCAAGTTGTGTTTTAATGCAGCATGGAGAGAGGATTTTATCTGTTGAAATACCTTAACTGCATCTTAGGCAGGCTCCCTGAAATCCAGAAATTTGCCTTGCTTAGCACATGTGGAATGTGGCACTTAGCTTAAATGGAGACTCCTCTTTCTCCTCGACTGGGAACCTCTTTAAAATCTCAGCACACCCACACACTGAAGGTCGGGCTCATTTGATGTGTACCCAAGCTCTCCCTGGGTGGTACAACACATTGCTGTCTCTGCACAGCTTTCCTTTTAATCTGCTGTGCTGGGGTTTTCAGCAGTGAGACTCTTGCAGTCTCTCTGCAATACAGTCTCTCTGTAAAGAAACATTTTACACTGTTTTTGCGAGTAAAAGGGTGAATTAAAAAAAAAAAAAGGCATACTGCCTGTCTTTCTAAGCAAACATGTAGTTTGGGTCTTGGTGAGAATCTGTAGCTTTTGCTGAGGTATATGTTGATATGCTAGATGTATGAAGAGAGATATTTTTTTCATGAAACATATACTGTCTTCTAATTTTCTCTATTATGGTAAACCTCAAGTAAAGTCCTGTTCAAATTCCTTTTTTTGGTTACCCAGCCTTCTTTCCCAAAATGGTACAATGCTGAGTGGAGGCAAATTATTTTATAGCTGTCATAATGGAGGACATTATTAGTACAGTAGTAATGTGAGGATTCCTAATATTAGTGGAGTCGGTACTTTCAGGGCTCAATTTCAGCCCCATTCATGGGTTAGAATGAAGTTCAGCCAATAACTTAAAGGCTTAAGAAGAGCTCACTAAAATGAAGCCTAAATGACAGAGGTCATAAAAAGAGGGATTTCTGTCCTTCAGTGTATCAGGGTCTCCTTCTTTTATTTCCAGGTCTCCTTTGGTTCATACCAGTCACAGACCCACGTCTCATTCTCAAGGTGTCTAATTACAAGGAGTCAGGGATATAAATTTCCTCAGTCTGAAACTTTCTTGAAACCAGAGGCCTGTGCTAGGTATTCTAAGGTCTTTGCTTTAACCTTACACAAGAAACTGATTGTATTTGAGTCACATCTGTAATTAAATGGATTGAATATTTAAATATGTTATGGCTGGATAAAAACCATGTATTTTATTCTGGTGATACTTTTCACTTCACTCGCAATGGTGATGCTTCTCATATTGGCAAAGGAGAAACCAACATCCCTTATGCTCTCCAGGTAAAGAACAGCTTGTTGGACTAAAGTACTCATGAAGGAGACACATGATAAAGTTCCTGTTCTGCTGTTCTCTTGTGTCTTGGATGAGATCTTGGAAAATCATCAAATAACTGCTGCTCTGGAAGTCAAGAAGTCTTATATGAGAAACCTGAACAATGATTTTTTCAGAATTGGCATTTTTCTCTGAAATAGTCTTTGTTGACCAATTTAGCCAACAGAATTTTTGATGAAGAACTTCTTGGTAATCTCTCAAGTGAATAGCTTGTGTAAAGAGTCCTGACTGTTACTGGGATGTTACTGGGATGCAAGGTACAGTTCCAGGGGATGAGAGATGTGAAGGTGATCGCCATGCCTTTGGAAGGACTTAGAAGCAATGAGCCTGTATTCATTTCAAAACATACCTTCACAATCCTAGCATTTTCTCACTGCTGAAGCAAAACAATTATTGTCCTTCAAACTCTTGCTCCCATGGCAGTGGATCTCCAAGTAATGCAAACCATGGAAGGTCTGGGTGTATCTTCAAGCAGTATCATGCTGCATCACCCCATGGAAAAGCCATGATTCACCAAGTTTCAAATCTTTTAAAGATCTTGGTATCATTGAAGATGAAGGCTATAAATCATTTTGAGAGCAACAGATTTAAAATAGAGATATTTTCTCTGAGGAGACAAATTTAAAAACACATTTATTGCAGTTTTTCAATTTTACATCAGAAATGTCTGAGCATATCCCATTCAATTTCCACTTCTTGTATCAAATATTTATTATTTTTCCAGAAAGTTGTAGGTTAGGAAGCACTACTAGGTCAGTTCTCAGTTTGATAATAACAGCCTGAAATCCCAGTGCTGACCACTGAAGTGCTTCTTCAAACATCTCTTTTGAACAGTGCTGGCTGTAATGGCAATAACACTTATACTTGGAGGTCCACATGAGGAAAATATGTTTATGTGATAAGTCAGATTGGAGTTCTCTTTCACATATCTCTTGTAAATACACACTAGAGTAATAGTCACAAATTTATTGTTGTTAGTAAGAGACAACAGATTATTCATAAAAATGGTGCTTGTTGTGCCAGCTTTGCAGGGCTAGGTCTCTGGCTGACCACGTGATACTGTTTTACTGGAAACAGTTGTCTTTAAAGAAATTGCATCTCTTAGACTGGTAGTGAAGAAAACAGCAGGCTTCAAAGACACAAGACAAAACATTGAGTGAGAACACATTGCCTAATATTACAGTATTCTCCAGCTGCTGAAAAATTAGTGTGGTGGTTTGGTGGAATACAGTAAAAAGGTTACCTAGACCTTTACCAACCTCTTCTGATCAATAGGCATTTTTATAAAATTCCAGACAGGCATAAAGTTGTTTGGCTCTAAAAGCTGAAAGAAAATAAGTGGGTGTTTGAAATAAGGTAGCTTAGATTTTCTGGAATTCTTTGGAAACACTCATGTCTAAAGTGCTAATTTTCAAGCAGCATTTGTCAGGTGTCCTTGGGCAGCACCCCATTACTGGCTCAATAAATGTATTAGTGGTAGTGTTGTGCCTCCCCCCCAGAGCAAAGACACCTTTGCACTCTTCAAATCCATTTTTGAGTGGTGTCTGTGCAACACTAACCACAGCTGCAGCCAAGCCCCAGCAGGCTTCATACCTTAATACCACACGATTCAAAAGGTGCATTGGTCCTTTTTCAGAAGCCACTCTACTTACAAGTGTTACATGAGCAGCTGCAAACCTTTTCTTGAAGGCTGAGCTCATCCAGGTCACTTGTGAGAGCTTCTGGAGCTAGTGCAGGGAAAAGCTGTCCTACCTTCTCACATCCCTCCCCTTAACCTCTCACGCTACCTGGCTCTGCCCAGCTAGCTCTCCTGGTGCCTCTGTTTGCTTAGCTGATACTCTTCTAGTTTTGGCATACTCCAGGCATTATCCTAAAATGCTTTTCTTAATATAGCATGTCACTCTTTTCCCTCATGTCAATCCCTACTCTCAGGTGTCTAAAGTGCCACATGTCAGAGCCCTCTTTACCTCTCTGCTGCAGCTGAAGCTCAGCAGTGTGTGTGCCATAGCATTTGATATTCTTGCTTATACAGCGTGGAACTTCTGCTTGACATAGCCCACCTTACATTAAAGAGCCATTTTCAGTAATGGCCTACATTGGGAATCTTACAAAGAATTTTAAAAAGCACTTGACAGGGTGAAGTGAAAATATTTCATGCTCTTTCACAGAACATGTTGGACTAGAGGTTTTTTCCTTTCTATATCTTTGGGTATTTCTATGCAGAATCAGTTAAAAAATTACCTCTCTCCTAAAGAAGTTCAAAAACTTTTAAATCCCATTTTCCCTTGGCTTTTTTCTTTTCCTGCTCACTCCTCTTTATACATACGTATATGTTTGAAAATGAGAAATGAAAAAATAAGCTTGAACCTTTTTTTTGCCAATTTGAAGGAATAATACCCATTGAAAGGATCTTAATTAAAACAGGAACTGTTAAAAAGGACTATTTCACTTTATTAATTCAAGTTCTGCCTGTGAGAATGTGAAAGGAAATCTTTTTATAAACTTGAGATTTTTGTAGAAGCTTGTTTTTACTAGTTCTAAAGAACTATGTAGCACTACTTTGGCAATATTTCTGGGAAACTGAACAGCTGAAAGGATAAAAATGAGTTTATGTTATGTTTGGGTTTTTAGTGTTACTTTGCTTAGTCATTAATATACAAAATTCAATTGCCTTCAGGAGGCTTCACAATCGTTACAAGTTGCTGAAATCTCATTGTATTAACTATTTATTTTGGAAAAAGTTACTTATTATCCCAAATCTTATCTATGGAGTACCCGATCTTATTAGAAAACAAAACAAAACAGAAATCCAAAGCTTAAAGCCCATGTTTCTTAGGAACTGAGACATCAGTTCCCTGTGGAGTTCCATTATTTCTAATACATTTTTCTTAATTTCAAAAGAGAAGCCAAATATCGTTTATTTATTGGAAAAACAAAAATTGCTTTTCAAATAAAGGGAATGGAAGTGCTTAGGTATGATAGTGCCAAATGCCCATTTTTTTTACAGTGCTTTTATTCTTTCTGTATGCATTTACTTCAAAATTAGGGCAAGATATCAATAACACTGTATGGTAATGGAACGTCCTGAATTATGCTCTTTAAAATTAAAACTGTGTGGTCACTTCCCTACTGCACTTCTTTTCAGGATGAGGGTCTATCAAAACAGCCTGGTTTGGGACTTGATCTCACAGGCATCAGGGACAGAAAAAGGATCTTCCACAGACTAATGACATCTGGGAAAAGTCTGTGGTTGTAGCAGAGTGGTGATCAGATAGCCACAGCCCTGGAGATCAGTAAGGGATTTATGACATACACATGGGCTCATAGCATGGTATTTAAAATGGCATGTTCATGCTGAAGTGAAAGAGAGGCTTTTCAGTAGTGTGCTAAAGAAATACTCCCACTATTTCTGCCATGGAGTACCTGTGAATCAGCACTTCCTTATTTCTGTGTGTCTTTTGAAATCTCTCTGCTCAGAACATCCTGCGGTTGGAAAATCACAGGCGTGTCTGCAACCCTCCGGAGGAGACAGGGCGATTCAAAGGTCCTCAGGCTGTGATGGAACACAGAGAACCCCACTTCAGGTGTAAGCTGGAGAGAACTTTGCTGCCAGCGAGACGTCCTTTGAGGTGGCTGCAGCTCAAAAGAGAGTTGAAATGAGAAGAGCCAGAGCTTGGACTGGAAGCCAAGAGAAAGACCAGCTGAGGTCAGCTAGCCTACCACGTTGCATGTGGGGGATCTATGATCGGGCACTGTCTCTGCCTGCTCTGAAAGAGTGTAATTGGAGGGATACAGCCTTCAAAGAAAGGTATCCTTGCCTGAATGGCAGCTGCTAGGGCTTGCTAGGCACCGCTGGTGGAGGACTCAGGAAACTACAAACTCAGCAAAATGCTGCTACTGGTGAGAGAAATACTCATGTAACAAATTGTAGAGTTCGCAGAGGAAGTCCTTGTGGAGGAGGAAAAGTATGGAGAGGGAGACCAAGCTGTTCAAATGTATGAAAGCAGCAGCTGAATAGGGGTGGATCCTCATCCTATCAGTAATGGAGTGCCATGTCAGAGACATAAAATCAGAGTCAAAGCTGCTTGAATACTTGGAGGTGACTTCCAGTTTTGTTGTTATCCTTAGTGCATATTTAGATACCCGAAAACCTGAGAAAACCTCCTGTGCTTTACACATCACTTTCTTGACATGCCTCAGACACAGCTGAGGATACTTATTTTGCAGACATTTATAAAGTCATGTGAGGAGGAAGTGCAGGAAGCAGACGTTCAAAACTAAATGGATAATGGAGCTTGGAATAACAACCATCCCAAAGGGTGAACTGAAATCATGGGCAATATGTTCACCATCACCTCTTCATTCTGAAGAGAGTGTCAATGCCAAAGTGCTCATATTTCAGTACTCTGCTGATAATAAAAACAAATGGTGAGAACTGCAGCTATTGGAAGATAAAATTAAATGTGAGTGAAGAAAAATAATTTCTTTCACTTTCTTGGAAATTATCCCCTCTGTCTTTTCATTGCTTTCATCAGAAATGCACACTCACACCTACCCACAATTTCCTTCCCCCAAATCCTCAGCCCTCAATGGCTGATGAAAATATTCAAAGTCTTCATCAAGCTGGCAAAGTTTTAGCCCAGTTGCACAAGAAGATATTATCTGATGTCAAAGTTCTTGTTCAGCGTCCCAGTAAGGGTACAGGGTTGATAAATTTCTGGGATTTTCCTTTAACTTCCCCTGACGTTTTAGACCTCTTGCATAATTGCTCATTTCACAAATCTCTAGCTGTACCAGAAAAATTTGGTGCCCTGAGGTCAAGATTCAGTTGAGTTTTATCATCGTTGAAGTCTGCTCTCAATTCTGGTTCTGGCAGGCTGGCTACCTGGCTTTAACAAAAGTGATCTGTGAGAACTCCAGATGTGAAGACATAAGCAGAAAATTCACAAAGCTGAAACTAGAACATTTCAAGGCAAATCTGAACATTGTAAATATGTGCCAGTAGCTTCCTCCACAGGTTTTGGAAATTAGATAGAATTTTCCACTCAAAATTTCAGCTGCTTTTTAATGGTTACAGCAGTGGCTAACCAGGTTTGGAGTGGGTCTGCTGAGTGGATTTTGTTGATCCCTTGAGCAATAAATCTTGCAGCAGAAGGAAGCAGAAAGCAGAAGGTTTGTAATGGAATTTCCACCTAGAAAATTTCATTTGGGACATGCTCATCTATGGAGAACCTGATCTTTCAAACAGCCTACTCCCTGATTCCTTCCATCATATTTGATGGCACCAAGCACTTTGTGTGATCAGGGCGGCACAGATTTCTTCACATCAGGAGGAGAGAGCACCAGGAAAAATTTTCCTCTAGAAGCAGTCATGTAACTCAGAGGCAAAATTTATCCCTTAAAAACTGATGATCCAAATGAAGTTATTATTTCAATACTATTTTTACTGGTCTGGTGTTAGTGAAGCAATGTAATTTCTCTTAACAAAATGAGTCAAGTCCTTTCAGAAGAAAGAACTGAGTTCTGGTGCTGACCTCTGCCTGCTCCTGACATACTGGGGTTATCATGGTGTCTCAAAGGACCTAAGAAAAAGCATCAAGAAGTCCTAAATAATTTGTCAGTAAGGAAAATGCCCTCTTATCATGAAGTTTCCCTTAGCCCTGTATAGAACAAGATCTATCTGTCTGACAAACAGTTAATTTTTAGTTTAAGAGTTAAAGGCAGGCTCATATTTATGAAACTTCTTTTAAATATAAAGCAATTTATGTTTCCAGTGCAGAGATAGTCAGAGAAGGTGTGTTGTTTATGAGACACATTTGGCCCAACTCCCACCCTTGGAGTATGATAATCAGATCTGGATAAATACATATAGACTTTTCTCTTCTGGGAGTACTAGACCACATCATGCTGAAATGGCAACAGCTGGAAAGACATTTGATTTTCATCAAGTATTTTTGAATGATCTTTCTTACCTTGGCAACAGTATTGATGGTCCCTGTCAATCCTTCCAAATGCAATTTTTCCTTCTGTGGTTCATGGTTCCTTTATTGCAAATTCACCTAGGCCAAATTCTTACTCAGCTTTCTTTTGGAAACAAAAAAGTCACAGAAATGCCTCTGAGAACTTGTATAAGTGAATGCTCAGGAAAAATGTCAGCCAAAATATTTGATCTACTTTAAGAGCTATAGAAAACTGCATCTCTCAGTTGTCCCATGCCTGTGCTACCACTGGTTTCTCCAAACTGCAAGTGTTGAGGGTTTTTTTTCATTTTCACTGTTTAAACTCTGCCATCCTTCCCTGCATTCCTTCCTAGCTGAGTAGCAAGGTGAAAGTTCTCCCATTCAATACTTCAAAACTGCTCACATTACTGACCTTATGTCTCACTAAATTTCCATCTGCAGCATTGCCATCCTCTTTTGGATGCTGTATTTGTAGGTCTCTCCTGGGCATTACAGTCCTATTGAGAGGCCAGCTGCGTGAGAAGCCACTGCAGAGTGTCCCTCTGTGACCTTGTAACTTCTGAGTCCTCTATTTTTTCCTCCATGGCTCCAATTAACACATGCGACAGCTGAGTTTTTTCACATGTGCAGAACAGACTTGTGAAATAGGTGGTGTCCATCAGGATAAGAAGGTGTTTGGGTGCTCCACTCAGTTCCCTGAGCTCTTAAGGCACCCTGAGCACTGTCACATGGATATTTGTTGGGAGAATTCTTGAAAGAGAAACCAGCACATGGCTGCTGAGTGTTAGTGACCAGCCTTGCATTTTTATGTAGTCCTTGTGGGAAGAGTATTGGAGTGCTGGAGTGTCCTTGTGGGAAGAGTATTGGAGTGCTGGAGTGCTTTTGTTCCATGGCTGTGTGTGCAGACAAACAGGCTCAGCCACTCAGGGAGTGCAGTCACTCATGGGCTGTGCTTGGAGTAAATAGGTAGGATCACACACATTATTTGGGCTGTGCCACTGGTACCCCTTATGTGAATTTTGCTAGAGCAGAACTCCGTAGAAGTCACTGAGAAATATTTGAGACAGATTTGGAAAATATGTTGGGGCTGTTTGCATTTGCTCATGAAGACAAATGCTTTAGCTAGAAGTTCTTAGAATTAGAAGACTTAGAATTAAAAAGCAACCACGAAGTCCCAGAAAAATTTAAATAACCTCTTGACACTAAATGGAAGCCTCAGGACTTTCCAGAGCTTTGACAAAGTTCTTTCTGCTTCCTAGAAAAACTGAATATTCCCCGTATCCTTTGTCTAAGAGCTCTTATTTCAATGTTTGCAGGATGGGAGATGAAGAACCTATGAAAAAGTCATGACTCCTGGGTTGTAGGGTAGGCAAGTCAGAGCAACAGGAAGAGGTTGATTTATGACCTGCTGCTAATTGGAGTTACCTGTAGAATTGGGATTTGTTACCCTGTAAATCATAGAGAGACAGATGACTAGACAGAGCACAGGAGAAGATGTGGGAGTGATTAATTTGGTAAAATTCTCTATGATTTATTGTGTGGTGATCCTAGCCATCCCAATGGACATCACTTTCACCACTTTCATAGTGGCTAAGGTCCTTCACTATGCAACAAACAGGCTCCTGCAGATCTGCAAGGGACTGTTATTGGCCATTTTCCTTTCTGATTTACAAATGATTGCCCAAGAAAAGGAAGTAAAACTTTAGTAAGTAAAAAAAAGCGCTTTATTAAGGCTTTTATTTGTGGCAAAATATTTTAAGAAAACACGTTTGGTACAAATGGTGTTCTATATCTCCCTGGGTTATTTTCTTTCTTCTTCTTTTGTGAGATGACTTTATTATCTTCCTGGGTTTTTTATCATTATAATGGTTGTGGTTGGTGTAAGGGAAGGGTCTTATGATTAATATTTTATTCTGGCAAAGATCAGATCAATACTTTGTGCTCTCTTTTAAAAATTTTATTTCATATAGGCTGCTTCTTTTCCAGGGTTGGTAACTTCCTCCACAACTTTTCTGTCTACAGGTCTTTTTAACTCATGTAAATTTTTCTCTCACACTTTTGATTTAATATTGATGTTGTGACTTGGAATGAGAGCTCCTTCCAAGAGGAGGGGGCAAGATGAGATGTCCAGACTTTGTTCACTCTGCAGTTTTTTTGGACTATATCAGCTCTTGTGAATTATGTGGACTCAGGCTTGAGTCCAGCTTGTCAGGAAAGCAGTAACCTTCCTGCACCTCCTCATCACATCCAAGAATACTCAGGAGGAGACACAAATAGGGAAACAGAGTAATAAATTTTGGAAGTCTGCTTCTCTTCCTGATTTGTATCTCCTTTTTCTGGCTTTGTCATATGAGGATCTTTCACATGGCTTGTGTGCTTTGCTTCACCTCAGTGTAGCGCGAAGATGAGGACAACTCTCACATGAAGGCTGCTGCTCATGTTGTGCCTTGCTCCCCTTAAAGCTCTGAGGAGGAGCCCCAATATGCCTGGGGAATGTCTGTGGCTTCATCTCTATGAGAACCCTTGTTGTGCAGAGAAGATGATGAGATTTTAAATAAATGAACTAAGTATGGGTAACAATTCTTATATCAGAGCTTCTGAGGACTGTAAAAGTAAGAGCAAGATGCAGGAGTCAGCAGTTCTAAAATATTTATATTGTAAAAAAGCACATGAATTTGTGTGTTGAAAGGAACTGGAAACCTACATTTTGCTGATATTTCAAATATCCCCTGAGAAGATGTAATGGACCCTGATCCTTGATTGTCACTGACTTGCCTTGAAACAGGTTTGAGCTTACGATGGAGGGATAAATTGCCATATATCAATTTGTTAGTTTCTCTTTTTTTTTTCCCCTCTGTGGATTGACTCTCCCTCCCACCCCTGGGAACATTAGGACCTCATTAAGAGCCGTTCCTCTTTTGAGTCTTCTAGTAAACACAGGGGTTGCTGACTGGAAATCCCCTTCTCTGTCTGTCCCCCCCAGTGGATCACAGGCAGCACTCCAGTAGGAAATACCTCAGTCTTCTTGGTCAAGTGGGATCCCATCATTCCCATGCATGTGGCCAGGCTCTGCCCTTTGCTTTGCTGTTGCCTTCCACAGCACATCAGTGAGGTGCCTTTTCTGTTGTTCACTTTATGAGTGGTTTTGGTAACAAACACATAGAGTAACTCAGCCTGGTGTTGGTTCATTATACTGGTACTTTTCCTGCCAGCATGGATGGTTTGACCACACATTTTGGTGGTCTGTCATACAGACTATTCTTCATGTTTGGCCAGTGAGATGGCATTTGTTCAATTGTTTGGGGGTTGTTATTATTACTTTTAAATAGATGTTTGACTATTCAAATTGGCAAGGGGAATTAAGAGACCTGGAATAACTTTAAACTCTATTATGAGGATATATCCTAGAATAAACAAATGTCCATTCTGATAGACTTGTGAAACTAGAGAAGAGATTGAATTGTTTTTATAAGTAGAACTCACTGTCAGTAATGATGCATAGCCTCTGGCTTGACTGTGTGCTGCTTATGTTGGACTCAGAAGGAAGGTCATAAAGAAAAAATGAGACCAGAGATGTGGCCAGTAAAGTCTTCAGAATTCCTGTTTCATGCTTGGTAAGAACAAGACTCCTAATGATAATAAGCAGAGAGAGAAGAATCAAGACAAGGAGGAAAGTATGTGTGAGACTGCTAAGGAGAAGCAGACTTGAAAAAAACTGAATTTGTTGATTTAAAAAGGAGACAATCTTTTCACTGAATGAAGACACTATATAATTTTCTTTAGTCAGTTTGAAGATTGGGATATGGAAATTGAGAATCGGTCTAGAGTTAACTGTTTTTATCAATTTATGTTTTTGTAAGAATATGCAGAGATTTCTTTCTTATAATAGGCATTCTGTATTACTTGGAAAATTATCAAGAAAGGATTCCCTTTCTTGATACAGAAAACACTTACTTTCCATACTCAAGGTTCACTTGGCAAGGAGAGAGAATGAACTGCTGCTGTAATGAGTTCCTGATTCTGATAAAAAATAGGAAGGGCATGGTGAACAAAGAAAGAAATGTTCATAAATCCAATGTGTCCTTGAGGGAAACAAGGCTTCTAAGGCTTAGAAGATAAAGCAGCAAGCTCTGAGACTCACAGGGGCAGAAATTAATGGCAAACAGGAAAAGAATTAAAAGGCTTCAATCATTAGTAGTTTCAAAGGAACAGTTTCCTTTGTTTTCCTTGCCTTAAATGGAGGTTGATGTGGATCCTGGAGAACTAGCCTTAACCTTGATGCAGAGTCTGAAAAGAAGTTTGAAAGAAACATTTGTGGCTGTTGACCCAAATGATAACCTAACACTGAGCATGGTGTTGCACAGAACTGATGTCAGCCCCACAGACCAGTGTTGATTGTGCCCTTAAGATCTTCACAACCTCCTGGGAATACCAGAAAGTACCATCCCCACCCCTCAGCTTGAAAGTGATAATGGGACAGAGAGGACCTCTGGGCTTCCATGGGAGAGAAGCTCTCAATCAGTCAGGCAGGCAGGCAGGCAGGCAGGCAGTCTCTGCTTTTCAGATCTCTGTTGTTCATGCTCTAAGGTTTACAGTGCTGAGCTGTAGCCATGTGAATGTTGAGCCTGCTGTCTGACCTCCTGCTCTGTGTAAGGTGATGCATTCCCTCTCCCTCTGGTGTACCTGAATACAGTGGCATGAACGGCCCTCTGGAGCAGTCTCTCTCCATTAATGAAGAGAAAGCATAAACAACTGAGTTGATTTAGGCTTTATCAAACTCCTAACTATCTACAGTGAGAGGAGAATCCGACCTGAGCTTACTGGAGATAGGTCTGAATATGCCAAAGAAAGTAAAACCAGAGTGAGGGCTACAGTGAAGGTAGAAGTGAAGGTGAGAAAAAGCCAGGTGCACCTCCCTGCTGCAGGCTCTATAATGTAAAATGTGATGGGTGGGTGTGACTGAGTTAATGACATTTGCTGTGATACCATTGACTGCTGAAGCCTGGCTGTCCTATAGGACACAGAGATCCAACTAATGCAAGGGGATAACATGGGATTATGTGAAAGGCCACCCCCTGATATCATTGGATACAATGAGCTCCAGGATGGGTTTCTGAGAGAAAGGAGAGTTGTGGGCAAAGAGGAGACAGAGGCCTGTGCTCACCAAGAGGGTGGGTAGATGACAGAGTGAGGAAGTCATGGACCCAAAAGAGTCCAGCCTTCCTGAAGCAGCCTTCTTCCAGTAGGGAAATTTAGGCATGTCCAACTGAGGGGAGCAAAGTTTATATCATATAAGGCTCCCAAAGTGACTCCATGAATGAGAGACACAAGATCAAAGATAATTTCAGAATGAAAAGGTGTTCAGATCTGGGTCATTAGACTAAGGACTAAACAGCTGAGCAGTTTTGGTAGAAAGCAGGAGGTTTCTGGGCTGTCAGTTCCTGCTTTCTTCACAAAGGTTGCAATATGAAAGGAGGATAGGAGTTCTCCCTGGGAAAAGCAAAATTTGGCTAACCAAGTACCTTGATGCCTATTAATTACTGTCCTTTTCTTTTTGCCTTTGATCCCTTCAGACACCACCTAAAATAAGTTGTGCTGCCATTTTACTGACTTTTTTCCTGTGGAGGTGGAAGATGTGCCAAGCCTGTTGAAGAATTCATGCATTTCAGAGGTTTACGTTACACCTGTGAGGTTTATTTACCAATTGAATTTCTGAATATATCTACTTTTACAATCATTCTACAAACTGAGACAAGTGTCTGTATGTCTCAACCAGGGAGAGCTCTGGACCTGGTGACCTGCTGTGGTCTCTTCTAACATTGCCCATTCTGTGAGGTGAGGTGAGGTGAGGTGAGGTGAGGTGAGGTGAGGTGAGGTGAGGTGAGGTGAGGTAGCCCCAAAATTTTCAGAGTTCACACCACATTGAAAGAGGTCAGTGTGAGGCTAGGCTAGGGATGCCTAGGAGTCTCCAGCCTAATTTGTTAACAGCCTTTCAGTATCTCTGATCTCTCTGGTCCTAAGCTATTACCTTGGACCAGAACCAGAATGGCTGGAGATCCAACATCAGCTGCATCTGCGTGAGGGGGAAAAGCAGATGAGGTTGGTTTGGGCATATTCAGTGTTCCCTGAATGCTAATGAAAAGAGAAGCATGTTTGGCACCATTACAAGTCAAGCACCCTGAGGATTTCAAAATAGTGTCCTTTTTTATAACAGTAATAAATTTGTCAGTTATGTGGGGAAACATTGTGAAAAATGAATGTCTTTTACAGCATTCAGAACTGCTGTTCCAAATCCAGAGAGATAATGGTCAATAAAACTTTGAGCTGGGAGGTTAAGTTCTGCATTGCTAAAGCTTCATTATGTGTGGTTTTAGAAAATGCACACATGTGCCAGAGTGTCTCATTGTTCTTTTGCTGTTTTATTATTTTGTCACTATGAAGTGGCTCTGATTTCAGCTGTGAAATGCAAGTTTAGCTTATATTGATCCTGCTGTCTGTGTATAGGTCCTTAGCAACTTTGCAGGATGTTGTTAGGAGCAGTTAGGTTTTATTTGCAGCTGAACCATACTATTCTCTGTTCCCTATCAAAACAAATTTCTTCTCAGTCCAAATCCACTTGATGAATCTTTTTCTTTTTCTTTCTTTTTTTTTTTTTTTTTCATTGTA
>VZRX01003021.1:91877-165771 GCA_013398075.1 Notiomystis cincta
AAAAAAAAAAAAAAAAGGAGGGAAATAGCACAAAATAGCACAGAAATTAGAAATTGTGGAGAATACACCAGGAATTTCTGGATTATTTTATGCTTCAAAAATATGCACTTGCGGGTTGTGAACAGCTCCATAATTTTTATGGGATCTGCCCCAAAAAGTCTGTCAGAAACGTCAGGGAGCCAAGGCCCTCATTCTTTCAGAGCAGGATTTGATAGTGGATCAAACCCAACAGGGAGGTCCCCAGGAGCCTTTTGTAGAGACAGTGGGCACACCATGTGGAGCACTGATATCACAGATATCAACAACATGGAGATCACTCACATGTCTCCAGGAATGGTTCAAATGTCCAAAGACTCTCCGAGCTTGGAAACAGCAACGACAAACTTTGTGCTGGAGCAAATGTTACCTTTACCTCAGGTACTGCAACTAACTTGGTAGAAATGCAGTCTTCTGCCCAGATCAGATTTGTCCTGCCAAAGAGCCTGCTGGTGGAGAAGGGGTGTGTCACAAAGCCTGTGACAGTGAGAGTCTGCTGAGAGACTCTCTGTTAACCTCTCTCCTCACAGTATTGAATTTCCTAGTTTTTATGTCACATACAGCTGATGGTACAATAGAAAGACAAAGCTGATGGTTCTCTTTCTGTCATCTGAAAGTTGTCTATCTGGGGTAGTTTCTCAAAGATATACTTCCTACTTTTCTTATAGCCAAACTACACTACATAGAAAGCATTTATTAAAATAGAAACAAAAAAGAAGTTGGAGGGGGAAGCTGAAGGGAGAAACATTGTGGTGGGGTAAATTTCTCCTGAATTAGTGTGATTAGGTTGTGTTATGATCAGATTCTGTCAAGGAAACTTAGTCCCAAAGATGACCTGAAGAGACCATTAAACCATATTTCCTTCTGAATGCAAGCGCAACTTTATCAACATCATCCCTGATAGAAGTATGTCTAACTCTTAGAGATACCCAGAGATGGAGGCTAAAAGCTGGGGCCTCAAAACTTAAATAAGCTTTAGCGAGCTATAGCAGTGAGCAGCTGTGATTACTAGAATTAAGCTTATATTCTAAGGAGCTGGAAAAATCAATCATAATTTTAAAATCTGAGTGTGTAGGCTTAGTAGCCAAGCCACAAAGGTACTCCAAAATAGAGTTTGTAGACAGGTAAGACAGTAAATATCTGGTCTTGCTGCCTTTTTCAGTTTTTTTTTGGTATGGGTTTTCTTTCCTTTATTTAAAAATAAAGTGCTTTCTTTGTCTTTTATAATACAAATTTAATAACTAAACATATGTAAATATATTAATATCTTTTGTTAGGGAGGAGGAAGGAGGAACACATTGGTTTTAAGTGAGAATTATTTTCTGCCTTCATTTTATAGGGTGGAGGTGAGCAGGTGGTGGGTGGCAAGGCAATAATCCCTTAAGGCTCTCCAACTTCTTCTTACCTCCCTTGTCTTTGGAGCTGCTATGTTCCCCTCTATGGGTTTGCAAAAAGTGCTGCTGAAAATCTGTATTTAGTACTAACTTGGGTTTATCTGGTTTAAATGTCTGGATAACTGCTTTTGTCTCTTTTGTGCTTACTATGGCCTTCTTTTAGAATCCTTTCTCTCCAAAATTGCTGAGGGATGTACAGAGAAAATTGTGAACTGAAGTCTTGACTTCAGAATTAGGTCATGAGTTATTGTCTGAGAGTTTGGTCCTTAAAACTAAACTGTCAGCAAGAATCATTGAAATTGCTAGGAAATACACTGTTAAAAAATCAGCTTGGTTTTACCTGCAGAGCAAAGGAGACTGCTGCTTGTACTTCAGCAAGGCTGGAATTTAGACATTAGTTAGGCTTGTTTTATGGCCCAGACTTAATTCTGGCACATACCTTCATCTCTGATATTTGCTCCAGAGCCGATGTAGTTAATGCTACCATGTTTTGAACTGAGTTCATCCTTTACAGATATGAATCCCTTTTCTAAAATGGGAAAAAGAGAAGTATATTGTGACTGACAGCTCAATCTCAGCTTTGCATCTAAGCAAAACCCTGGTCCACGTGCGAGGCAGGAAGTGAATTGCAGAGCTTCAGAAATAGCACGGAAACCTACATTCCGCTTGGGAACGCCCCGTTCAGCGCTTCCGCGGGGGCTGCAACAGAGGCAGCAATCCTGGTGTGGAAAGAATGTAAAAAGCTGTGTTGTGGTATGTGCTCACAACAAGGCCTGCCTTTACAGCA
Organism: Notiomystis cincta; assembly: GCA_013398075.1. Classification (NCBI taxonomy): domain Eukaryota; kingdom Metazoa; phylum Chordata; class Aves; order Passeriformes; family Notiomystidae; genus Notiomystis; species Notiomystis cincta. The sequence continues at coordinate 94,095 of VZRX01003021.1, forward strand.
GGTGGGAAATCTTCTAATTGCTTGGAGGATGTGGTGGAAGGTTGCCTTAATTCAAAGGCTTTGTGAGAAAATGAAGCTGAGTGTGGCAGAGCAGGACTTTGGAGGTTCAGTCTGGTCCCATGAGATTGCAGTTAGGTCAGGTGTGGTATATTCTACGGGAAAGTGAGCCAAGATCCAGCACCTTTGGGTCAGTATGGACAGCAAGACCTGGCATTTATAGCTAATGAAAAGTGGCAAAGTGGCTCTAAGCAGGCTGAGATCCATCCAACAGTCTCTTTTATTTTGGTTCTTTTTCTCTTACAATGGGACTGTGTTTAAATAACAGTGGGTCTGTGTAGCAAAATCTCTTGAAATGACCTAGAAAAGAGGTTAGGCTGACCCTGTGTGCTTATTCTCTGTTCCCAGAGCTATCCCTTCCTTTCTTTGCAGAATTCTTTCATTCCTAAGGCATAGTGGGGGCAAGAATACACACGTGCACAATGTGCATGCCTGCAGATATTACTTTGGTGTTGGTGGCATCACAGTGTGGGACAGGGCATTAAATGGGCCAAGGTGAAAGCAAATCAGCTCCCAATTCCTGCCCTTCCCATGCCAGCACATGATTAACATCCTAAGCTGTAGTGTGTCCTGCATGTGTGGTGAGGGAATTGTCGAGGAGCAGTGTCATGCTGGCTGCAGCTATGGGAGGTCTGCTGGCATGGCCCAAATGAGCACAAGCACAGCATCACTGGTCAGCCACTGAAGAGGATCCAGAGTATCCCCAAAATATTGTGCAGGTGCAGTCTGGCCACGTGTGTGGTCTGTGTCCAGTGTATTGCTTTGGGATGATCGGTGGGAAGGCAGATTCCGAATGTTCAGGGTAGTGATGATGGAGAAATATTGAAGCAGTGGTAAAAAGCCATGTCCTAATTCCACCAGTGCAGCTCTATTTTGTTTTTCTGCACCTCTGATGTAATTTGGTGCATCAATAGGCTGCTGAATCTACCGAAGTCTAGGGAGTGTTAAGATCATGGAGGATTGAATTGCCTTTTTGGAATGCATGAGTCCCTAGCACTCACTGAAAATTTAGAGATGAAATCCTAAAAGTCTTGAAATTTCTAGAGGAGCAGTGAGAAACAAAAGACATAGGCATAAGCATGCTGTGGTATTCTAATGTCATATTTAATGCAGTTCATTGTAAATGTGTGTGCAAATAAGTATGCATTCATCTCTTCATTATATAGTTTCTCTACTTATGATTCTAGGAGTTCTTCATATTAAAATGAAGGCAATATATGGTTTCACATCACCTATATTTGCAATCCCATTGCTGAAGAAAAGCATTGTGGTAATTTCTGTTGGTGCATTTCAGGAACAAATTTCCAAATCTCGTTTATTCAAATATATCAAACACATTGAGTTGCAATGATGGAAGTTATATAATCTTTTAGAATGTCACTTTTTATTTGTCTGAATGGCAAATAAACAGCCCCTTCTTTTTCCCTACCTCAAAAAAATAATAATCTGGAAATTGTTTTAAAAGCTGGAAAACACTCACAGGAGATACATAATGGAGAAACAGAATCGTCAACCTTCCCAAATGATTAATCCTGGATTTTAAATGACAAACAAAATTTCATTGCAAATGATAATTTTCAGGAAACCACAACTAAATGGGGGGACAGCTTTCCATTGGCCCAGTTGAGTTTATTTTCATCTGTACTTCATGGCATCCTTTTCCGTGGTTAGTCCCATGGGATAATTCAATGTTAAGTATTTCACTCACTGTGAAACAGTTTATGGAAAAGCAGCGTAATGAATGTTTTGCAACTTTCAGAACAAATCCATTCCCAGGCCTCTCAGGTTTCCTATTTGGAAGGAAGGGAAGGAGACAAGTGGAAGGAGACTTGAGGGCTGGACCTCCACCTCAGCTCCTTGTGTGCTCTGCACCATTGCCATGTGGCAGCAGAGCTCTAGGTCGGGTGGGGTGCTGCTACCACCCTTGCTTTGGTAGAGCCCTGCAGGGATATGCCTACAGTCCATGGGAATAACTTCTCCGTTTCCATCAGGTTTGTGCTCCTTTCCTCACTGTGTGCCGTGGTTTCTGTGCCAACAGCTTCATTGATCAAGGTATAAATGAAGGTAGGGAGCTGACATTTGCTGTCCTCTCAGCACAGAGAGGAATGCTGGCTCTGCAGCCTCCTAAATGAAGGAAAATACATGAAATCACTTTGCTCCCCTTCTGCAGAGAAGTCATTAACCTCACTAGTAGGGAAAGGGGTAGATTTTTAAACCCCATGCCTGAGGGATTAGACAAGCAACTGCTTTCAATGTCAGCATTGATATGTCTGATAGTCCCTTCCTGAAAACATAACCCAGGTGAGCAGAGGTTCTAACTGTGCAGCTGTAGCCCAAATGGATGGAGGAGAACAAGGCTTACAAAAGAATGGCCAAACCCAGGCTTGTTTATGATGAAGGAACATCTACGTGTTTACATTTATCAACGTGAATTTCAAAGAATATACACACACACACACACACACACACACACACACACACACACATATGTATATATATAATATTCAGTGTGAAAAATAAAAGGCTCTTCACCAATGTTTTGGTATTGTGCCTTAAAAAAATGACACTTTCCACTGCCAGTCATGACTTTAAGTCAGATTATGGCTAAAAATATTGAGGGAAGGATCACCACAGCAACAATCACATTGCTCCCCTTCTGCAGAGGAAATGGAAAAACACTCAAACTTTGCCAACCTGAATAAATTACCCAGATTATCAGAACTGTAAGGAAAGCCATATGCAAGCAACTTTGTGTGTGTGTGTGTGTCTGAGAGTGTGTGCAAATGTGTTAACTGGGTTGCAACCCATTGAATACTTAAGTCAGAGGGGACAACTCTGAAAATATGCTCAAGAGACAAAAAATTACTGTGGTTGTACCTTAATTGGCCAGCAGATACCATTTGAGGGGTAGTGTTCACAGTAACACTGTGGGACTCCAGTCCAGCTGCTGGGCTGGGCTCTCCTGCCCATTGTGGCCTGGAGATGGGATTGATGCTCACTTGGTCTTGTGAAGCTGAGAAAGGGCTGCTTTGCTCACACATGCATTCTTCCTCCAGTCTGGTAGCTGTTTGTACATATTTGGCATAGTTTGCTCAGCCAAAGGAAAACATCTCATCAGCCAAGGGAAGAAGAACAGGGGTGGAAGGGTGAGGGGGCAGGAGCAATATTGTCACTGCTTGACTTGGAGCACATTATGCAGGAGTCTGTGTTGGAAACCTCCCCTTACCAGGCTGCCCACACTGTCAGTGAAGATAGGATGGCTTTTTTAGAGGCAGTCCGAGGACGTGACTCAGTTGAAATGATGTCAAGATCTTTGGTGAACTCATATTGCATTAAATACTCTAAAATCATCCTCTGGAAGCCATGCCTTTCAAGCACTGGAAGACAAGGCATAGAATGCAAAGGCTGTGTTCCCGTTCTCTTGCCATTAGAATGAGCACTTGTTTAATTGTTTGCAGGTCCAGAATTAAACCCTGGATTGTTGTCTGTCCAGGGGTCTCCTATTGCTTTCTGGCTTGGATTTCTAGCTAGAAAGGATCCTCAGTTATTTTTGGGATGGCACATTCTAAATAAACATTGCTTGACTGGTCTGTGTCTTTAGCCTTCTCTACTTTCCAGATTCACAGATGTTTTGCAAAGGAGGTATGTACTCCTGTTGAACAAATTTTAACCTACTGATAATAAACTTGCTTTTCTTTACTTTTTTTAATGTAGGCTGGTGCAGGCTTGGGCTTGGCCAGATGATCTAAGTGCTGCCAGCCCCATTTGAAGTATCTACTGGATGATGGGTCCAGTACACATTGTATATATACTGTCTGTTGATGCAGACTGAATTCCAGTAATGACCCATAGCTGATGGTAACATGCCTGGAAAATGGTTATGATGGCTGCTGTCAGAAGCCTATGGGGCTCTCTCCTGACTTGCAGCGCATGCTGTTCAGAGCCCTCGTGTGCCAGTGCCAGAGTGGCACATGAGCAAGCAGGAGGTTTCAGTTTGATCAGGCTGGCTGAAAACTCCTGCTGTTACCTTCAGCTTGCAAAGAGCAGTTTATGGTGAATTTGGTTGCTCAGCAGTATTCTGCTTTTTTGATTTTTAAAGTTCAAATTTTAAAATTTTCTTTTGCCAGCTCATTTGAAGGGCCCTATGGGCTCATCCACCTTGCTCTCTTTTCTGCCTTTTGATAGCTGCCACCTTGCTGTGCCCACTGTGGCTCCAAGGCTGGCAGCCTGCTTAACCACAGGGCCTGGCCACATGGCATGAATTTTGTGCTGGTTGGTGGTGACACTGAGCCATTGCAGTGGGGAAAAGCTAACAGCAGCAGCTGGCATTAATGAATCCTACATCACCCAGGATCAAGGACAGGAATCTCAGAGCTCAGAGGGTTTTCATGGAGGTCTGTTGCAATCTTGATGTGTGAGTAAGTGGAGGAGATGAAAGTACATCTGGATGGGCTAAGGAATAGATAGGCACTGGAATTTTAATGCTTAATTCAGTGCTTGTTCATTAGTTGGTTTGTTTTGGTTTATATTTTTTCCCCCATCTCTTTTTAAGATTTGCTTGTGTTTCTGAATAAGGAAAGATGAGTGGTACATATGGTTAGATGCATGTCTGGTATGATTCTGTTATTGTGTGTGGGACCTTTAAAATTAAAGTGTTCCCCAGGCTGTAGTCTAGAAGTAAATGCTATGCATCAATGCAAGATATCCCTTACAGTGAGTTACACTCTTGTTTGTTTCCCATGCAGTTGTTATTTCTCTCCTTGCCTGTTTGATTTAATTTGAAACAAAAACTATTCTGGTTGTAGGCAATTTTTATCTAGGCATTCAGGAAAGGGAACAGGATTAGATTTATGAAAAATAAAACTGCAAAAATCCTACAAGAACATGTTGCTTCCCTCACCATCCTGTCAAAGTCAGGTCTGATCAGCATGTCTCCTCTGTACCAGCCTGACATACCTGTTAGGAGGGCAGATTCTGAATGATAATTCTGGATGATAATGGACACTGATTTTTCTTCCCCTTCAAAATCGCTGTCTACAAACTAAGGTCTGTATGTTATAATCAACACTCCAGTCTAGAAAGCTGAAGTGATTCCCAGTTGCAAATTTCCTGATAATGAGATAATATGAGAGAAGCCACCAAATTCTTTCATGCAGATTTACTGGATGAAAGTCTCAAATATGAGGGATATTTCTAAAGCAGCTGTGGGTCTTGCCTGCACTATACTTTGGGAATTGGCTTTCTGCACTATAGTTTGAGAATAATAGACTTGGTAGCCTCTAAGCTGAACTCAGCCTCAGTGAGTGCCTTTCTGGGGACTAGTTTATTCTGTTTGTTGTACCTTCCTGTCAAATGTGATGGGAAATCAGTGATGAACAGGAGGTCCCTAATCTCCATGGATACTTGTCTCTGCATGGTGTCAAAATCTGAGTTGGCTGTTAATTTTCTCATATTTTGCATATGACTAATTTACTTAGGAAGAGAGGGGAGGGAAGGAGGTTATTTGAGATTGAAGTAAAAAATGAGAGAAAGCAAATTTGGCAGTGGTTCTCAACTGTAGGTGCTAGGAGGCCTTCAGAAGCCCATACCTGTCCCATACCTGCATCCCCCAAGCATGTTGTCAGCTCTCATGCTTTGTTCTGTGCTCGGAGCAGGATCTCGAAGGAGCACAGCTGTTACAGCTGCTCATAGACCAAAAGGTCACCTTTTGAGTAGCTGAGGCATGATGCATTATTTAGTGCATTCCTGGCTAAAATGGAAATGAAATGTTTTAGTTAGCAGAAAGATTTGTTTGTCCTTTCACTTGGATGCATCCTTTTTGCATCACACAATAGTGTGGCGTGCACAGCACTCCTTGGGGTTTCTTCTGGGTGAAGTTTTTGGTAAGACTTTGAAAAAACACTCACTGTTTACTCGAAGGACCCTACTAGCCAAATGTAATAGACTTCAGTTTAGAGGTACCAAGTTTGCAAAAAACCAACATCTATTTAAATAATGTGTAGGAGTGAAAGCTTCCTGGTGAAGTGTATGTCTTTGGACTATCAGCTGATACTGGGAAGTACCATAACCAGCTGTTACTTCAACATGAAGTGTTTTGCTTCTTTCAATTAATCAAGAATCTCTTGGAAGTTGCCATAGCAGGGCATTCATTACAGGGATGTTTAATGAGTAGAATATTTGTCATTTGCATAGAGAGAGGCTTCAGCAGTGATCCCAGTGATCTGTGATAGCCAGGCACTCTGTGTATCTGTTGGGTGAAGGAGGGGAGGCAGATGGGACCAATTTTTCACAGTGTCTGACATTAAATTTCCCACGTGGTCTTCTAGACAGAGATTCAAAGAGGCTGGAACCTACCTCTCCTACTGACTGTGAATGAAGGCTGTGGTATACTCTGCTAAAAGTCCATCTGCTCTTTAACTTCATAATTTTTTTAACAAAAAATCTATCTAAGAGTGTTTTTCCTTTGAAGTTTCCAGCACCATTTATGAAGGCTCAAAAGGGGTATTATTCATATGTTTCAGATGAAGAAAGCTGAACTGTCAGAGTAAAAACTGACTTGAGAATAGCCAGTATTCTCTAAGGCATCAGCATTTAGAAGGACCTGGGAAAAGATCCTGTGCTTACCAGGAAATTTCACTGATCTCATCAAGCCCCAAAACACAGGAAGGAGAAAAAATCTGCATAAATGAAGAAGTGCTCAGCAGATCATGCTATCTTGTTGAAAACACCAGTGGTAAAATTTTTTCATAAAATGATAGGTACCTGCTTCTGTGGGATTATTTTTAGCAGCAAAAGAGTAGATGGTGTAAGACAAGTAAAGAGGGATTCCATAAATAATTCCAATAATAATTCCAAGTGCTTCAGTTACCTATTTGGCATCGTCTTAATTGTTACAACAAACAGCACAAGATGACAAAAAATGAACACCTTTCTACTCAGAAGATAAACTGCTTTTTAAAAATAAAGGAAAGGAACACAGCTCTATAATTTTTAGAATCCCAGTTACTTAAAATGGACATGACTGGAGAAGCATAGACACCTGAGCAGCTTTCAAGACATTTCTCTGGCATGTTCTTACTGACTCCGAGACCTTATTTCCAACCAGGGTGTCTGCTCATCCTAGTGCAGCACCCTTCAAACCAACCTTCCCCAAAGGATCCAGCAGACATGGTCTGAGAAAAGAGCTGAGCACAAGCTGGTAAGCACTCACTGCAGGGAGTTTTGAGTGCTGTGGGATTTAGTCAAACAGCAAAGTACAAGCTTCTACTATGACTCATCTGGTGTAAAACTAGTGCTAAGTATTGTACATAATTAAGACAGCATTATTACAGTGAGATGGCACTTCTTTTTTTGGTGTGGTTAAAGTCTTGAAAAGGTGTAATGTTTTCAGCCTTCAGAGCTGTGAAGATGAGGAGCTCTGATAGGAGTTCATTCTAAAAGATATCATGGCTACAGTGAGTTTAGATCATAATTTGCGTTATTGCTGAAGCTTTGCATGCATATTTCTGTTGCCTTTGTGAAAAGCTGTGGTATTTGTGAGAATAAACACAACCTGAGAGTCATGTTCATTAGATAACACTTGCAACACTGGCCTCTCTACACATTCTGAGGGTTTTCATAATTTTTATACCCACAAATCAAGAATTTTATTTTGAGCTACGTTTCTTAAAGACCTCCTATTGGTTTGTCAAGTAACAGGCACAAAAAATTATATTTGCCATTGTATGCAACAGAAAATGTTGGTAACAGTAGTGTCAGTGACCTAGAGATTCAGCATTTGAACACTGACCACAGCAGGTGCAGAAGTATTTGTAAGACATTGTCCTTACTGATGGGAAAAGTTGAACAAGTAGGTAATTCCAATTTTCTTATTTGTCCCCACTTTTTCCTTCAGAGGTACACAAATGAACTTTGCTTTTGGTGAATGCATGTTCTTGGTTAAAATTTTTTGTGGTATAATGCAAAGAAACTCAGCTTATTGGTCATTCTAACACCATTTGTTCAAGTTACTTGATTCTCATTATCCTTGACTAGAAACTCCTATGGTGCTATGATATTCTTTCTGTTCATTGATTATCTGTCTGGCTTGCAAGGGAGAGTTGGGAAAGCAGACTGCAAGATGGTGACATGGACCATTTTAAGGGATAGGACTTTAAAAGAACCCATTTCCACCTGTGTATTCCAATGGATGCCTTTGAAGTATGTTTATACTCTTACTGGAAAATCTATTGGCTACTTCTTCAACCTAACTTTACCACCACTTTCCTTATAGTTTCCTAACATGCTGTTTATACCTTGTTTCATGCACATCTCCAGGGAATTATTCATGTAAGTTACAGGAACTACAGAGTCTCAGGAGGAATCCCAGGCAAACAATGCCCTTGGGTGAAGACACCTCAACTTCAGCCAGTGAACTCTTTCTTTTTGTATGAGTTGAACTAACTATAATATTTTACAAGTCTGAAGATTAAGAATTCCAAGGGTCTTTCTGAAAAAAGATTATTTAATATAAAAAATAGATCAATTCCTGTCTTGTTTGCACTGCTACTTTCCAGATGAGTTTCCAATCTATTAGTGAAGCAGTAAATGCTCCCCCAGCAACCAACCACTGAGGTTTTGAAAGCAAATCAAAAGCAGTGTAAGGCTGTTGAAGAAAAGGGCTTGAAAGGAAAAAAATGAAAGATCATACAATTCCTATATTAGCTGCAAAGGTTTGTGAGGATTACAGCTGAGAGAGGGATGGGCCAGAGACCAGAGAGAGACCAAGGGATCAAGGACAAGATATCTGCCTGCAGAGTTTTGTCCTAACACAGCCTAAACAGCACAACTAAAACTTTGTAGGGTTGATCTGTTAGGGGCACACGACCAGAGGTGGAATTGTGTGAGAGGATGGAGAATCTCTCAAATGGAGAGAGCACCTGTTGACCGTGGTTATTACCTTGGACTTTGCCTTGACAGGTTTTACAGGGAGTCTGGACATGTAAGGGAAATACTGTGCATGCCTATTCTTTGTAACATAGGGTTTTCACTTCAGCTGAGGGGCCAGGGACCTTGCTGTGGGTGCATGCTGGAGTTGCACTCCCAATGCACTCTCAGCTGCTCTGACTTTTATCTTTATTCCAACCATGAGCTCACTACAAGCCCAAAGGGAAAAGTATTTGTATTCCACTGTGCACACTGACAGTAATTTTGTGGATGCAGCACAACACTGTAGAAAGAGACAGGTATATGGAGCATTTAGAAGGCAATCATTTCTTCTAACTTTTTATTTATTTTTTTTTAGCCACACTGGAAAGGTTATAGTGGGAATAGCAAAGGAAAGAACTTGCAGACTTCACAAAAATCAAAGCCTGCAGCTTGTGCTGGATGGGTTTATTTGGCACACATCTGTGATTATGAAATGAATTTTGAATTGCTTTTGAACTTCATCTGGATAATGATTCATCCTTTCGATTTCCCTTTTCCCTCCAGAACATCCGCCATTAACAAACCAACCAGTTGCAACGTCTTATGATCCACATTTGAACCTATTTCTCAAAAGATTGCACATTTCCTTGAATAAACAATTACTCAGCTCATTTGCACAGAGGTAAGGTGAGTCTTGGGACTGAAAAATGAATCAACAACCCTTTCTGGCAACCACCTTTGAAATGGTCAAGAAGCAATTCCAGTAGAAATGTGTTAAACTGCAACTTCATGTTGCAGAAATGCAACATCAACAGGCAGCATACAATATCAAACAGATATTGTACAGCCTTGGTTTGGTTGAGTTGAGCCCATTACAGGGTTTAGGCACATGCCTGAAGATGGAATTACATGACTGCAGTTAAGATGTGCTTAAGTATTTTGTTGTGGATGGGCCTACACACTACATCTGTGTTTGTATTAAGAAGAAAAGCTGTTCTGCAAGACATTCAGGCGCTTTAAAATGTATTTTTGTTCTGAACTGGAACAGGAAGTTTTATCTTTTAATGAAATTTGGGAGATCTTTAATTCCAGAAATCTTGTAATTGAGCATACTTGAAGCATTTTGTGTCAGTAATGTTGAAATGATTTGAGACATTAAGATTGAAATATTGCATGTCCACATATGTTACTAAATTAATTAGAAGCAACTGTTAACTAAGCATGCTGGGATTGCCTGGGTTGTGTATTACCACCCCTTGGATACAGAAAAGAGCTGTGGTCTGGTCTGGCTCCTTGGCTGAGATGCAATTTTCCATGAACATGCTTCTCAGCTGAGCAGTAAAACAATGATATTCATCTGTGCACAAAGTGGAACTGGACCTACTAAACCCTGCTCAGTCCAACTGGATTTAGGTAGGGACATCTCAAGTGTCTTGTACCAGGTCTTTGCTGCAAGTGCTTCAGAAATGCAGGGCACAGACCCTTTACTTTTGCTTGTAGGTGGTTTGGGTCTTCCTTGGCTTGTTGATTCTGCCTTTGATGCATCCAAGATGTTTCCATACTGTCCAGGAGCCATGGTAATTTGGGCACAGCACCATCATTTTCATCTATGCATGATAACTGAGTCTCTCTGGAGCTGAGGGCTGCAGCTCTGCAGCAGCCAGCCAGGGTGCAGAGCTAAGCTGCAGCTACTTAAAGTCAAGATGGTTCTTTGCAGGGGCTTTAATGTTCCCTTCAAGCCTGTTCTGCCATAGACATCCTGGTGCCTGAGGACTGCAGCCTGGCTTTAAACTTAGAAGCTAAAATTTGCAAATCAAAGCTAAGCATGTTTTGGTAACTTCTTACTAACTATATTACCGTCATCAGTTGTCATTTTCTTGAAAAAGTTTCAGTATTGTGGAATCAGCCTTCACTGATTCAGGAGACTGATGCATTGGAAAAAAATTCAAGCAGCTGTGTGAGTATACAGCAATGATAGACAAAGTCTTACCAGACTGAATATATTGTTTGTTCTGCCTGTCTCTAGGTGTAGTGGTTGTTCACAAGGGAGTAGATATTTGGGAATAGTCTATGAATGGGAATCCTACTCTGTCCCCCTCTGTTTCCCCTGCTTTTCAAGTCACAGTCTCATTGCCTTACAGATCAAGTAGGGTTGATCCCCAGGCCAAGAGCTTATTTGGGTAGGTGGGCTTAAGAAGGCTGAAACAATTGCTTTAGAGAGGAATCTTTCCGTGGTCCAAGCATATGGCACCTGTGGTGAAATTTATTTGGACAAATGTTTTATCTAAAATGGCCTTTCCTGCTTAAGTCTCTAGGTAGTTATGGGTTTGCTTGGATGTCCTGCCCTTTTCTTTTGGGGTTGAAATAAATATCTGAGGCCCATAGCCTTTGTGTCCCTGTCAGCTTCTGGGTCAGCTGGCCAGCAGAGAAGTCGCCCGATCCCATTTTTGAGATATGTTTTTTCATCCTTTCAGGCCTCAACTCCAGTAAAACACAAACCAGGAAATTTACCTGGAGACTGTGAATATTGCCCCTTATGACAGACCCCTCTGCCCTTGCTTGGCTCCTCTCTCACTTTTCCTGTAAGAAACTAGGGCAGTTCCTAGTATCCAACCAACAGAATTCTTTGGATTCATATGTGAGTAAAAATAGGAGTGGGAACCTGGATTCTATGTTCATTATTATTATTATTATTAGTAGTAGTGTTATTAGTATTATTAGTATTATTAGTATTATTATATTTTGCTGCAGTTACTACATGTATGGTTATATTTCTCTTTGAAGAAACAGAACAGCTTCACAAATGAGTATAAAAAGATGCATGTGTTTTCCTGAGCTTGTATGTACTTCACTGTAATCTGACACTTACTGTAAGAAATACATTTTATATAATTGACAGTGGCAGACATATTCTGATAGAAGAAAAATGTATTGAATGATACACTGTGTATCACTGATAGTGACTTGCAGCAGTATTTCTATAAAAGTAAAGGATAATTTAGCACTTGAAAGTCAGGCCTCAAAACCAAAATAAAATGCTTTTCTGTTTCCATACCTAGCCTAGGATATATCTCACCTCACTGCAGACATCAGCAGTGTAGACACATATGGCAAAACCCATCACCCCAAGCTCCCTTTGCAGTCAATACAGGGAGCAGGCACTTTTAGGCCATGATTCATCTGACCTATTTACATGTCTGCTGTAGGAGGAGAGATGAATCACTGCCTAGACTAGATCTGTGCGGAGGATAAAGGGAGCCTAAGATGGCCAGCACAGATGTAGATGCTTGAATAGATCTACAGTTTGAATTTAGGCTTCCAGTTTGGAACAACAATTTTTCAGAGAAGAGTAAAATTTCCTAAGCCATGTTTTCCTAGCAGAATATGTGTATGAATATATACATATATGGTATTTTTCTTCCTGCAACAGAAACATTTGCAACAATATCTTTTGAACACTGGCCCTATATCCCCTTCCAAATGTTCTACCATCTGAAGAGCTGCCATTTTATCTCCCTCTGCCCCTTTCACACATACAGACATGTGTACACATACCATATTTCAGAGCTGGGCCTTCTGAATTTTCAGCATTAACTTAAAATATATTCTTCTGTGTGCGGTAACCAGAGGTGCTGTTACACACAGACAGATATAATAACTAGGTTTGATTTTTTAAAAATCCAAAGCAAAATATGCAAACAAAAACACCAAATGAAGATTTCTGAAATTTCCTTCTGTTTAAAAATATCAAATTTATTAGTTTCCTTTCCTTTTCTTCTAGGATCTGCTCTACTCTGCCTGCAGCCTTGATGAGGCAGGGCATCATAGGAAAAGGAACATGAATTCCTGGGAGACGAGTACTGAAGCAGAGGAAAGGAGAAGACAAGGCTTGATCATCTAAAAAAGAGTGCAGGTTCCTAAGTAAAGCTGGGAGATGATGAGAGAGAGGCAAAGTTGTGTTATTATGTATAGAAGGTCAGAGTTGAGGGAGTCTGATGTCTTGAGGGTGTCCTGGCAGGTGCTCTTGTGCACATCTGTAGTATAATGTTCCAGTGCATCCGTACATCCATCTACACTGCAACTGGCACGGGGGTAATATTTTAAAAAAAGAAGATGAAATGAAACCGCCCTGTTGGAGAGCTTTACAATGCTCAGCTGCTACTGAGGAGTGCTTGGTGTAGCTACAGCAGGCAAAACATCCCTCCCATCTAGTCACTGGCACAGAGCACAGCAACCCGTTTATGTGAGCACCTGGTTGATCAGTTTGCCTGTGACAGATCTTGGCACACACTCTCCTCTGGCTGTAAAGCTTTACTGACTTGTGTGTTTTTTCCCCAACAAACTCTTGTCTGGCATGGGAGGACTTGGAACAGAACAAAACTGGCTCTGGCAACAACAGGAAAGTGTGTTTTAGATAACCCTTTAGGGTGCAAGCTTTGCAGCCATTTAAGGGCTTTTCTGTGGGGTTAGGGAGGAAGGGCTGTCCATCATCCAAAGTCTATTGCTGTGGGAAGGGTGCCTGTGACTGCAGAGGCCACGAGCGTCTGAAGGCTGCTCTTAGAAATGGATATGGGCTCAGAGTTCCCCACAGAAGTGGCTTCAGGAAGAGAGCAGTGTTCCACCGGTCATCCCAGTGCATCATTCATTAAATATAATGCCCTACAGGAAAATCAGGGGTTTGTGTTTTCCGTACCCCTTCCTGCATCAGCCCTGACGTCAGTAGTTTGGAACCACAGAAGTTAAATTAAGGCCAGTGCAGTCTAATAGGCAAGGGATAGCAAATGCGAAGAAGTCAAGGTAATGAGAAAATACCTGCCATCTGGAGCTGTCATAAGCATGCATTTGCATCTCTCCCCACAAAATAAATAAATCACAGCCTGCAAAACATTACTCTCCCTGGATGCAAAGTCTCACTCCTGCCACTGCCACCAAGAATTTTGGCCTCCCCGCTTTCTGCGTGGTCGGTGGCTCCTGCTGAAAGCCCCGGGGTGCCGCGCCTGGGCGCGGGGAGACGTCTGCAACCGCTGCCTCTTCAGGCGCGATGGCTGGAGCGGGATCTGTTCTGCTGCATCCGCTCGCTCCAGTCCTCGCTCTGACAGGAAGTTTTCCTCCTGGCTCTGACAGCACCGCAGCCACTTGGGGAAGCACATGACTTCCTTGGGAGACGGTGTTTCTTATTTGTGTTGCAGGCCTCCAGCAGGCATGGCACCGAGGCAATATTTATATCAGTTTTTGTAACATCATCGCAGCAGCTGCAGTTTTGGGAACTGAAGCGCTGGCTGGAAGTGGGAGAGAGAGGCACAAAGCACAACACGCCATAGTAATGTGGATGCAAGGGGAAAAAAAAGAGAAAAGTAAAGAAAAGAAAATTGGCAACCAGCCTCCTCCCCCAGAAAGCTCATTGTGTTCCCGGGTGCCAGGGGTGCTGCTTGCCCTCCAGATGGTTACCACAGGGCCCATCTGTGTAAAAGTGAGTCAATGGCAATTGCAGCTCAGGACGTGTGTGATGGGATCAGGTCTGTCCCCTCAGGGTGCTTGCAGTCCTGGGGGAGCAGGACAGGGGAAGGGCGGTCCTCCAGGCAGGTGGCTTTCTGTGCTACAAGCCAAACTGTCTTCAGCAGTCTTCTCATACCCTTCAGCTATGAGGAAGCATAGTGCAACACTTATGTTCAGGTAACCAGGCTGCCCAAAACCGCTGTAGCCCCATGCTGTGCCTTGGCAATCAGCCCTAGCAAGCTCCTTATCCCAGCTACGATGCCATGCTGGTTCAGTTATGCTGCTCCCAGGTGCCCAGCTCGGATCTCTGACCCACACTCTACATATGTCCTGACCTCTGTGGAGCTACCTTGCTGTGGCTGGCAAATCCTCAGGGAGGTAGGGGTCCTGTTTTCCAGATGATTTACTTACTTCTTCCCACTACAGGTGTGTGACCCAATTCTTTCCTTTTCTGCCCCTTGGTTTGATTTCTGTGATGTTTAGCCAGTGGAGGTTTGAGGCTTCTCTGGTGCTACAGGGCTGGAAGTCATAGCTGCCTGAAAGACAGTAGAGTCCTCTTCACTGTGTCTCCTTATTCCTTCATCTCCCCTGCAGCAGAGGCAAGGAAGTGCCCTTGGTGGGCCCCACGTGTGCAAGAGGGGCTCTCCATTGCCCATGTATGTTCTCAGTAGGAGGTTTCTACCTCTGCTGCCAAACAGCAGCAGCTGGCAGATCACAGACCTGAATTCTTGCCTCTCCATTGCTTTTTCCCCATGTATTTCCATTGGCCTGTGGAGTTATGTCTGACAGAGGAGGTGTCACACAGTCCCCAGTTACCTTAGAGCTTGGTGAAACTGAAGAAAGTTGACATGAAGCTAAAAAGCTCCCACAAGGTGCTGCCCCAGACCTATCAGGTGATGCACATTTTATCAGACCTGTCAGGTGATGCACATTTTATCATGGGCAAGAGCTGAAGGTCATTTGACCCAAATATAGCTGTGTGGTGCAAAACACCTTCATTGTCCTGGACAGCACAAGGTCTCTAGAAAAAGCTGGGCTGCCAATGAGCTCTCCATGTTCATGTGTCCTGCAGTCCTCTGAAAGGACTGCTGTGAGTAACAAGCAGGGGGACTATCAGTGTGTCTGCCTGGGAGGACTCTTGAAAACCAGCACCTGAAGCTGCAGCAGAGGCTGCGTGAGGTGGTGACACCATCAAAGACTGGCAACGTGGTAAGCATGGCTTATTGGACTATGTCCTCAGAAAATTCCCTCTGGTCTCCCCCTTCACATGCTCTTGTGCCATGAGCACTCCTACTTTGTCTCAAAAAGAACTGGAATTTCAATGCCCAAGTTGTTTCCTCAGCACAAACACCCTGAAATGCTCCTGGTGAGCAGAGTTGGGATAAGACAGGCAGGGTGGGGAGGGAGGAAGAAAAGACATGCCAGCTGTGGTGGCAGATCCTCCGAGGTGGTGTGGGGAGGGCTTGGCAACCCTTTCAGCACTGTCCTATTGCAACAGGAAGGAGGAGGACATACAGAGATTACTTAAAAGCCCCCAACTTTCTCCCTGCTTCTATTGCACTGCAGAAATTCTGCAAGGGAGAAGGAAAAAAAAAAAGGCTATCTGAAAAGAAGGTACCCTTGATAACTAAAAAACTTCCCTTTAGAGCTTACTTCTATTAAATAATTGCTACATTTTAAATTGCTGTTTTCAGGGGCTTTGGGAAGAAGTTTTCTTCTCTGTCATTAATATTTTCTTAGAAGGGTGGCATGGCTTTTTCACTGCTACATGCTTACACTGAAATAGATGTGAAAGCAGTTTTGAGTAGCTCAAAAAGAAGTCTCTGATCAGCCTACATCTAAGATTTCCCTTAAGGATGTTAGTGGGAGAGAAATAAGTGGATAAGTGCTTTTTTCTTTCCCTTTTTTTCCCTTTACCCCCTCCCTCTTCCCCCCTCCCCCTCTTTTTCTCAAAAGTGGATTGTCTGCATACAAGAGTTAGCCCTTTAGATATTGGGTGTTTGTGTGCATAGGGACAAAAATACAATTCTCCACTAATCATCCACAGACTGTTGTAGGCTGTAGTACTTGGCTTGATTGCAGTATGACTTATAATGTCATTTTTATTAGGGAGAGATAGTGTGTGATGCACTTTCTGAAAATATAATTTGCTATTTTGGATTCAATAATGCTTTTATGGAGGATGAGAGAGTGAATGATTTTCCAGTTCTTTTACCTGAAACTTCCTAATGTTTTTAGTGCCCTGCTTCTCCTAGGCAAATACTTCTGTGTTAGACTTCCCTCTCTTCTCGCCCCCTCCTTCTTCCCTTATTCATGTGTTTTCATGAACACAAAATGCCTTCCAATCCTTAGAGAGCTGTACTTATCATTAGACTGATGTTTTCTGCCTCTCAGGTTTTATTTATGGAAATCTAAAAATGTGTAGCTCGCTGGCACCCCACATTGCTTTTGGCTTCTCTCATCTTGCACGTGCCATGCTAGCTCATGTTTGCCTTTTCCTTACACTCTTTCTTTCATGCTATTAAAACCTTTTTAGTACAGGATGTCTGAAACAACGAGCACCAACGAGGAGAATAAACTTCCTTTGAATGGGAGAAGAGCCATCCCACCAAACTACTCCAATGATGAAGAAAATGACGTCCCCGAGATGGAAGCTTTTGGATTGATCCCTAGAGGATTTAATCCTAGAGGTACAGTGTACAATTAAGCTGTAAATCTATTTTTACATCTTCCATACTCTTCTCAGCACAGGCCTGTGAACTAAATCCAAACCACTTTTTCCTTACATCTGTCCAACTCAGACAATTTTTCTTGCTGCTCATGGGAAAACTTACTGAAACCACCTGTGTGCGTGGAAATGTTGGCATGGATTATGGGTGGGGAAAGTGAGGAGTGGAGAAGCTGAGTGACCAGTTTTCAGTTTGAACTGTGGGACTGGTTAAAAAAAGGCAAGGATGGGTTTTCCCAGTTGGATCACAATCACAGGGTCACTATAGGAGTCATCTCTTAATGACCCATCTCATTTATATGGCCTTAAACTGCCTGTGAAACTGCTGAAAAATGTTGTCTGGCAGGGAAAGCTTTTGCTATAGACGTTCAGCTCACTCACAAAAATAATTTAAGACTAAAAGGAATACCCATATTATTATTTATTCCCCTGTGAAAAATGTTTCAATCATTTGGCTGGGGAAACAAAACAATATCAGGGTAGAGCATAGACAAATCAAAGTATATTCCCAACTCTTTGGAGTCAACCAGAAATAAAAAATATGTAAGATTTGGTTGAAAAGAAAACAGGATTAACTTCTGAATGACTCATTAATGAAACGATGTTAATTTTTCTGCCTATTTAAATTGAACAGCAGAACTTGTTGAACATGGCAACTCAGGGTAGCTGGATTGTAATACCACTTAATGCTCATAGGGGACTTTTCATCCAGAGTTGAAGGAGTGCTTAATAAATGTGGACAAGAATTAATTACTGAATTTCACACATTGGGAAACAGGCAAAGAGATTTTAAATGACAAGTTGCAAAGCATTATTTCTGTAATCCTAATCATGTGCCTTAGCCACACTCCCCTCCCCACACACCTCTCCCCACCCCCATTTTAATACACACACATTTCTTTTAGAAGCATTTATTTTTAAAAAATGCCTGAGCAAACCAACTGGCATGTTAAGACTGCAGAAGTTTTGCTTGAACCTATTCTGACAACCCTGTAGCTCTGAGGCAAGTGTGTGTGTTTAAATTGTCAAATGCAATGCAGTCCAGGTCCTGGCTAGGCAGTGTTTCAAACCCAATATGCTCACAGAAACTGGAGATGTGTAACTGTGGGATACCTTAGAAGGAATGCAGCCTGCAGCTAAAGCCCACCAGTACCAGGAGAAAGATTCCTGTTGCTTTTTGATGTGCTTCACATCAGGCTCTGAATGAAGTGTGGTGCTTGTGGGCAGCATCCTCCTGCTTTTCAGAAATGCAGTGGAAACTTAGGAATGTCAGGTCAAGTGAGTTGAGGCAGGAACCCAACATGTCCGTAAGGTTGAGAACATCCCTTGTCCAAAGCAAGAGTTTGTGTGGCCATTGGGTAAACCTGGTTATGGCTGAAAAATCAATCTGTGCATAACAGAAAAACTCTTTCTGTACAGCTGGATCAGCTCTGCTGTGCAATTCTCCCCAATGCTTGTAGCAAAAATATGCAAGGGCTGGCTTGAAGGGACACCTGAAAGTCCCTGAAGGGGCTGCAGCAGCGTTCCTGTTTTGGCACACATCAGCTGTGATCTAAGCCTGTGGTACCAGCTGATATAAGTGTGGTCCCTGGACATACTGTTTGGGGTGCTTAAGTCACCTGTCAGACCACATTAAAGGTTTGTTGCCCCATGGAGCTCAGTCTGACATTCAGGAGCTGAGCTTGCCCTGGAGCACCCTCGGTGTTGTGCTTGGGGATAAATGAGTGTCCATGGGCAGAGCAGGAGCAACACAGTGTGACAGGGCTCTGGAGCTGTGAGCACATCCTGGCAGAGGGCTGCTTGTGACACCTGCCCCTTCTGCTGCACACCCCTACACTTCCAGGTTGTCCACGTTTTTCTGTGGGGGTTCCCAGATTTCGTTGCCATAACACACTGAAAAAAACCCGTGCAAATGCTTTAATCTCTGCTGTTACAACTGAGGTGTTTTCTAGCCTTTGGGCACCTGCCATAAACATCTGAACACCTGTGTCAGATCGTAGTCAACACAGAGCCAGCCGGTGAGAGGCTGTCCGGAGAGTCACGGGATGTCAGTTCCATGGTGATCCGGACCCTTCTCTCAGCTCCACCGACTGCAGCAACCAGCCACTGGCCATAATAAGAAGTTACATACCAGGCTCACATCATTTAGATGCCTAAATTTAACTGAATTCTGCCCTTGATCTGTGCAGTGTAGGAGTCTACAGCTGAGCTAGTCACCCTCGTTTCCCTTGACAGCCAACAGAGAGAAACAGGCATTTTTAGGGTGTGATTCATTTGACCTATTTTAGCTACTACTCTCGGATGAGGTAAGACCCTGTGCTTGCCTAGCTCTCTGCTGACACCCACTTCTACTCCGCTGAATCACAGCCGGGGCGAGCACGGCTGCTGCCAGGGCCGGCTGCCTCCCCAGCCCGGTCAGTGCTGCTGGAGCCGCCTTGCCTGCGGGAGGAGATGCTCATGAGGGGCACGGAGCGCTTCTTCAGCAAGAAGCCTGTGTCCCTGGGAACATCCCTGTGCCGTGTCCTCCCCCTGGCTCGTCCTGGACAGCTCATCTCACCACAGTGTGTCGTGAGCGGGCTCGGTGGGAGGACACAGCCCTGCCACCCCACTCCCTTAGCAAAGTCCGGCGACTTGCCAGGCATTTGTGCTTCCCCTGCTAGCGAACTCCTGGGCATTTCCTTTTGGAAATCCACTCTATTTTTTTTTTTAGTAATTCAAAGCCCTTCCTCTCTGGTTGTCCAAGGAAATCTAATGTTTGAAGGCTATTCTTTTTATTTGAAAAACCCCTCAAGCTGGTGCTCATTTATTTCCCTGCAAGCTTAACGTTACACAAGCTTTAAGAAGGCATCACTCTTCTCTGCCTCTCCTGCAGCCATCCTGGCTGCACTGAACAACACACCAGGCTACAGGCAAACCCTCAAGTGGACCTGACTTCAAAGGAGGCCTCAATGGCCACCTGTCCCTCACAAACAGATGAGCATCGCCTGGAACTTTCCTTTGGATCACATCCTGGTGCTGGTGTTAGCACATCCCATTACCCTGCTCATGCTTTGCTCTTCGTAATTACTATTACTGTAATTAGTACAGGCTCAGCCATGGGTTATCTTTATCTGGCAAGCTTAAAGACATTTTAATGCTGAGACCAAGAATGAAATATGTTTTTTGCAGATGTGTATGGCTGTGTTCTTACAGGAGCTGTGTAAAGTCCTGTGATAAAATGGAGCAAATGCTGAACTGGGCTTCAGGGTGGCTTAGCTTTGCAGTTTCTTGAAGGGGCAAACATGCAGAGGAAGGGCAGGGTCACTATTGCTTTTTATTGCAGAACAGGAGATGAAAATAAAACAAATCCTCAGCTCCGTTTTTATGCCTCCTTGGAAGGAGGGAGAAGCTGAGCCAGTTCCTTATTGATAGATTCAGTCCTCACAGAACCCCAAAATACACAGCTTTTACATGTAGTGCTTTCAGCCCAGATGGGTTTGAAAGATTTAAGGGGAGATATTTCTCCCTGTCCCTGTTTTATCCCTGTACAGGAAATTCCTGCCTTGCATAATTTAATTGTGAATTTTGTCAGCATTTTTGAGAGAGCACTGGTAAGTTTTGCAAGGAGGGAGGTGAAGACATGCCCTACTTCACAGAGGGGCAATGAGAATGATTTCTGAGCAAAATGCTCATACAAACATCTCTGTAACTTCAGCCAGTGCTAAAGCCAGTGGGCTTTTAGAGAAGTTGCTCCAGAAGCCTGGTGAATTGAGCAGAGAATAACAATAATGTTGTCATGGGACTTTAAGCCTGACTCAGGACTGAACAGAGTTTTCCAGCCTTTTTGCAGGGTTAGCAGGAGGCAGATGGTTTTGGGTTCAGTTATGCAGGGCTTTTCCATGAAAAGTTCCTTATCATACTATGTCCTCAGGTGTATTCCTTTCTTTCTGTTTCCTAAAGGACTCAGCTAGGAATCTGAGGGACAATGCAAGCAGGAGTGGGACTTACTCCCATTGCCATTACTCCCCTATCTCCCATCAGCTGTGACCCAGAGTGCAGGCTGGGGCATGAGAAGGACCATGCTGCCCATGCTTCCTGTCCAGGGAAGGTGCTGCCTGCAGGGCTCTGCTGCTTGTCCAGAACTGACAAATTAAAACAATGTGCAAAGCTGTTGTCTGAGGTTCTGTGAAAGGGGCTACATTCAGCCCTCAGTGACTTGAATGTCCGACTCATTTACCGATCATATCATTCTTGCCCACTGTGTGCTTAGTAGAAGGCCATCACATTAGCCACCATCACAAGTACACACAGCTCCACCAGCTGCTGTAAATGGGCAGCTCTTTTTGCCAGGCATGAATTTGGTTGTGTAACTCTAAGCATAAAATGCAGGAATTAGCTTGTTTCTAACTGTCAGCACCTGGAAAGACAAGCTGAGAGCTGCAAATCTAGCTTTACTCTTCTGTCTCTCTCCTGGTGGTGAGTAGTAATGGTCCTGCTCTTCCTGGCAGAGGTTTCACAATAATGTGCCTAAGCATGTAGGTGAAAGAATGAGGTCCAGTTCATTTTCATGTGGTTTCTCACAGTGTGAGAATTCTCCCATTGTGCAGATTGATGCTGTGGTACAGTCACGTAGCTTATGGCAACTGCAATTGCCAATGGCTATCCCAGTGCCACCCCACACTGGTAATTAGCTGGACAAACTACTTCTAGTTTGCTATAACCCTTTAGACAGCCCTAATCTGAGAGGAGCAAAGCTTTGCCTGTGCAAGTTACAGATACCTACTGCCGCTTGCCTGTAACTCTATGCTGTAATTATATTCTGTAATGTTATATTTAGTTTTCATAAGAAGACACTAATAGCAGTGGAGGTGTACTGAGAAGCTGAGTCTAGACACATGCAGTACACCCAAACCTTATCTAATACAGGCAATCCAAGCTCTCAGCTGAATGCAAGATCATTAACTGCCTCTCAGGCTCTTCAGCTCTCAGTACTGGTAGCATTTTGCAAACAATGTATTTAAGTGTCACAAAGACTCTGTGAATTTGCATTTTACATATGGGGGGGCTGCAATGAGGGACACACAAAGCCCCAGCTGTCAATGTCCCACTGATTGCCTCTGGTAAACTCGTGACAGGAAGACCTAGACTTGCAGAAAGCGAATGCCAATGGAAGGATGGGGCCAGACTTTCCTTGGGGACACTCAGCTTCCAACACCTAGCATAGTGCTCTTTCTGTGGTTGCTCTCACCATGCACTAGAAGCCTTTTAACCTCTGTGAAAATGGCAGGTGGACAGAGAAGTGTCTCTCCCTAAGTCTCTCCTCAGCCCAGACAGATCCACCATGCTCCTACTTCGTGGTGTTCCTTCCCCAGAGAAGGGGAGGACAGGGCCTCTAATGGTGTTGATACCAACGTTGACATTTCAACACGCTGACTCCTTCCCCCTCTGTTCATTCACGTGTCGCTGCAGATTACCTGCGTGTTGTGGATATTTATATGTTCAAGGAGCCTCAGGAGATCAACAAGCGGGAGCACCACACTGACAAGTACTACAACCCCAAGCTGATTGTGCGTCGGGGACAGGCTTTCCAAATCCAGATTGACTTCAACCGGCCCTACAGGCCAGAGGCAGACCAGTTCTGGCTGGAGTATTTGATGGGTAAGTGCCTGGCAAAGGCTGTTTTATCAGCAAAGCAATAGTCTCTCATAAGCAGGAAAACAACAGAACTTAATGGCTGGGTCTTTTCCTGTTATGATTGATAAACCATAAAACCAGGCTTAACCATAGGCAAGGAAGTTTTTTTCTAAACAGAGTTTGAATTCTTTCTTCAGAAAATCAGCAGAATTTCATGTGAGAGAAGAAGGAGCAAAATCTGGGGGTTTCTGTTTCATAAGAAACTGTACTTTTTTGAGCTTTCAGAGTTATATCTGGTTAATGCTGCATGGCAATGGTAAAAGGTAGGTGGAACAGGAAATATCTTTTGTTAGTGTTTAGGAGATGTAAGGAGGGAGGAGGACTCTGTTGTTTGAGGTAGGAGAGGTGACTGTATGAACTGAGATAGCAAAATATTGGTTACCTAAAGAGGGGAAAATACACAGGGTGGAAGAACCTTGAGCTTTTCAGCCTGCATTCACAAACAATTAGTAGCAAGAGAGAAAGCTCAGCGACTGTAATTTTGGACCAGAAACAGAATCATAGAATCATTGAATCACTAAGGTTGTGAAGGACCTCTAAGGTCACCGAGTCTACATGTTAGCCTAGCACTGCCGTTTTTACCACAAACTATGTACCCAAGTGGGGGTGGTGATTCCACCACTTCCCTGGGCAGCCTATTCCAGTGCATGGCTACCCTTTCAGTGAAGGAGCTTTTCCCAATATCCAGTCCAAACCTCCCCTGGTACAACTTGAAACTATTTCCTCTTGTCCTACTGCTTGTTACCTGGGAGAAGAGATCAACCCCCTCCTTGCTACAGCCTCCTTCCAGGCAGCTGTAGAGAGTGGTAAGGTCTCCCCTGAGCCTGCTTTTCTCCAAGCTAAAAACCTTCAGCTCCCTCAGCCGCTCCTCACAGGACTTGTGCTCCAGACCCTTCCCCAAATCCATTGCTCTTCTCTGGACACGCTCCAGCCCCTCAATGTCTTTGTTGTAGTGAGTGGTCTGGAACTGAACATGGGATTCAAGGTGTGGCCTCACCAGTGCTGAGAGACTTACTCAGGACAATAACAGAGAATTTCTTGATTTACTGCCAAAAGAGAGCTCTTTTCCTCTCCCTGAGAAGTCATCAGAGACCCAAGTCCTAAAATACCTGTTGACTCATTGAAGACACGGGACTAGAGAAGGGCACAACCTCACTAGAAAAGGAGAGAAGCAAAAGGGTTTCCTGCTATGCTCCAAATATGGCCCCACTGAATTCTGGTCCCTACAGCACAACTCTGGGAAACACCCAGCTTCATCTAGATTGATCTGGGAGTTTCTGTGTTAAGACATCAATGTTTCCCTTATAAAGTCTTTAAAGTAGGTTATAATGGATGTTCTAATTTACTTTCGTGTGAGATGCAGCTCTGAAATTTGTAACACTGAGTCTTTGCCATTGTTGAATTATGATGATGTGGCCATTTATTAGATTTGTTGCCTTCGAAAGCTAGATGGGCGTTTATCTCTTAAACATATGTGCAGTGAAAATGTTACTGTCTGCACATTTTTTTTCCATGGGTCTCTTCTTTCTAATTTAAATTAGGGTTGGAAGGCATGTTATGACAGTCCAGTGAATGATTGGCTGAACAGCCACAAGTGCCTTTAAAAATTTAATATGCATAAATATCATTAGTTCTTTTGGGATTTAATTAAATTCAAGATTGTTCCCTTAATCTTTATATGTTTAAAACAAACAGCTGTATCAAGAAGAAGTGGAAAATGGAACATTTGTTTTTTATTGCACTCTGTGCAGTTTGCATTTGTTTTAATCAGATATTCTATATTGGAAAAAGAAAATTAACACTTTTTTGACATTGCACAATCCGCTTAAGAGAACACATTCACTTATATTTCTGTTGCTCTTTTCTAACACATCCATCCATGGTTTGTACCTTGAATCACTAAGTATGGATAAAAATACTCTCATCTTCAGCCATGGTAGGAATAGGGTTAATACAGCCTGAGCCAGGAGAGTCTCTGCAATAAACACAGCTCTGAATGATTCCTTTGGAGTTAGCCCTGAGTGTGCCATGGAATTCCCCTCCCTCTTCTTTACTGTTGCTGTCCTTCCTGTGAAATGGGGTGGATGTCCATGTGTGATGCCTGACAACTGGCTGCAGATACAAGATAGTGTTCAATGCTATTGCCCTCCCCTGTTTTTCAAGCCTTTGCTTCTGTGAGCACCACTGCCCTCTTGTTGCAAGGACTTTAGCTCACAGAGACTCAAGTAGGAGGCATTCAAGCTCCTCTTCTGGGAATTGGTCAATGCTCAGCACTCTGCAAATGTTTCTCTTTGAGAACATATTGTGAAAATGCAGTATATTTATTCTCAGAGGCTAGCAACAGGAAGTAAAACAAAAACAGTCCACAACAGAGAAGGAAAATTCAGAAATCATATGCCTGACTCTTGCTACTTCTTCTTTTAGTATCAAGTCCACTGTTTAATGCTGAGAAGAGAAAGGAAATTACTCTTACAGGAAAGACAACTGACTGCTGAACATCTCAGTGCTGTGCTCTCAAACCTTTTGTCACAGGGAGATGTGGCCATTTTCCTCCAGTTTTTTCATTTGTCTTCCTGCAGAGCTGGCACTCACCTCTTGTACTGCCCAAACAGCAGAACTAAATCCAAAAGGCTCTTGCCCAGGCTGCCTGAGAGCAAGGGAGAAAGGCAGGCACCTTCAAGAAGAGTTTAACCCTGCTGTCTTAACGTAGGATGAACTCTCTTCTGGATTTTTTTTCTTCCTCTATTGACTCTTTCTCACAGACCAGACTCTGACTTTAAGAACACCGAAGGCAGGGGAGGTGAATCCTGCCCTTTGGTACTGTCAGGCAGAAGCTATCCCGAGGGATTGGCTCAAACAACAGCCCTACAGCAGAGGCAGATTGAGCTCAGAGAAGACAAGATATACTCCTTTTGCTGAAAGGACTGTACCTCCTAGGAACGTGCTGAGTTTGGGAGATTAAAGTGATGGGCACAGAAATATTGACAGGCTGTTGTAAGATGACTTCTCCAAGGAGCACCCTTCCTGCCTGAGCAGTAGATTTCAAATGGTGCAGCAGAACTGTTGAATAGAATAACCTAGGTTGGAGTGGCCTCTGGAGATGTCATCTCTAGCCCTTGGTTAAAGCAGGTCCAGCTTCTCCAGCATCTCTGGGTCTTGCCCTACGAGCAGGTTTTGAGTATCTCCAAGGGTATGGATGTTTCCCCAAGCAATGTGGGCCAGGCCATCCTGAACTGCAGAATATTTTTAATGTTTCAAGGTTCTGTTCTCATAAGGTACAAAGATACTCTGTAGGGATGGCTGGCCTTGGCTCCCAGGGAATTCAGTTGGAGTAGGAAAACCTGAAGTCTCCTTTTGCAGGGCAGTGCCTGCAGTGGGGGCTGTTTATACAACAGTGTCTATGAAGCTATTCAGAAGTTATTAGTTCCCAGTTCTGGGAAATTTCCCAAAGTTGACATTAATCCATCACAGAATTTTTATCCATTAAAGACTAATTTTGATCCTGAAAAATGTGACAGCTGTAATGGATTGATCCTGTGGGTGTGCACGGAATTATTCTATTTCCGTTATTCCCTAAAATTTACTTTCCTTTCTTTTTGCTCCTATTTTTTCTTCTTTTGCATCATTAAAAAGATGATTAATGAAGCAAGTAAAGCAAGTAGAGACTGCTTAATCCTTCTAATTGATAATGAATCAAGGGTACCTGGGACAAATGCTTCTTGTGTCATGTGAAACTAGGTCTGAAACACTCACAGTATAATCTCTAATTACAATCTTATGTAATCCACAAGCCATTTAAACACCATTTACACAGAGTTTAGAATTCATGGGTTAAATTATCTAAACAAATATATATACATATATATTTAAATATATAAATAATTCACCCCAATCTCTTGAAAGTCACTTTTACAGACATTGTTCTGTGATGGTTCTTTATCACTGAAGTCACTCTTGCTTTAACAGATTGTTTTCTGTAGAGTCATCACTGGTGAAATTGACTGAAATGCTATCATGTGAATTATTATAATTCAGTTTTCACATAATCCTTCATTAAATTAGGACCACAGTTGCCTGCCAAAGTATGGAACACAATGAATGTGCCAAAAAATCCACATGGAAAAATATCCACTCATAAAGACTAATTGGATGCAATTTCAGTGCTTGTTCTGGACCTCAGCCCTACCACAGTACCTATGTTTGGGAGCTGCTCCATCACCACATATTTCCTTAGTTTCTGCCTACTTCCTGGCTTTTACAAGAGGAAAGGTGAGCATCACCACTTGGGTGATACTCATTTTATTGGTCTGGGGTTGAGATGAAAGAGCCACAAGAGAAGTACAGATGCTGTGCTTACATCTAATTTCCCACAATGGGAATAATTTCAGTTTGCTTGGAGCCTCAGCAAACCCAGAGGAGCCAATGGACTTCTTCACCCATTTTGATCTGTCCTGGTCTCTGCCTTTGTGGTGATGGGGATATTTTGTGTTCCTCTTAGATTTCCACAATGCAAGGCTTAGCCTGGCTGAGCACAGCTCCCACACCTGGGGCAGCCAGTTTGGTGTGAGTGCTGTGAAGTTTCCACTGGCACTGCTGCACTGGCAGGGATTTCTGAAAAGCAGATGTATGATGAGATGGGCTTATACAGCCTTCACTCTTGCTTTTAGTAGTAGTTTCCAGTACGTGGCTGTAAATCCTTGAGGGGTTGATGAGTTTATATGGTGTATCCTGACTCTAATGATGTATTTCCCCACATCCTCATAAATTGCTGTCTATTTGTGTTTTCCTTAAATGGCTTCATAAATCCATATATATTGGTCTAGCCCTAAATGTTATTATGAACGTTTTATTCATTGACACACTTGTGGAATGTCCATAAATTCCAGTCCCTCGGGCTACTATCACCTTTCCACACATGTGCATGTGTGGACACCCACGCACCCGTCCATATGGTCTCCCCAGGCTTCTATAAATTATTGGCTTCTGGCCTGAGATGAGAGGAGAGGCTTACTGCTCCTTTTTCCACAGTCTTCCCAAGCCAGCTCCAGAGGGATAGTTATAAACACATCAAAGAAGCTAAGAACATAAATATGTTAGAGCTGGTCCCCTATGGCTTATTTAGGTGACACCAAATTCCCACTTAGAGGGATATCTGAGTTCAACTAAATAATCAGAGGTCCAGCTCAAGATACACACACCAGAATCAATGGAGCTCTTCATACTGTCCTACAGTGTCCACAGCCTTTCCTTGTTTTCACAGCAGACTTGGGCCAGGTTTGCTTCCACGGTTATTGAGGTTTTCATGATTTTTACAGGCAGTAATTCTGGCTTACTATTGCTACCTCTGCTGTCACCTGTCCTCCTCAGCAGCTCTGGGGCAGGACAGGTTGTAGCCAACAGAGGTGCTGGAAAATGAGATCCCCAGCACTAGGGATGGGATGTCAAGCTGAGTTCTGACTCTGGGTACAAGTTGCTCTTTGGAAAACTTCGGATCTTCATGTTTTATGAGCTTTCTTGGCACTATCAAGGGAGCTAACCTGTCTAAAGGACACACTCTGTTGGTATGTAACTCAGCACTGCAAGTTTATTAGATCCTTGTTTCACAAAGAAGTACAAAAAACTGAGCAGAGATACAGAAACACCTGATGGTCTAAACTTGGAATCTCATTCTGGGACAGAAAAAAAAATTATTAGCAAGGGAACATATTTTCTAGAGATTGACTCCCAGCAGACAAGAGACCTCTTTGCCAAATCTTAGCAAACAACAAACCTCTCCACTTTCTGAACAAAGGCATTGGGGCATTTTTTTTCCACCCCTCTGGAATTCCCAGCTGGGCCCCAGAGAAGCAGAGAGGAGGGAGTCCCTTGAGGTGCTCTATGAATAAAGTATTTCATGCAAAGAATCCTTATTAGGCTGACTTTTGCACTGCTGCAACAGCATCAAGTGGCACATAAAATCTAGCTGTATTTTTTAGTTGTTTTACTAGCTAAGGTGTGTGGCTCTGATGTGTGTTTTACAGCTGTAAAGTACTACAAACAGTCACTGCTGGGACAGAGTGGCCAGATGTTAAGGATTCATAACTGGAGCCATGAGCAAAACTTCTTTCAACATATTTATGTTTACTACATTTCCAAGTTTGTATATAGCACTTCTGAAGGCAATGGAGTTTGAGGGTGGGAGGAACCCAGATGAGATGTTAGAGATTTAGAGACTACTGCTTCTAACAAAAAATTGTTTCTTCTTCTTGCATATTTTGATTGTTCGGAATATTATTGGAGCACCTCTCCTGTTTCTTTTTAATTTGTTTTACCATGTGTTTCCTGTCATGAATCCCATATGCTAACACCCATCTCCAAGGCTGCTTGCTATCAAGAAGCTTACCTCTGCTTCATTGTACAGCCACTGTACTGGTGGCTTCAAGCTCAAACTTATTTATCAACACGTCACAATTATTATAGTTCCATGGATGGCATTGAAATAGATCTTTTACCCTTTATATGAAAGAGTGTATCTAGATAAAACAAATGAACCTATAGGAAAGTTGTTAATTACTGTGTGTAATATATATTTCAAAGGGAGACAGATCACTTGACTCTTTGAAAAGCCAAATCTTCCAAGGAGGGTTCCTAAAAAGAAAAAGACTACTGAGTTACAGCCGTATTCACCTCCCTCTCTTCTGAGGTATCCCACTTCCATCAGGAAGGAAATGTCCTGTGAAGCTCACTAAATCTCTGATCTCTGTCCTACCAAAATTCCCCTCCTTGCTGCTGGACGTAAAACTCAGTTGTGTAGGACCTATCCAAGAGCATCTGCTGGTCCCTCCAGTGTCTGTGCCAACAGCACAGCACTAATTCAGCCGTGGCGTTTACGAGCTGTTTAATGCACACACACACAGAGCAGTGTGCACGTCCACTGGGGATCAAGGGCAACACCAAACTAAATGCAGTCAGGAACTTCAGGGACAGGACAGAGAAGGAGAAGGAGAAGGAGAAGGAGAATAGTCGGAACAAGCCCTGGTTCCTGTTAGTCACTCATAAGGAACAGCAGCAGAATTGGATAACTGGAGGAGGACCGCTCGTGTTTTGACAGCTGAACTCACAGTACCTATCTCTTACCCTCTCTCTGTTGCTGTAAATCCCTCTCTGGTGTGGCAGATTTATCCAGAATTTAAAACAGCTTGTCGCCGTGCCTGATGGGCCCTAAGCTGAAATGCTAGGGAGGTAAGGCATATGTTGAAAATAACTCACTTTGAATGCATGTGTGTGGCCACAGTTCTGTGTTTTAGATGGCTCATTGTTTTGCTGCTACATAGATTTGAGCAAGCTTTAACAAAGACTGCACTTTGCTTTTGCCCCTGTAAAGTGTCCATGATTGACAGGGAGCATCCCATGCATGCCCACATCCACACATGCTTCATTCATGGTGCCTTTTGCCATGGACATCTTTACTCATGTTTTTTAATTTATTTCATGAGTTCCTTTAATAGCAACAGCAGCCACTTTGCTCCTCTTTTCCTGGGTGCCCGGAAACCCCAAGAAGTGTAGAGTTGAGCTGAGCTGCAACTGAAGTGAGAAGGAAGTTTAGGACCCCAGCTTGGTTAGCTACAGAAACCAAGGTGGAATAAGAAAGCATAAGAAAGACGTATCAAAGGATTGCAGACCTGTGCACTCTGCAAAGGGGAAATAGATTTATTTGTGCCATTAAACGTTCTGTACAAGGGAGGTTTCTGTAAAAAGTAATGTCTTCTGGAAGTGTCATGGCTCAGGACCTAGCCCTGAAATGCAGAGGGCTGGAGGCCCAAGAAAGGGGGTCACTCTGAGTTCTCTCCTGTCTTCTCCTACTTCGAAGGCAGGACAGTCAGCAGCTTCCATTCATTACATAATATCTTTGAAGGAGCCTATAAAAATGCACCCAGTGCAGGAATCCTCAGACTTTCTGAGTTCACAGGCTGGATTTTCCCATTTCCTTGTGCCATTAGAGTGAGCAGACAGGGACATCCCAACAGTGTGATGTCACACCACGACTTTGTCTGCCACAGAGCAATTGGCTGTGAAATGTCCTCATGTGAAGGCCAGGGCCTCCTACACCCAAAGCAAACGTGAGCTTTGGGGAGTGAGGCAACCACAAAGAACTGGCTGTGGAGCATGGTTCAGGCTGCCAACTCCTGGAGCAAATCAGAGCCGAAGAGATCCTGAGCCAGCTGATGCTACTGGCATAATGTCAGCACCCTCCTGTCAGCATAAAAAGGGTTTATCTTGTCTACATGTCCCAGTCCTGACATGCACTCAAACTGCCTCCTGCCTGTCCATGGGTTGGGTTAGCACCAGAGACCCTTTTGAGAGTGCTCTGCCAGGCATTCACAGGCTTTTGGTAATGAGTCTTTGGATAGTATTGAATCTTCTTCCTTAGAGACTAAGCCAGAGAATGAAATCACCACTGCATGTTACTCCCTCTGAGAAAGGGCCAACATTACAGATATCCTAAATATGGGCCAAAGTTGGCTCTACTTTTCCTCTGCAGCCAGAAATGTGTGCTCCAGATGTAGATAAAGGCCAAATGGCCAAGCCATCCTGATAGGACTTCCCTACAAAGTTGATAAACATAGTACTGAACCTATGTAAGAATTCTTCTGCCAGCAACCTTAGCGTGCAATGCCAAAGTTACTCAGCTTTACAGCACCCTCGTATCAAGACAACAGATGTGCATATATGAGACTAGTGTGGCTGATGGTGCCAGATGTCTAGATGTGTGTTTACAAGTCAGCTCTATGAGCTCCTGACAGAAGTAACAATTCCCTTACTCTTTTATTTACAACCCTTATCCTTCCATTTGCATTTTTGTTGGTTTGGTTTTTGGTTTGGTTTGATTTTGTTTCAGAAGATTATGGAACGAGTCCCCTCTTCAAAGAAAACATTGGAAATTGGATACTGTGCTCTTGAAGGCTCTGCCCATCTTCCCCATCTTCCTTGGAAGGTTCAGGATTTATGTAACCATTAGCAAGCACCAAATCTTGATTGTCTGTCAGGGGCAAACATTGTTCTCTTGTTTTTACTATTTATAACACCTGTAAAGTATATCCTGACTTCTAGGATATCCTTCCATGGCAAATCTGCTATGTCTGCAGGGATGCAGAGCATCCCTGGTGCCCTAGAGCACCTTCTCCTCATGGGTGAGCAGTGACCTCTTACTCTGTGAGACCAGCTGTGTGAGCCTCTGGGCTAAAAGGACCTTGCATAGTCCTCAACAGGAACTACAGCTGCTCCCTTGTCAAGCAAAAGGTATATTAGGGTGCCTTGTAGCTTTGTTTGTTTGGAAGGGAAAATGGGGGTTTGAGTTTTCAGAAAAAGTGAGAATACCAGAGGCTTGGTACTTTGCCAAACCTGCTTATGAGGCGCCAATGGCAGTGGTCCCATGAGGATGTCTTGAAAAGTTTTCATGGCCTCTTTGAGATCCTATCTGGTTCCTGCAGGCAGATTTTCTGGGAAGAGATTCTGCAGTTTCCCCATGTACACGTGGCATACACAGACATGGTGGTGCAAAGTCACTGCCAGAGCACAGCTTCTCCTGTCCCCAATAGGCTCCTACACCGACATGCAGCTTCCAGCGAAGACAAGGATGTCAGTGCCTAACTATGTTAAAATAGTAATCTCTTCCCCCTCCCACCTTTCTGAAGGAGGTACAGGAGGTATTTTTAAAAGTAGCGTTTGTTAACGGTTTTCAAGGATATCAGTTCAACTACTTGGTTTGCTATGCTGCTTTGTTTGCACGGACTGCTTTTTTTAGAAAAAGATTATGTCAAAACTAGAAGCAAAATATCAACTGTAGAGGCAAGCTGGGTCATACACAGTTGCACTACAAAGAACAAGAATGTGTTCAGCTCCCAGATCTGTTACCTCTATAGGCTCTTCTCTCTCCACTGGCTTTCTTTTGATGGTTTCTATTTGAAGTGTCCAGTGCTCTATCTTCTAGTGCTTTCTATTATTTTGCTCTCTTATTCTAGTCCTTTATTCTTCCGTAGGTCTTTTCCTCCATTGTGTTCCTCACTGATCTGAATGAGTTTCATGGGTTACAGCATCCCTGGCCTGCAGGGCAAAGTGGGCTATTTATGTGCACTGAATATCTGCAAAATGGAAATTCATGTGCTCAGAATAATCTCTTGGATCAAGCACAGTAGCCCCAGATTTCTCAGAAACACAAATGTCGTGGCAGCTTGCAAGCTTCAGATTTAAAACTGGTTGTCCTTTCCTAAAATGTAGCAGTGTTCAGATCTGGGATTATCTCTATATCGGCGGTATAAAAATAAGCAAGCAAGAAAATCAACGCCCTTATGAGTTTAATTTTGAAGTTCTTAAATAGTAGGAATGAAAAATATAGAAGTCTGTCCCTCTGTCTGCCATCATTGCTTTTCGTTACCCTATTTTTGAATGAGAGAGTCTGACTTTCAGCCTAAAATATGAAATGAAGAGTGGATTTGAGAATGAGATAAGGAACTCATCCTTCTCACAAGTGTCTCTTCTGTCTATGCTTCTGGTTGGCTTCCAGATTTAGTTTGGCTCTACCTCAGTCCAAAGGGGTGGAGCCTCACACAACTTTGAATCCTGGCAGTGTACGTGTTTACATGTAGCTTATCCGTCTATCTGCTTTTGGAGTTGGCAGAGTAAAATAAGCTCCTCTGGGCTGTGATTTGTCTAACTGTGAGGCAGACTCTCACGTGCCGTACTTTGGAGGCATGTCATACTTTGGGACTCATTTCTGGCAGGGAAAGTTTGGTGATTCAGCCCCAGTGTGGTGGTTTCTATTCTATGGAGTTCAGAGTTGGCTCCTACTATGTCCCTGAGGACATATATGTTCTGGGGGAACTGAGTGTTGGCTACCTGCAGGTGGACTCACTTTTGTTTCATCCATCTATGTGGACTTCATGAAAGAGTGCATGGTCTCTGCTTGGCAGTGCAGTAGTGCAGAGAAGAACAGGGTTCTGCTCTGCTAAAGAGCCCCAAAGCTGACGTCTGTGCCCCAGAGGCCACTTGTGTGCTAACAACAAGGGTGGTGGGGTGCATCTGAACTGGGCAAGGGGCTCTTTACCTAAATTCCTAAATTTGCCAACTGTCTAGCTGGTGTTTTTGACACCAAGGCAAGGAGCAAGATGGAGTGCAGCTTGCTGCATGAGGATAAACAGTGGTAAGCAAGAAAAGCCTGGACAGCCCCTTCTCATGCTGCCATGGCTGTGCTCCTGGCAGTACTCAAGCCACTGAGACTGGAGCTTTCTGGAGTGAGATGGGTGGGGTGTGGGCACAGGCTGCCTGTGGGGAGCTTTTGCAGGTATTTTTGTGGCTGTGCTGTCAAGTGATCAGGCCCTGTGTGGGATGATGAGAGAGGCAGGTAATTTTTGCCCACTAAAACCTGCCACCTCCATTGAAAATAAGACAAAGGGACAGAGCACTGCTAGGTAATTAAAAAACTGTCAAAACAAGGTGAACCTCTTCACTTGTCTCTCCAGGTCGCTACCCACAGCAAAACAAAGGCACCTACATCCCAATCGTAGTAGGCAGTGCGCTGAAACCTGGTCAGTGGGGAGCCAAGATTATCCACAGGGAAAACAATTCCATTCGTCTGTCCATCATGTCCTCTACCACCTGCATCATTGGGAAGTTTCGCCTGTATGTTGCTGTCTTGACTCCCTTTGGCATCCTTCGGACACGCAGGAATTCAGCCACCGACACTTACATCCTGTTCAATCCCTGGTGCAAGCGTAAGTACCTGGTCAAAGCCTTACACTTTCTGCTGCTGGGCTCATCAGGTTTTAGGTGGGTTGGTCCAGGAAGGAGAGCTTGGTACCAAGGAGGTTGGAGACATGTCAGTTTGGGTCTGGAAAATCTACAGTAACTCTGCCAAAAATCAAGTCTTTCGGGCTGGGGAATAGCCCTGTGTGGGCAGGGCTCCATGCTGGAAACCAGTGCCTGTGTTTTATCTAAACTCTGCAGTTTTATGAGGCCAAGCCTCTGTTTGCCATTTCAGGCTCCATTTATCATAGTAAACATACCCCAAGGCTTTACTCTGACTTGAACAGACAACAGAGAGAGTCTCCAGTGTGTCTGTGTGTGCATTAAACAAGTCAATATGGGCATATTTTCTCCTGGATTTGTTGTGGGGCAGGTTGTGGTGGCCTCCCATACTCTGTTGACTTACATCGCTAATTGCGACATTTGGGGTTGAACATCTGCAGCCAAAACCTTGCAGGAATTCAATGGGATCTGCTGCTCCTGCACAGGTTGGGTGGAGTCACCTTGCAGTGGCATCACTGATGGTGCCTTCCTGCTGCTACATGACATTTGCCCTTATAACTTCCCATTTAGTGGTGACTAATTAGAAACGGTGCCCTCTCTGAGGAACAAAACATTTTGCAAATGAGCCTTTTTTTATAATACAGTGGGTTGAAGAACAATTTATTTTTAAAAGAATCTCCCAGGATCCATGGAAGAAATCAGGCTTTACCCTGACAGGGTTGTATTTTACCCAATGAACTTTGTGTTTGGCTTTCAGGAGAGGGCAAGGAGGACCAGAGGGATTTGACTCAGCCTTCTGACAGGCTGTAGCACTGTCTCAGCTTCCGACACTTGCAAGGCTCCAAGTCATATGTATTGCAGTATATTTAGCTCACCAGCTAACTTCAATATTCTCCTGCCACCCTTCCTTCATCTTTCCATTTTTTACCACAGTATTTGCATCAAATAACCCTGTACCAAACAAGGGCCCTCCTACCAAGTGACAAGTAAGTTTAGCACTATTAGTAGAGCCCATTATTCAGCTGCACTACTGTCAGTTCATGGAATGATTTGTGCTGGATTCATTACTTGCCCCTAGTCCAAGGGAATATAAGCAATGATTAGCTTATGCATTATTTAAGAAGATATAGATTAATGCTGAATAAAGCAGAGTTAGTTAAGTGGGAATAGGAGGGAAGGGCAGGGCCCAAGGCCCTGCCACAGCGTGAGATACTTCTGAAAGCAATGGAAGGTACCTCAGAGCAGTGTGCCAACAGTTTGTTCTGGAGGGTGTGCAACAGAAAGAGAGGGATCCCTGCCAAAGCTACAACCCACTGTGAGCAGACAAAACTTCTCAAGGTTTGTTTTGGCATCACCAGACTCATGGCTTCAGCCAGGGAGGTACAATTCACCACCCAAAAGTAGAGCACTACCTGGGTTTAGTCCTGGATGTTGTAACAGCTAGCACAGTGACACTGCAGTGGCTCAGCACACCTTTGGAAAGTGATAAACCCCAAGGAAAAAGCTTCTTAAATTGCCTCAGTTTGCCTCATAATTAGCAGAAAACCAGCTAGGGCTGCATGCAGTCCTATTGTGGAGACAAGATGTGATGTGGGGGGGTTGGCTACCCCACTGCCCTGTGACTGGGACCACACAAGCTGATGTGAAGAGTTAGTCAGAGGGAAAAGGGAAAATCAATCCCTACTTCACACCTCCTTGCCCAGCAACTCTGTGTGCTGACTGATACACCTTTGTTCATGGCATTTGGACACTTAGCTCTCCTGTGCCCTCCCTCCCTCACACCTGAGCTGAATGAGTCCAAAAGGCAGCAAAATTAAAACTGCAATATGGGAGTAAACCCACAGGGAGTAAGATGTGCAGCAGCTCCTCCAGTGGTGGGCATTGGCAAGGTAGACGGAAAAAGTCTGCCTTAAGAAAGCAAAGAAGAGTCTCTGGGCAGCGAGGACATGCTGTGACCCTAGATCCAGGGGAGGCAACTTGGGGACCACATTTTCCTCTGAAGCTTACATTTTCACATGTGTCTCAGTGGCTTCAGGTCCTGTCCCTTGCTGACTACTGTAGTTTTCATTTCCTGCATGTTTCATTTGGATTTGGATATATCCTCATTTCTTATTCCTCTTTTACTCTTAGGTAGTTTGGGCTAATTGGCTCCTATATCTGTCTTTCCCTCCTTTCCTTGTGTTAGAAAATCAGAGACTGTTTCTTCATGCTTTTATCCCCTGGCTGGAAAAGATTTTTCAGTGGAATGACAAAAGAGTAGAAAAACTGAGGCAGTTAAAGTGCAGAGAAAACAATAGTTTGAAAATCTCCTAGACTTGTTTTCTGGGTTAATAGCTAAGCAGAAGAGCCTGAGTGAAAAGCCTCATTAAAAAGAGAGAAGACTGGTGCCAGGAATGAATGGGGATTGTTATAGCAGAGAGCAGAGTATGGGCTCTAGTGCCTGGTGCAGCTTTCCGACTCATCATTTTGGAGGAACATCAATATGTCAGTATGAGCTTTTCTTTAAGACAGAGGCATTTGTGCCCTTTCTTATTACTCCTTTTCTCACTGTAGTTCAGTTTTGACATATTT
Source organism: Notiomystis cincta (assembly GCA_013398075.1). Taxonomy (NCBI): domain Eukaryota; kingdom Metazoa; phylum Chordata; class Aves; order Passeriformes; family Notiomystidae; genus Notiomystis; species Notiomystis cincta. The sequence goes on from VZRX01003021.1 coordinate 131,311, forward strand.
TCCCAGGCAGGGATGTTTTTTTCCCTGCTGCTTCAGAAGAAGTTTGAATACTTTACCAGTCAAGTTTCAGAGTACTTTGCTTCCAAAATCATCATGCGCTTTTATATATTTTAATCCCTTTAGCTACATTTAAGACTGATAACCCAGAATACATTAAAGACACAGGGCCTGATTCTTCAAAATTATATACACCAGCCCCAAACATCTGGGAATTCACCTAGGCAGTGGCTTGAGATTTCAGTTACTCAGGTGAAATTTTCATTACTTAATAAGCAATGTAAAGTCTGTGAAGAGAGGCAGCATCCTTTCACCAGCCAGCTGACATAGCTGGATAAAACACATGTGCATTTGGGCATGCAGAGAGCTCCTCAGTTCTGGAAGAGAAGATACAAATGGCAAGGAGTTAAGGATAACTTCTTGGAATTTAACTAAACTCTTGGCAATATCAGACTGCATGAAAGCAGAGAAGAACTCCTTTGATCTGGATACTGTGAGCTCTTTCCAAGGAGCTGTGAGCTCTTTCCAAGCAGGTGCTGAGTTCCTGCAACGTTCTGCTGGGGAACATTAAGTGCTTATCAGGAAAAGACCTTGTGCTGGCTTCTGTGACTCTCTTGCAGGTGGAGGTGCATAGTGTAGCTGAGTAAGTTGCAGCGCCTGTGGGCTGAGGTGTGCATTTTGCTCACCCAAGCCTCATCCAAAATCAATTACATTTAAGCAATTAAATATGCTGCAACTTTATTGAGTCAGCTGCAATTTCTTCTGCTTAAATGTTCTAATACAGTTTGAGGATTAGTAACATGTGGTTGACTTTGGACTCCTCTCACATGTTACCAGTCATCCAAATTTGGCCCTATAACATTTTCTTACTTTTATAGGTAAATTTTAAATTTGATTGCTTGTGTCATAGATTCCACATGGGCAAAATTCACACACAGCTTCATCCTTCTGCTACATTAATGTAGGCATGTGCTAGCACTATTCAAGGCAGCATACTGATCTTGATCCTGGGTACACTGGGTTTTGTAGATAACTGCATTTAGCTCTTGCAGCTTGCTCAGCTGTCACTGTCTGCATGAAGAAATGGCTTTTCCAGCACCACAGGGTTGCTGTGCTGGGGTTGGAGTCCCTTCATTCTGGGTAGAGTTCTCTTGTATTCATTCACCTTCCCAAATAGAACGGGTTACTGTGCACTCCTCCTGTCTTTAACCAAGGATTCCTCGCCTGCAGAGCTGTCTTCACGTGAAGTGTATTTTCACCTTACCCAACTTCAAACAGAGTAGCATAGAAGCTAATTTGCTTCTTTGTAGCATTGCTGGTGTCTTAGTAAATTCCCAGGATAAAAGAAGTGAGTAAAAAAACTCCTGAACTGCTAGAGAGAAAGAACAAACAAACCCAGCACATTTCTCTGGAATTCTTCTGTTTGTCAGATGTGAGCCTCCACTTGCACAAAATAATTAGGAGTTGCATTATGTAGAGCATGCTTAGCATCAAAGTAGTCACAAATGCCTCATATTTTCTTCTAAACAGTCTCAAGGGTAGTGAAAGCTGTCAAAAATCAAAGCATCTGGCTTCTCTGTGAAACACAGAAGACCTTTTTACCTTATCAAAAACACAAATATTTAAAATAATCGACAGAGAAGTTAATCAATTTTCATCTGATTTAGCAAAGATCATGCAGTCTCAAAATAACATAAGCATCTCAATTGATACCAACGAGATCAATGTTGATATTTTTAATCCCCAAAAGAAAACAACAGCTGTCAAGAAAGCATATGCACACACTTCACTGAATGTGTAACTGCACAGAAGAAGGTGTGAATTCTCCTTTGTTAAATGAACTCTCTGTACTATTTGTACGGATGGACTTTAATGCAATCTAAAGCTCAGTGAGAGAATGCAGATAATCGTTCAGTGAGCAAATCAGGCAAGTCCAGCCTAATGAAACAGAGCCTAGATGATCTGTAACATCTGCAATATTTTTAGTGGGATGTTATACAGAACTCATTGGACCACAAAAAAATCATGTAATTTACATTTTCATAAGTGTGACAGTCCCTTCTTGCATAAATGGCTGCAGCCTTTTCATTCACTGTCAGTTTTAACACTCTCTTTCACCTCATAGCCTCTGAATATAGTAAACCCACAATCATTCACTTTGTACCTGGGTGCAGGCTGAGGTTGACTAGGTCATAGGTAGGGAAAAGCTTCTAAACTTCGTAATAGCCCAGCCTCTGGAAGCCAGGTGAATACCACCACCCTGCCAAATACAAGAATGGGTCTCAGACCTGTCTGCTTTAGGTAAAACTCCATGAAACCTGCTTGCTCCAAGTTGTACTTGGTCATCAGAGCCTGCCATAAAGTGTAATGGCAAGCACTGATCTCCTGAAATTCAATACAGGCTCCTTGTACTTAACCCCTGCTTCTCTATCATTCTTTGTGCACCTATGCAGAGGTCATTGTGTTACATATCTTTGCATAATCCTTTATGTATATATAGACATAGAAATATAAATATATCTTGAGGGAAAAAACTTCCAGAAAGGTCAGGTGGGTATATTGGCAAAGCCCTTCACCTAGCTGAGGCCAATGCAAGTCTCACCAATTATTTTTTTTCTGGTGGGCTCAGATTTTTGCTTATTTTTGGCCAAATTGCAGTTTCTTGGAGAAATGAAGAAGCTTTTGAGGATGCAGTTTGCAAGAAAGTGCAAATCTGATTTGCATTGCAACAAAACACAACGAATCAATAGGCTTTTAAAAGTTAAATGATCCTCTAGTAATTTGTAATGGGGTGCTGAAGAAATCTACTATGACAGTAGTGAGTGGTAGTTTTGTACTTGCTCATATCAAACTGTCAGAAGTTATTGCTTCCCTTTAATTTGCTATCTGTGACCACATTACTGATTTCCTCAAATTAATTAATTCCCATACTATTAATTGTTAAGGTGTATCTCTTAGTCTCAAAATACAAGCATTGGCACAGGAAAGAAATCTTCAACTATTCTAGCATCACAGCATCATGACCTGCTTCATACTTATCTGTGAATATCTAAATAGTTTCATGTCATTCAGGGTTCCTTCTGAATGTTAATAATGAGTTATTTACAAACATAAATCATGTTTGCAAGTCAAACGTCCATGCACATGCTCTTGATTTTTGATATAAATCCAATCTAGGATGTCCCCTTTGTATATGTTTTGATAAAGACCTCATCCAATTACTTCCAGTTCTCACTTAGACACTTGAATTTCTCTTCATATTACCTAATCAGTCAAGCTATGTGGGGAAGGGACACTCCAGTCAATAACAATAATGTACAGAAAAGGCAATCAAATCTTTCTCTTAATACTTTATAAAAACTGTATTGCATTTTTTTTAATACACTACAGATTTTGTTTAGATCTTTTGACCTGAGCTGTTCTCTGTTAACATTAATAGGTTTGAAATTGTCTTTGATCTCTTTGTACAGATGCAGAATTTCATCATGGTGCTCCAACTTTTAAATTAGTTGTACACAGTAATCATAAAATTCTTGATAGGATGTGACATTTTAATCATACTTTACAGATCCTGAGAAAACAGGCAGAGGTTGTCACCATTTTTTCCATCTTGAATGTTTTTGTGTATCATATTCCTAACTATGATCACCAGCTCCTTATTCCTGTACTCTGTTGAAGCAAGTAATGCTTTGTTTGATGAAAGAGGGGCACTTTCCATCAGAGATGACTGTATTATGTGCTAAGATGTTTTGTCTGTCCTACATGAAAACTAAACACTTGTACTAACATTTATTTTTGGTAAACTAATGCAGTGGATGCCGTGTACCTGGACGATGAGAAAGAAAGGGAAGAATATGTCCTGAATGATGTTGGCATTGTGTTCCATGGAAACGTCGAAGATATAAAATCAAGAAGCTGGAGTTACGGTCAGGTGAGCTGTTTAGGTCTTCTCTGGCTGCTCCCAGTAGGACAGCAAATGAGTTTAATTGACACCAGACTGTGGTTGAGACTGTGGGCTCTGGAATGCATTATTGGTTTCTCCTTCAGAAAGATAAGGGGTATAATTTTAAAATTGTATGAAGTGGGTATTATGCCTAAGCCAGAAAGGCAATGCTATAATAGCTGATATTTAAAGACCTTGTTTCAGGGGCATATTTCAGATACTAAGAGACTGCCTGTTGCAAGTTATAATCATTAGCTGAGGTTTCCACAGGGCAGAAGTATTTCTGCTGCTGCATTATTGCTGCTTCAGGATCAAATCAATTTGTGAAAAGTAGAGTTGTTTGTTTGGGTTTTTTTCATTTTTTGACAAGAGATTGTATTGCTTTTTGACTTTTCTTTTTAGCTTTAGCAACTTGGTGGAAATAATTCTGATCTTCTTAGGGGTCAGATAGTCACAAGTTTCCTATTAAAAACTATTATTTAATCCCCAAATTTTAAATTCTGGAGGAACTTCTCCCATTTCTTCTTGAAGTTGATAACATCATCCTTCACTGGCCTCTTGCAGTCTGGGGGAGACACCCTTCACTAGGCTAGAGTAGGGTATTGGTGTGCCTTCAATAACATAGAATCATAGAATAATTTGAGTTGAAAAGGATTTTTAAATGTCATCTGGTTCCACCACCCCACCATGGACATGGACACCTTCCACTAGACCAGGTGCTCTGAGCCCTGTCCAATCTGGCCTGGAACACTTCCAGGGATGGACCATCCACAGCTTCTCCAGGCAACCTGTTCCAGCAAATTACAACCCTCCTTGTAGAAAACTACTTCTTTATAGGTAATCTAAACCAATCCTCTTTTAGTTTAAAACCACTACCCCTTGTCTCAGACTTATTACTTGTCTATTTTACCTCAACCTTCTTGTAAGAACTAACCAAAATAAAAATTCCTGTGGGATGGAAGAGTTAATTTATTGTGCTAAAATGGGAAAAAGGCATTGCCAAGCTGAATCAAAATGATAGCAAAACTATCTAGCTGTCCTGTAACCCTAGCTGTCCTGTAACCCTAGCTGTCACTGAGAGGGTCTCCAATGGGCAGATATTGGACATAGTGAACTCCTCTCATCTCCTGGATTTTCACAACAGCACAATTAAGAAGGTATTTCCTTACTACTCTGGTGATGGATCCATTCAGATTTTGTGACACCTCCCTAGTGCAGCCTTGCAGAAGGGTCCTTACATCTTGCTTTCTTTCCCTCAGCTAAATACCACCTCAAAGCCTGAGCTGGATGGATTACCAGTGTGCTTGCCCTGGAGAGCTCTTTGAATTCACTTTTCTCTTGTTTCCTTATTTAAGGGTACAATATCATCCTTTTTTTCCTGCGGCAGCACTGCCTTAGGGAGTTCCTGCCTCTGCACCATTCCTTTGGTTGTGTCAGTGCCGCTGTTTGCAGGGTCTGACTGGTTTCCTGACTGAGACAAATATGACCCTTAAATAAGGAGTGGGGAAGAAATTCTATAAGTTGATGGTGCCTCTGATATAAGATATGTGGAACCAGACCCCGAGGCCAAAACTGGGCATGCATTTAAGCTGACCAAAAATGCCCCCTCCTGGCCCTTCTTTCCGCCTGCAAGCTCTTGTGCAGCCGTGAATGACTCCAACTGGAGAGCTGATGGAGGTGAATAAGCATCTCCTTGATTTCCCCCCCTCCCCCCCCCCAGGTAATTTCTTGGGCTTGCTCTATTCCTAGATTTGGGATTCACTCCATGACAGAAGTAAGAGGGAGAGAGAAAGGGGAATAAGGGGCTGGAGGTGAAAGGTGCTGCTTAAACCAGATGCTGGATTTATGTCCTAAGATGCTGAATTTATGGCCTATGGTGGCTTGGCCTGAGGTGTTTATATGCTGTGAATCTGGCATCTTCCTGACACAAACACTAACTTCCCTTGAGAAACTGCATTATTTATTTGGTTTTGCTAGGAGGTAGTTCTGTCTGGGAGGTTAGGGCCATTCCATAGTCCTTTGTTGTGTACTTTGGAAATGGAGATTCCTGTGTTGGCTGAAATCAGAGGACCTGATTTCCACCCCATGCTGTGATGCACCTTTTGCTATTGGTTGCCCATATGAAAGCTGAGTGTGGCAGATGCATCTCAGCAGGCCCAGGCCAAGAGCTTTAATGGAGTTGATCATTTTGTATGGGTTTAACAGATATGCCAATATTCTTCTGGTTCCTTTACTTTCAGTGGAATGGAGGACAGAATGTTCCTGGTCTTACCCTGTCCATTTCCAAGCATTAAAGACACATTTTTGGCAATCCTAAATATTAAGAACAAGAGCATTGCTGTGAGTGAGTAAAAGTACTAGCAGTGAGGCCTATATTATTAATATATAATATAATTCTGCTTTTTATATTTATGATATATAGCCCTTTACAACATGTAAATAAAAAGCACAAGGCCACACAGTTGTAGCGGTAAAAGGTATATGGTCAGATAGGAAAATGCAGGTAGAGCTTAGGACAATGACAGCTGGAAACTTTAACAAAGGTTGTAAATTAAAAAGGAGCATAGAATTCAAAACTGAGTGACTAGTGGAGATGATTCTCAAAGCTGCTGTCTGTAATGAGAAGCATCAATGTGAGGGGAGGAAAGGCAAGAAACATGGACAGAGGAAGAGGAAAACAACAGAACAGCTGAAACATAGCTGCAATGAATGAGGATGGAGGTGTTCCTTGTAAGGTGACTGTGATCCCTCCTAAGAAACTGTAAAAGGCAATCACTCAGAAAATTCCATGGAGGATTCATGGGAAATTTGGCTTTGGAAGAAATACAGGCATACAGGAATTCTCTAGCTGAAAAATGTCAGAAGTTGCATGCTATACTGATCATTGAATGTTGATTTTTGGTTTTGTGAGGAAAATAAAATAAACCAGGTGGGCATAGAGTTCTGTTGCCATCATGACTCCTCTCATGTCCACACATTGATCTGCTTTACCTGTGCCCATGTAATTCTACAGCACATGCATTTGTTTGGGTCAGACCACGGACAACATGAGATCACACCTGCCTGCAGCTGACTGTGAGAAACACAGCCTTGAGTCCACCAGTGCAAAAAGTGATGCAGCCCCTCTTGCTTTGGTTTAAATGGAGGGTCATGTATTAGAAACAGGTTAGCATGCAGGAGGATGCCCAGGACAACAAGCACATCTGTTTGTACTTCACCTGTGTGTTTTCTCATGCCCTATTTTCCACCTGCATTCTTTCCCATATGGTTACTTGCTCCTGAAATAGGTTTATTTTCATTTCAGCTTTTGGTGGAAAAGACAGGGACTGTGCCTGGATCAGGTTCACTCACCTGTCCTATCTGCCCTGCCTACTAGTACTCCTGTTCCTCTGATATTTCAGAGATGTTCAGCCTTATAACTGCAATTTTTCTATTCAACTTCCCTCTAGATACGATTTTCTTCTCAAGAGTGAGGGCTCAAAATAGATTTAGTATGATTTAATAATTTTTAAATCCCTGAATAGTCAAGAAGGGCAAAACTGGACTCTGCATCCTACTCTACTGCAACAGTGTAAGACAGCTAGCCCTTGCAGCTTGTCCTCTCTTCCCTGTTAATCCAGTTATTTCACAAACATTCATGTCACTTTGTAAATGCTAAGGTGGAAGGCAACATCCCTGATAGCAATTAATTTCCTCTTTATTCTTTCTGTATATACTGGCAAGATTGACAGTGTCTCATAAACTGTAGATGAGAAAAGTTTAATTTGCAGGGTAAACTTCTTATTGATCTTACCCAGGTCTGATTACTTGAAGTGCAGATAGCAGGTTTTGATCCTGGCAAAAGCTTGTTGGGGCCAAACCAGAAGAAAAGTGAATTTGAACCAGGAAGGACAGCTGTGAGGGCCCAGAGTTTACATTTTCTTTTGGGAGGACTCTCCTTGGGAAGGAGGTTCTCCACAGCACAGTCATTCACCCGACATTATTTGCATCACATCCCAGTGGAGTGGACTGGGATGTGTGTGGCAGGATGTGTCCTCCCCTCTCTACCACTGATCGTTGGTGCATATGGAAGAGATAACCCAGGTGGGTGAAAGGCCCAAAGGGGTCACCTCTGGCACCAAAAGGGCTCAGGCCCCAGCTAAGAATCAACATCTTAGTCTGGGGAACAGAAAAAAGAAATATTCCTGGCTGAGGGACACTGTCTTACGAAGACTGTAAAAGACACATGAATTATCACAGAGGGAGAAGCCTCCTACACACACACCCTGACAAGGTGCAGGACTTCTCCCTAGAGTTTGGATGCAGATTCCACAATTATTTTCCTGGGAACTGAGGAAAAGGATTTTGATGTGTGTTCCATCACAACTTGGATGGTAAGAAAAACTGGATCCTAAATAATATTATTTCTTTGCTAGTTGTAAAATTAATGGTACCTTTAACCCTGTGCTGTGTTTATTTACTGGTAGTCTCTTTTTGTCCTTATTCATTTGTAGTATCTAGTTTAAGTCTTATGTCTGTTAATTTTGTGTCTATTAAATAAATAATTCATTCTATAATAGACCGAATTAGCCATTATTAAAGAATTTGTGAATGAGAGTAGGTTTTGGGGTGCTGGCCACCTCAATAAAGCTACTGCCTGCTGCCTGAGGCCTAGGCAAAAAGCAGGGACTTATCTAAACCCTCACACCTATTCATAACAATGTGCAATTATTCAGCTTCTCAGGAATTCTCAGGAATGATAAAATGCTAGTAGTAGATCTCTGAGAAACACTGATCCTTGTTTCCCTGTTCCCAAACAACATGAATTCAGTTTTGCTCAGACTATAAAGTGATCATTAGAGAATACCTGCTCTAGAGAAAGTAATTCAGTGCAAATGTGAATGATAATGAGAGAGGTGTGCTGCTTTGTAGGACATTTCCTGAAAAGGATCCATAGGGCAGTGGTACCCTGAAGGCAGAAGTAAAGGACCCGTTGGCCAGGAAATGGCTGAAGATGGTGAAACACTATGGTGCTTCCCCTTTCCTGGCTTATGCCAGAGCTCAGCTGCTGTTTAGGATGTCACTTGTATCCCTCTCATCTTCTCTGCTGTATCAGCAGCAGTCTTTACTCTTTGGGGCTTCCTTTTCAGCTCTCTGACCTCACTCTTCATTTCCTCTCCCCAGACTGCCCAGGCAGCAGTTTGATCTGGGGTCTTGCTCACTTTCTTCAGGAGGCAAAATTCAGAACGGCCTTATCTGCCCAGGAGCCCTAAGCCAGGCTGGAGAGAGTTAGGAAATCAATCCAGCTCTAGGAGCAGCATGAGAGCAAAAATCCTATTAGCATGAATCATATCTTTCAGGATGCAAGCATAGAACATAAAACCTAACACCATGGAGTTTCTGTCACAGCCTTGAATGTTAATATAAGTTTGTGTATCTAGAAGGTATTTGTTTTATTATTGTGCATTTCCCTGTCTCCTACTGTTTTCCAGGGGACAGAGGTGTTTTCCTTTGCTATGCAGTTTCTCCTAAGGAAAATGAAATACATTGCAGGGCAAATTCTGTGACAAATGGTTTCTGGTCTATTTAGACACCTCTGCCCTCAATTCATTCTTGTGCTTGTTCATGCTAGATAGAAAAAAATGTACCTTTTCACTCTATTTTTGAAGAAGACTACTTTAGGTCATTTGGTATTTTTGATGTCTAAATTTTGTAGACCAGGATTAATCTATATAATTAGCTTTTGGCTAGTCAATTTAAAACAGATTTTTAAAATAACTTTGAAATACGAGTGTCTTCAAATTACCACTGGCAAACTACTTATTGTTCAAATTCCAGTAATGCACTGGCTGTGTCAGAGAAGTCCTGAAATTAGCAGGTCTGGAATCTGTGAAGGACATAAAGTCCTTTGCAAGTAGACAAGCTCCTTGTAGTTATTATTATAATACCCTCCTATTATATACTTGTTAGCACTTAAAATTTCATGTCCTGTCAGAAAGTCTGTGTTGTCATTTCAGCCTTCTGCAAACTGGACTGAGATTGCATTGAAAATTACACTCTCTTCCCTCACAGCCTCTCACATTATTTTTTTTTTTCCCACACATGGGTGATTGTTCCAGAAGAAAATTTCTATTGCTAAACACAGAGCTTTGATGTGACCAGCTGATTTTGAAACTGATCAGCAAATATAACAACAGGGGAAAACAGCTTTGTCTATTTTTCCCAGAACAAAAAGAGACTCAATTTTTCCTCTGTGCCCCTTTTTATTTTCTTTTATCTAGTTTGAAGAAAATGTTCTGGATGCTTGCCTGTTCCTGATGGACAAGGCAGAACTGGAGCTCTCTGGTCGTGGAAACCCAATCAAAATCTGCCGTGTTGCCTCAGCAGTGGTATGTAGTGGATGCCTAATATGTGTCAGAAGGGACTCATAAATCACAGCTGGGCTGATTTAACTGGCCCTCTTGCCCTGATGTGCTCTCTACCACACACAACAGATCAGTTGTCCATTCTGACAATTGTCCATTCTGGGGTCTGACATTTTATTTCTCTCCACTAAGTTTCAAGCAACATCTGTCGGTTCATCGCCTTGTCCTCAGAATGGTGCCTCGCTGGTGGCAAAGCCACTTTTAGACATTGCACTCCAGGCTAAGCGTTTCTTATGTGACAGTGTGCTCATTTTCCAGTAGCTGAGATAATTGAGAAAGCTGTTTCTGCTATGGATAATATGGGATATGCTACGGATAATATGGATAATGGGTGGAATTTTGGATGGGACTAAATGGGACTAAATGTGGACTCCAGCACTAACCTCAGTGGGGTCTTAGAACACTGTAATGGTGTGTGTTGCTGTGTCTGATCCAAGCCCCAAATGACCTAATCAGGCTGAGAACAGTTATATAGCTTTGGCCGCAGAAGAAAACACTATGGGAACTAGAAGAAAACACTATGGGAACTGTCCTCTTTAGCATGAGGTCCACAAAACATACCCCACTCAGAATGAAAGTACCTAAAATAACTGAGAAGACTTTCCAGACCTCCATTCTTCCCAGTTGTCAGGCACTAGGAATCATGCCACGGGTGCAAGAGCAGTCCCATCCCTAATATTCAAGATACTACACTCATCCAGGTCATGGAAGATAGAGGCTGAGTCCTCTCTTTTGCTTTATTAGAGGTCTGAACTGATGCTTTCTGCTTCCCAGAATAACACTCTAGTCATTTGAGCTAGAGTAATTAGATGTTCTCCTGAGCCAGCTACTAAAATAGACTGTCCACAAGACATGGCTGCTGGAGATAGATGATCCTTTAACCCATTTGTTACAGCATTTGCCCAGGCTTTAAGAAAATGAGCTCTTTGTCTTAGGTGACATTGAAGTGGGATCTCCAGCCTTTCAATCTTACATGTTAAATAGAATAGCTTCAGCAAGAAGTATTGAGAACACCTCTACTTCTCTTCATCTTTTAACATTTTAGTCAGTTCTTTCACCAGACATTAGAAATACAGGTTTGGACCTTCGGATAGAAGAAAGAATCAAATGTGGTTTCCTCATCCCTGAACTAGCAGATGTAAAAGTCCCTCATGTAGGGACTGTGGAAGCCCCCAGGACAGAGTAGTACAAAGTTTATTAATCCAAATAGGGCTTGGATGTTACTTAGGTTTAGAGCTACTCAAACATTTTAGAGAAATGGAGGAGTTCACCATTGGAAATCCGGGACTCAATAGCCTTTAGGCCTAATCTGCAGAATTAGGCCATAACTGGATAGGGAGTTTGGTCATTGAAATCAGGACCTGAGTAAGAAGTGGGCAAAAGGTGCTGAAGTCCCACCTGTGTTCCTTAACCTCATTCTTGCTTAATTTGAAATTCTTGCTTAAGTTGAAACGTGGTGGAGTTGAGCTAGTCTGAGGACATGCCTCCCATGCTGGAATCCTTCTGAGGCTTTCTGGCATGGTAGAACAGGCAGAGTCCCTCTCTTCCTCCACTTATTACAGGTAGAGTAGAGCCTGAAGATCAACATGCTGTCCTGTCCTTGAAGTGATTCTTTTCTTGGCATGTTTCCTACACCAGTGAGATGGGCATAACCTCTTAACCCTTTGGTTATGACTCTGAATACTCATCTCTGTTCAGTCCTAGAGTTCACAGGAAGTCGATTTTCTAATTATAAAACAGTAGTTAATGCAGGCAAAAGCTTTTAAATGAGAATTGTGATTTATTTGGCTGGCGTGTAGCTGTTCCACATTAGCATAATTAAAAGGTACAGAGTGAATGAGCTTTTTGCACAGCTTCAACTGGTTTGGTTCAAATTGCAGCTGGGAGATGTATTGCTCGTTAATGCCTATCAGTGCAGCTATTAGTCAGCAAAACTCTTTGCTTTGTATAATCTTAGCAGAGGAAAACTTACACAGCAAATTTCTTCTTGTTTTCATGTGTGCCAGAGCAAAGAAATTAGTTTCTACTCTAAAAATAACAGTAGACTGGTTTTCCTCTCAATCTGTTATAAACCAGGAGTGATTTTATTAAAATCTCTGGGCTGATACGGACTGAAAAACTGATGATGGAAAGAATACAGCTTAATATTTCTGAGGCTTGCTTACCAATGTATAACTGATTGCATTTATTAAAAATACATAGCAGTAAGCATGTTTAATGTTAATGAAACTTATTAACTGGCAACATGGATACTCAGTGTGGTGATTTAATTTCAGATTTATTTTTAAGTGTCTGACCTTCGTTCAGAATTGTTCAATGATGGAGAATACATGGCCCTTAATGAGATTGTCCTATTTATCCCCTACCTTCATAATGAAACACTTCTATCTTACTTTCTAGCCTAAACTTGGTTATATTCACTCTCTCTCATCCTATCAGTCTGCTGAGTTAAAGAGCTTTTTATTATTCAGACTCTGGCATCTCTAATGCTCATTTCCTTTGACTTTAGATTAACTCCAGGGATGACAATGGTGTGATTGCTGGATCCTGGAACAATACCTACGATTATGGAGTTGCACCCTCAGCCTGGACGGGAAGTGTAGACATTCTCTTGGAGTATTACAGTTCTAAGCAACCTGTCCGATATGGCCAGTGCTGGGTCTTCGCTGGTGTCTTCAACACATGTAGGTATCAGTGAGAAAAGCTCCAAGCTGCTCTGTGGTTCCTGCTTAACAGATCTTTTAGGTAAAACTAACTAAAATACTTCCTAGCTCTGTGCTGTTCAGGAGTAAATCGTAGAGGTACTTCAAACTACATGGCTAACATAGATTAAACCTCTGGTGTGTCCTTCAGGTCAGCTACTCTTCCACACAGATCTGTTAACTATTTATTGGTTCAGTGAAATGTATTCAGTGATTCACGAGGGTAAGTTTGTTAGAGAGAAGGTTGAGTCCTTCAGCACAGTCCACATTTCTGTCAAGAATTCTTAGATGGACTGGGTGCTTGTCATCTAGACCTAAAATATTTAATTACTACCAAATGTGGGATATGTGATACTGTTTCTGCTCCAGAAAGGCCAAATCTCACCTACTGAGGATTGCTCCTAGGAAAATTGAGGTGCACTGTCCCTGCACCTGTTTACTGAGCACTGTTAACATTTTATATGGAATTTGAGCCAGAAGAATGGAGAAAATGATGGCCTAGTTTATGAATTGTCTAGCACTACAAGGTTAAGTCTAAATGCATTTGGTCAAACTAGAATTCCAGTGTTGCAGCTGATAGAGTGTTGCAGGTCATAAAAATTGGTGGGGAAAGCAGCATTTAATTGGTCCCATATTTTGACTGTCTAGCACTTTCTAAGAACATCATCTTCTGATACACAGGAACACACTTTGTGGCCTCCTCTGGGCTTGCTCCAACAGGTCCATGTCCTTCCTGTGCTGGGGACCCCAGAGCTAGAGGTAGCTCTCCAGGTGGGGTCTCAGCAGAGCAGAGCTGAGGGGCAGAATTGCCACCCTTGACCTGCTGGCCACTCTGCTTTGGATCCAGCCCCGGGTACCACTGGCTTTCTGGGCTGCGAGTGCACGTTGCCTGGTTATGCTGAGCCCCAGGGCTGCTCTCAGACACTTCTCCCCCAGCCTGTATTTGTGCTTGGGATTGGCCCAACCCTGACCCACCCTGCACTTGGCCTTGTTGAAATCCATGAGGTTTGCACAGTTCCACCTCTCCAGCCTGTCCAGGTCCCTCTGGATGCCATCCCTTCCCTCCAGCATGTCAACTGCAGCACACAGCTTGGTGTCATCAGTGAACCTGCTAAGGGTGCCCTCAATCCCACTGTCCATGTCACTGACAAAGGCATTGAACAGCATCAACACCTGAGGAATGCCACTCCTCACTGGTCATTGACCATTAGAGTGCAATCATCCTGCCAATTCTTTATCCACCAATTGGTCCATCCATCAAATCCATCTGTCTCCAACAGAGAGACAAGGATGTTGTATGGGACATTGCCAAATGTTTTGTGCAAGTTTAGATTCTTTCAAATATCTGGAGAGGTTCCTTTTTGATTTGGGAAGGTGCTGGCAAGTGCTCTGTCCTTCAACACATGAGATGCTGCATTTTACTCCTGGTGCAGTGGGATAATGACCAACCACCCATATCCAAAGAACCTGGGGGACATCTACTTCCTTCAGTACCTGAGGCTGCATGGTCTATATTTGATGATCCTCAGCCTCTGCGCAACACAATGGGTTCGAAAAAGTTGGTGCAAATATTTCTTATGGATGCAATTCCTCGCAGTGGATTCCATGAGCCACTTTGTCTTCTCTGCCCGTTGCCTTATCTGGATTTCTCTGGATCACAGACAGACAGACACACACACAGACACCAGCTCTCCCACCTTCCCCCCACTCTTGCCCTGAATCACCACTACGCAGTAATTTGCCTGCAGGCCACTGTGAAACTGGGGCGATGCAGCAGAGGCCCGGAGCCTGCTGTGTTAAAGGGAGAGGCGTATTTATCTGGGGCAAACCTAGACCTGGTTTGCTGACTAAGTTAGTCAATTCAGAGACCTGGCACTTTGCACTGCTGCAAAGATTGCCCAAGTATAAAGTTTGTTGAGCATTGTGAAATGAAGATATTGCCCACTGGCTGATCCGATGGTAGCCGCTGACACATCCAGCTGCTGACCACTGCACAGGGGACAACGAAGGTCCAAACAATCTTGTGCAACTATCAGGGTTGTTTTGAGGTGGTTTTGAGTCTCTCTCAGCTGTCAATGTTTTATCATTGTGACCAGCCCAGCTTTCCAAGGTTACTGTATTGTACACTCCAGGTACTCATCTGCTAAAAATGCTAAAACATTCCAAAAAATGGTCATTAATCTTGAAATTGTCAGACAAATTATTTCCAATGAGCCCTGATGGCTCATGTGCTGGAAGCTTGGGAGGGCACTTGAATTAAGTTTAATCAATAGGTACATATGGTATTGGATGCATCCAGGTAATTTGTCATCCAGGAACTTGAAATGAATGTGCAGTGTTACACTTTATTGGGAGTCACAGTAGTGACAGTAATGAATATACAAAACCCAGCAGTAGCAGCAGGACTTTTCAACTCTGCAGCATTGGAACTATTTTTAAATAGGATTTTCAATAAAAATCTTTTCCCTTAAAAACCCCCACAAAAATCCACCCCAAACCAAAAACTACCACCACCAAAAACCAACCAAAAAACCCCACAAACAAACAAACAAAAAAACTCCCAAGAAAAATAATTTTAAGAAAATTTCAAAACAAACAAACAAACAAAACCAAAACAAAAAAACAAAACGAACCCCACCAACCACCAAAAAATCCTTACCCTCCGTTTTCTGCAGAACCATGTTGGCTCCTAAATTGACAGCCAGGCACTCTTTTTGGCTGAGACAAACTATGTCATCTGGAGTAGGTGAGATGATGTGTCACCCCACAGACCTGTTCCCCTAGCCTGGGGACATGCTCCATGCCTATTTATCTGCCAGGGTACACAACAAACACAGAACTTTATTGATGCATGGATGCAGACTACAAACACAGCTGTAGCATTTCCACAGTTTCTCCACATTTCTTGAATTTACCACTTGTCAAATGGTAAGATGGGTCATCAGTGCTTCACAGTGATGGTGTGAGAGTTAAGGCTAGGGGCTTTTTTTGATCCTCCTTTTAAGGTCTTTTATTAGAAGGGACTATTGACTCCAAAATGCTGTTACTTAGCAGGCAGTATGAATTATGTAATACATTTTATTCAGATTCTCAGACCTTGTCATTTCGGTTGCAAATAATGCAGCTTTTCCCCATCATTAGCAGTAATTTTCTACTTTATTCTTTGTGTTCCCAGATTCCTCCTGACAGCAGATATCAAACAGAAAAACTCCAAATCAAAAGGAGATACTTTCTATTCATTTTCTCTTTAGCATAGTCTCACAATTCTCCTGAGTTACTGATAATAAGAGACCTAACGTTTTGTGTATTTCTTGCAAGCTCAAACTTCTTTTTCTTTGTATCACATTTGGTCATGCAGCTGTCCCATTGCACCCAGATTTTACCTGAAATTCTGCAATGTGGTCACTATACAAAGCTGCTTTAAAGCTATTGGTAATCAGCTGCTTTGGTTATAACCCTTGTACCATTACATGTCTTTAATGCTCATCATTTTGGGACCAAATAACATACATAGCATGTGCAATATAAAAACAGATAAGAGGAATTATTTGGGTTGATTTGACTGAGTTTTCCCATTTTGTTCTAGTTTTTAATATTTCTGTCCTCTCATCCTGTCATCCATGAAGCAGACTCTGTATTTGTCCTTCTCATCACACTTCTGTCTTTGCCATAGTTCTGAGATGCTTGGGGATACCTGCAAGACTCATTACCAACTATTCTTCTGCCCATGATAACAATGCCAATTTACGGCTGGACTTCTTTCTGGATGACGAAGGAAAAGTGGACACCAAACTCACAAAAGATTCTGTCTGGTGAGTCCTGGAAAATGCCTTTAACGTGTCAATGATAAAAGTAGTAAAAAACATGATGGCAATGCCTCTGTTGTATTTATTTCTCTGTGCATTGAAGAACACTGCTGGCTTATGTGAAACAGAATGAATGGTTTGTTGGTAGGCTGGCTAATATGAAGCCCCTGTGTAAACAGGCAAACCATGGGGGATTCTGCTATTCATGTTGCCATATAGTGCTCATTTAAGCACACTGGAGAGCTGGAATGGGCTTGTGCTCCTTGGGGAAAAGCTGTTTCTAAAAATGAGAGGGAGTAGGATGGACACTTCCATCATTCTGGAGCCAGACTCCAAGGGATACCTCAATATCTGTGGAAAAACATCCTTCTTGATCTGCTTGGGCCCAGTTTCCATATCTGTAGACCGGCTTTATATTGTGTGCACACAGTCACTGTTGCAAAGAGGTGCTTTCCAAAATAAACCCAGTTCAGCTGAAAAAGAAACAAGGTATCATAAAAGATACTGAAATGCTATCATCAGATTTATAAAAAGAAAACTCCCTAGGGCCAAGGGAAGGAATTTACACGTTCTTTTTGCAAGGCAGTCCTCTAACTGGCTCTTCAGACTTACTGTCTTCTGTCTGACAGAAGTGTAGCATATATTGATTATATGCTCTGTGTGGGATATTGGCCCTCAAGCCTCTCCTCCTCAGAGTGAAGAAATGAATGTGACCTCTACATTCCTGTACTCAGGAGATACTTGTCCTATTCAGTGTTAATATACCTGACTTGTGTCAATGATATCTTCTACTCATTAGCACAGCAGCTCATCAGCATGTTTCATTAATAACTTAATCTCTGGAAGTCTTTGTATTAAAACAGTAATAAATCCACTATGTGTTGGAGGAAATGACTGAACCTGTTGCTGTGACATCTTTTATGTGATTTCCATAATCAAGAGGAAATCTAGGGAAAGCAGGTTCATTTACATGTGATGCTTGTGTCACAGCATGACAGAGTAGTTGACACTAGAGGGGACCCCTGGAAGTCACCCAACCCTCCTGCTCAAAGCACAGACAGCTAGAGCAGGTCTCTCAGATCTGTGTCCAGTTGAGCCCTGAGTATCTTCAAGGATGGACATCCACAACTTCTCTGGGAAACCTGTGTCAGTGCTCAACCATTTTCACAGTAAAAAAAGTGTTTTCAGATCTTCAGACAGATCTTTCTGTGTTTCAGGATGTACCCATTGCTTCTTGTTTTGTCCCTAGGCTATTGAGAAGAGTCTGGCTCTGTCTTCTTTCCCTCAACTTCCCTAACCACGCATTTATACACAAGGATAAGATCCAACTCAGCCTTCCCATCTTCTGACTGAACAGTCCCAGCTGCCTGAATTTCTCTTCATGTACAGTCTGTGTTGTATCAGCCACTCCTTCCAGATTTCTATACCAGCAAACTTGCTGAGGGTACATTACAGTGGGCCTCATAATCATGGGCATTAATGAAGCTGTTAAACAGTGTTAGACCCAGTGCTGACCCCTGGGGTACACAACGAATGACTAAGCTCCAGCTGGGGTGATCACTACTGGTCACAACCCTCTGATCCCAGCAACTCAGCCAGTTTTCAGTGTATCTTGCTGTCCACTTGTCCAGCCTATACTTCAGTGGTTTGTCTGAGGATGTTCTGAGAGATGGAACTAAAGCCAAAAGGACCAACCCCTATGTGCTGGTCTCCCCTTTGTCCTTTCAGTCACTCATTCCATTAGAGAAGGCTCTCAGGTTTGTCAGGCACAGCTGGCTCCTTGTAAATCCATGCTGACTAGTGCCAGTCACCTAGTCCTTAATATGTTTGGAAATGTTTGCTCTATAACCTTCCTAGAGATCAAAGTGAGGCTGACAAGTCTGTCTCTCCCTGGATGCTCCTTCTCTCTCTTGAAGAATAGAGCAATATTTGATTTCTTCCAGTCCACATGATCTTTTGTAGATAGATTTAAGTGGTCTTGCAGTGACATTGGCAAGCTCCCTCAGCATTTTTGGTGAGATTACCTCAGATTTTCCATCAGATCCATTGGACTTGTGTGTGTTCAGTTTCTTTAACTGTTCCCTATCTTGTTACTTGTCTAGTTTTCATTATTCCTTACCTCTACACTGGTCTCATGGGCTGTGATTCCTGAGGGCAAATCTTAACAGTAAAAACCAAGGTAAAGAAGACATTGAATGCCTTCTCCTAATCCTTTGTCACCAGGTTTCCTGCTGTGTTCAACAGCAGAGCCACATTCCATAGTCTTCCTTTAGACACTCATTTGCTTGTGTTTCTTGCTGCTTTTCATATCCCTTGACATACTTGATTTGCTCTTTTCTGGGTTTCCTATACTTGTGCCTGCATACTCAAATGGTGACTCTGTATTCCTCCTGGTCACCTGTCCCTGCTTCCCCCTCTTTCTTAGGAACCTTTTTTTTTTTCAATGTTTGAGTTTAATTGGGACCACCTTGTGGATTTGTGCCACTTTTGGTTGATTTCCTGCACACAAAGATGGACCCTTCTTAAAGGAGGTCTTAAGTCTGGAGGACATGACTTTTGAAAACCAACAAATTCTTCAGCATCGATTTTCTACCCAGAACTGCCTCCCATGGGATTCTTCCAAGCAGGACCTTAAAGCCTTCTCTCCTGAGATCCAGAGCTGTGGTCCTGCTCTTTGCCTGTTGCCTCCTGTTAGTATCCTTGGGCAGGTTTGCATGTGGTCAATGAGACAGAAGGACCTCAGCATGTGTCATGGGGCTGGTCCTTTTATGGCTCAGAAGTCTTCTGTAAAGAGAGGAGTCTTCTGAAACCTCCTCTGCCTATAAAAGAGGTGAAACAAGAGCCAGTGACTGGGCACCTCAAAGCTGTGTCCATACACACCCAGTAATGGATCATTGCTGTGCTTTAGAATTTTCACTCTCATCCCTCCTGTCCTTCTTCTAACCTGAACTATGAAATACTTCTCACCAGTTTTTGACACTTCCTTTTACTTCCCTACCTCTCTTCTTGCCAGCTGTTTCCCAAGACTTCTTAATTTAATCTATTTTTCTCCTACATTCTTTTGGGACAGGTTCAGATCATCCAAAATCATCCTAACTCCACTGAAATCCATATGCAGTTTTACACTAGCATTGCATCCTTCCATCCTACATTGCTTTCTTTTGGCTTGGTATTTTTTTTAACTGCCTTGTTCATCCTTTTATCCTCCTGGTGCATTTATTAGTACATAACCCTTTGGGCATGACTTAATATATACACCTCTTTTCATTTCTCCTCTGTGTCCTTTCTTTTCATTTCTCTCTAACATTCCTTGGTAGCCCACATGCTGACTTCTAATGACTTGTGTCTTAACCCTGATTTTATTTTTAATGTCTTTTTTACTTCTTTTTTTAAGAGGGCAAGCTCAAGGTATTTATAATGATTTTTAAAATGTGTTTCTCACTTATATTTATAATCTCTTGAAAACTGGAAGCAAAGCTCTTTTTCTTTATGAATATATAATTTCTATTGTACTTTAGCCTTGTACTGCAGGAGCTGATTTGTCTTCGGGTCTTAAATACTCTCAGACTTCTGGGATACTTGGAGCCAGGATTTTTGGTCCAATCAATCTCTGAGTGTGGGGCTCCCTCTGAATGTTATCTGACATTTATTTATTTTTATTAAAGATTGTCTTCTCCCTCAGGATAGGAAACAACAACACCACCAACAAAACACATATACAAAATTACACAGACTTTGCAAAAAGTTATTTTTATAAATCTGGCCGGATTTGGGGCCATCAGTACTGTCTGTTCTCCTTGTCTTTCTTAATGATGATTTAAAGACACTTAAAGAATATTTCTCTTGGATGGGAATCAAGACTCCTACTGTGAGGTCCAAGCAGATCAACATAAGTACCTCAGGGGAAACTTGCTTGATGTCACCCAGCCCCATGGGGGTTCATCCATGTCCAGGCCTGTGGAGAGAACCCTCCTGAGACCTCTGCTCTCCTGTTTTCTTCCAGATCACTTTTCTCTAATTTCTCAACAATATTATCAGTGCCCCTCTCGACCTCACTGCCTGAACTTGTCAGCTCATAAAAGGGCAGCAGCTGCTTCCAGCATGTGCCTGTCCCATAAGCAATACTAACTACCCTTCTGGAATTGTCTTCCAGGCACAAAACCCACCTGGTCATCTTTTATTAATTTCCCCATTGCTTTGTTTAGTCTATCCATAATTATCTCTGTAAATATTTAATGGTCACTACATTGATCTCTATTGCCATTCTTGCTTTGTTTAATGTATCAGGCTTGCTTTAGAATGCAAGAATTACAGAATCACTTCAACAAATTATGGCCATGGAATCAGCTGTGCTCACTTCTATAGGGAAGTTTCTGCTGCATTTGGAAAGGCAAATGTTTCTCTCATCCTCCTTTCCTTAATGCTCACTGCTTTACAAGTGGTGTCTTTCTGTCCATTCAGGTTCAATATCCTTATGTGTATTTGTTATTTGCATGGCAGCAGACCTAAAGAAGTTGCCATCCTGTTGTGTCCAGCACTAGACCAATAGAAACCAGAAAGAAAGGTCCTGTCCCTGAGACAAATAAAGAAAAATAGTTCAGAAAAACTGTGTTATCCAATTAAACAACTGAAGTAGATCTGACATTTTCCACACTGTTACCCCCCTCCCAGTCTTGTTTTTGTCATACTTTTTGTCATACTTTCCCTTTGCCTGCTCTTCAGGTTCTTCTTTCGCAGAATGCAAAGCCAGTGACACATCTGACTTGGATTCAAAGTGAGACAGTGAAGGCTTCAGGGCAGGGATTTTCTTTCTCATATGTTGGCATAGCAGTTTCAAATACCCACCTTCCATGAAGTGTGTCCCCATTCTTGGGTAGCCCTCAGCAAAGTTCTGTGAGCATGATTCAGCACTGACTACTCTCAGCAGCATCAAAAATTCTCTGAGTGTGCGTCATTTTCCTTGAATAATTCCTTTTTCTGTAGTGCTGCTTCATTAACTCTCCTAACTGACAAGTTTTGCCCTGATCCAAGCTTTCATTTCCACTTTGAAATGTCTTGTTAGACAAGCTTCAGATCCTTCTGACTCTGCTCCATAGCTGATTTTCACCTATTATTAATGAAATGGTCAGAGTTTAACAATCCCCATTTTGGTTGCTAATATCATTGCGTGTACTAGAGGCTATATCAGCAGCTACACAGATGTAATTTTATTCAGATCTGCTGTAGGATATGTATAATTTGCAAGCAAAATCTCCCCTTTCTCTACTCTTTCCTTCTCTTATTTTTTTGCAGTAATGAAATTCAAACACTTTGCAGTGTTTTACTGCAAGACCCTCTTTCCAGATCATCTTTTTCTCTTGCTTGTGCTCTCCCTTGAGCTTTGGTGGCATTGCAGGAAGTTGCAACATCTGTCCCTCTTTTCTGCTTGTCTTTGAAACAACCAGGGCAGACTGATGGTGCTGAAGTGCGTTTTTAATTTTTCTGAGCATCCAGCCAGGTGAAAGCATTTTAACCCTGAGCACCTAGATGAACTATTCTCAGAATTTTACTTTCTGGGTCACTGTCCTGGGCCCTAAAGATGCAAGTTGGCCCACAGTGATTGTGGATGGGTTTTATGAAAAGATGTCTGTTTTAGGAGCTCTGACATCATGCATTGGCATGACACATGGGGAAAATCTAATAAAGAATCCACAGTGAGGATAGTTTTAGAAAGGCTATGCAGGGTCTTTTTCTCAACCAACATGAAAGCCAGATAAGCAAGCTTGTTTTGAGCCATGAAAGCAAAACTACACACTGTACGTTGTGGAGTGGATCCCGAATCTCTTCATAAGAGATGCCAGAGTTTCAGTCTGAATAATTACAAAGCAGACCATGTTTCATTGGCTTGAAGATTCAAAGTTTGCTTTAGCAGGCAGATTGAAGTGGAGGTGTCTGGCTGGAAAGGGATTCTAGTTTGTGTAGCTTTTCATATACCCCAACAATCTCCAAACACTGGCATATTTTCTGAGACATTTCTGAGACACTCAAAATACTCTTTTTTTTTTTTTTTTTCCCAAAAAAGCTTCTTCAACTTGCAGTCAAGAAACTACAATGAAGGATTGTGGCTTTCAGGTTTTCACAAATCGGTACCAAACTTATAGACCTAAAAATTTGTTCTCTTAAAAGAGTCAACTTTTTTATCCCTGAATTGGCAAACAGTGTTATTGAAGCAATGCCAGACAGGATATAACAAACAGGATTTGTTTTGGTCTGTGTGCTTCTTTCCAAGAATTTAATATACTGGTCCCATCTCTTGTCTAAGGAATTATCATTGCTGGAACGAAGCTTGGATGACCAGACCTGACCTTCCCGTTGGTTTTGGAGGATGGCAGGTTGTTGATGGGACGCCTCAAGAAACCAGTGATGGTAATACTGCTTGAAGTCCTCCTTAGCTCACTTTCTAATATTTGGAATCTTTGTGTTAATCAATGAGCTGATGATAGCTGAGCCAGTGGCACCTGGCACCATATGCCAGTGGCAACTTCTTAAGCCAAATAACCACACTCATCTCAGGGCCTTCTCCTGATTTGTTTTGAACACTCAAATAAATCTGTCCTTATTATAACACTGCTCATGATGCCCTGGGACACAAAATCCTGCATGAGAAAGGCCCTGCTTGGTACAGAAGAGATGTAATCCTGTTGCCCAAGATGGCTTCTAACATTTTAGAGTACCTATGCAGGAGCCTGATCAAAGTAATTCTCCTTTATTTTATGCAGCCCTAACTAAACTTCATGAGCAGGCAGTAGGCAGGAGAGAAAAAAGTGAAAAGTCATTTCTCTTTCTTTCCAGTCCTTAATTTTCCAGCCCTTAAAATACAATCTTCTCAAATTAGCAAGATCTTTCTCAGCCTCTGGTGTACCTGAGTGGTCCCAAAATTATCTGTTTTAACCAAAGCCAGCTGTAACTGTATTTCAAGCACTTGAGACTTACAGTGGGTGTTATAGTGCCGTTAAAGGTACCGAACCACCTGCTTGTTCCAGACCCGACTCTGTGTTATCTACAGAACTGGTAACAAAATCAGGCTTTTTGCTTCTTGGTCAGGAGTTCCTGTAAACTATGAAAAGAATTCATTTCTTTGAGAAAATATAATATTTTGACATGTTTTTAATTAATTTAGTCTCTCAGTTTGTCTCTCTTCTCCCCATAGGTATGTACAGGTGTGGTCCAGCCTCAGTTCAAGCCATTAAACATGGTCATGTTTGCTTCCAATTTGATGCTCCTTTTGTCTATGCTGAGGTAAATACATGAAAGATTTTACTGCACTGAGTGATATCAGTGAGACAATAGTGAGACAGAAGATAGTGCTCCACTGCAATTTATGGATTGAGAAGTTACTTCATGTATACTTCATGTCACAGAACAATCTCATCATTATATTTTGACATGCCAGCAGCTGTGATATGGCTCTAATGAATGACATATTTCTCTAGTCTCTGCTCCCCAATGTAATAATAAGAAAAAGCTGCTCTGACTTCATTGGAACTTTGGGCTATGGTCATTTTTCCTCCCAAGACTGAGCTATGCTGAATGGGTCACTAGC
This sequence comes from Notiomystis cincta, assembly GCA_013398075.1. Classification (NCBI taxonomy): domain Eukaryota; kingdom Metazoa; phylum Chordata; class Aves; order Passeriformes; family Notiomystidae; genus Notiomystis; species Notiomystis cincta. The sequence continues at coordinate 155,745 of VZRX01003021.1, forward strand.
TCTAGCTAGTGGTTAAATGGGCCACTAGCTCTAACTGCTCATCCTCTTTGCTCACCACACTCCTTTTGGCTGCTGTGGGTCATGGAGATCTCACATGGGTGATTTGACTGACAGATCTGAGAAGGAAATATCTCAATAAGGAGGTAGAGGGCCTGGTCTGGAGTTCTAACCTCTTGCATCACCAGAGGAGGCATGCCCAGAATTGCAACACTGCAGGACAAGTTTCTCTCTAATTCAATTGTAAATGGCTTAGGACAGAAAAGAATGAAGATATTTTCTCTATTAAGCATTCCCCTCTCTATTTCTAAAGTTTTTTAGTGCAAGAAATGTGTAGTAGTGCTCCCAAAATTTGAATGACCTCTCTGTAGCCTTGTAAAGTTTACACTCTCTGTCATTCTGGAGCTGTGAATAGTAAAATACATCTCAGCATATGACTAATTTTAAACATGAAATTTTGATGGAAGTAATTAGTGGGACTTCAAGTCAATGTGTCGTTATTTTGGGGGAGATAGGCTGACTTCTCTTCCTCTTTCTACTTCCATATATCTCAATCTTCTTTCATTTAATTTCATAGGTGAACAGTGACATCTTTTACACAAGAATGGAGAAAAATGGAACCCAAGTGGTAGAAAACATTGACACAACCCGCATTGGGGTGTTGATTGTGACCAAGGAAGTTGGAGCTGATGGAATGATGGACATTACTGAGGAGTACAAGTTCCGAGAAGGTAACCTGAAATAAGCTGGGACCATATGGAGATAGACTTACCTCAGTCAGATCCTCAGTAAGGACTTGGAAAGCTCTGTCACTGAGGGAGCTTCACAAAAAGCTGCCAAAGTACCCTCTGAAATTCTTTGTTTGTAACTCCATCCCAGAAACACTGTAGATGCCTTGATCATAAGGCACAAACAGAACACAAACTTTGCTACTCTTTATGCTTTAGACTAAGTAAGTTACAGTGAAAACAAAGGCAAGTCATTGAGCAATTCAAAGCATTATAGCAGTTCAAGGCTTTCTGTACAGATGCTTGGACATTTCTTATTCAGGCCAGAGGTTCACACAGAGTAAACTAGTGTAGCTGTATTGATAGGAATTCAGCCACATCAATTTGTCTGATACAGCTTTAACACCCACTCCCTTGGTAGCTGTGAAGTTCTCCCATTGCTCGTGTTACCCCATGAGGGTTCACTGTCCTCATCCATCCATTTCAGCTGCTACAAACTATGGAAGACTCACTCTTCTCTGATCAGTAGGTGGGCTAATGCTGCACTCCTGTTTCTTTTCTAAATCTGGTTGTCATTCACTCCTAGGCTCGGACGAGGAGAGACTGGCTCTCGAGACTGCTGTGATGTACGGCGTTAAAAAGCAAAGTATGCAAGACACCACGTACCAGCCACAGACAGATGTTGACATGGACTTCCAAGCACAAAAGGCAGTCCTTGGCAATGACTTTAAAGTCACCATAACTTTCAGGAACAAGAGCCGCAACTCCTACACTGCAAACACCTACCTTTCGGGCAACATAGTGTTTTACACAGGAGTCACGAAGAGGGAATTCAAGAAACACTCTTTCACTGCAAAACTGGAACCCTCTTCATGTAAGACTTGCATAGCTGTTTTCTGTGTTATTAGCTGCTAGGTTTTTTCTGTGTTATTAACTGTCACCAGTGTTTCCACCCATGGGTACAGCCAATTCTAGTAGCTAGGGGTAGGATATTGTATTTGGTATCAGGAGGATCCACTCCCTACTCTGGATACTAGGGTCATTTAAAGCTGAGAGTGTTTTCTTCAGGCTCTTTCTACCTGCATAATGCTCTTTTACGCCAAGCTGCATGTCTGGGAATTGTTAATTTTTCTTCTTTACTAAAAAAGAAATCAAAGGAGCATAGGTATGAAGCTGCAAGGTATTGTTTTTCCTTTGAATTCCTTTACTTTCCTAGCAGCATCTCAGCAAGTGAAGGGGACGTTCTGGTTCCACAGGGTGTCATATACAGAGACAAAAAGATGAATTTTTTGTCTTACCTGTTAGAAGTCGACAAGTTCTGAGTAGGTTCAAGTAAATATCAGGCTTTAGAGGACTGTGTGGTTCAAGATTTTGTATTTACAGGGATCTAAAAAGTTTATATGTAATGAGAATGTGCCTTGATAGAGCAGGGACATTTGTCAGCTGGGCAGGAACACCAAAGGTGGGTTGTCTTTACAGATGCAGTATGTACTTTTCCTAGTGCCCTCTGGAGTGCTGCAGGGAGATCCTGCCTCCCACTTATCAGAGAAGCAGTTCCTGGCAGACTCACTCAGGAGGCTGTGGGCAGGTTTTTGCCCTGCTCAAAGCAGGGAAGAGAGATGTTCTCCTTTTTAACTTGGACATAATCTATTTCCTGGCAGCCACTGCAGCAAGTGTTTAGGACCTATTGTACTTCCAAGTGCTACCTAGCAGGCTCAAGCAACGTGTGACTGCCAATCACTTGTTCTCCTGGCAGGTCTGTGTCCTTGGTCAGTACTTCCAGCTCAACAGAAGTGATGAGAATGTGCTCTTTGTGCAAAGTAGAGAATTCTCCACTTGAATTCCCCACTGAGAGTCAGCAGCCATGACTTTGCCTTCTAGACACTGCTACTGGGCAAACCAATCTTCCTGAGTGCAGCAAGAGTGGCAGGACTTTGGGAGCCCAAAGGATGGGCCTCCTGAACTGGGTCTGCTGCTGGATCACAGCAAACCTGGCTGACCTCCGAGCTTTCTGTCTTGTCTACCTCATCCCAGCTCAAGAGACACTGTGAGCCCTCTTTCCTCAAAGAGGACGAATTTTTTCTCAGTGAGAAGCCTCCATGGAACCACAGTTCCTATCAGGCCACCCAAAAAATCCTCTGCTTTCTTCCTCACTTTGAACATCATCTGAAACTGCACATTTTATTTGGAGCTAATTATTCTGCAAAAAGTAGAAGTCCACTGATAAGGATCTACTAGTGAAGGTTCATAAAACTTCTGCCTTCAGTATGTAACAAAGCCCTGAGAGCTGCTTGCTGATTCTTTCTAACTCCCTGGATCATTCACAGGGAGCCTGGAAATGAGCATTCGTTTGCTCTAACACATGCTATCAGAACACAGTGTGAGGGTTCATAGTGACTTACATCAGTTACTAAATATTTGATCTAAAATAGTGCAAAACTTTGGGAGACTTGAATAGGTATAGTAAAAAAATCAGTTTCAATAGTCTTGGTCTAAATTCTGTGCTGCTTCTTTGATGAGGGGAAATTCAGTCATCTCGTAGGAAAAGTGCAAATACCTGCTACATTTTCTAGCTGTGATCTGTGCTTGGTTCCAGGACTTATTTATGCTTGGTCTTGTATGAAAGGTCTGTGTAGGGTATTACTACCTAAAATACAGCTTCTGCAGTGCTTTGAGGGTCACCTGGCTCCTCTCTGCAAGCAATGAAATGAATAGATGTTTAAACATCACTGAGCATCATAATTCGTTTTTTCTAAGTTAAGTAAGTGCTTTGAAAAAAAGCTCTTTGAAATCATGCTGGCAACTTTGAATTGGGTGATGGTGAGTGAACGCAGAGTGGAGGGAGGCACCTGAAAAAACAGAACATGGATTTTTATGCATGTGTACTGAGAGTATATCCCCATCACTGCTTCTGGCCAGTGAGATATTTTTGAAGTTATTCCCACTTTTCAAGGTGGGAATTTGCTTATATCTGAGCTACAGTCATCAACTTGTGGGGCACTCTGTCCTGCAACAGGACAGAAACTCCTCACAAATTACACCATTTCTAAAGGTGATACATGAAATTTGAGCATGAATTCTTTCACTTTTCCTTAGAAAGAAGTGAGTGGGGAATCAGGAATAGTGTCTGAGCAGGTGGGCAGTGTGAAGGGAGGCAGTGTGATTATCTGCAAGTGCATGAGAACACTCTGTCAGGGGTGTAATTGTGTACCTTCCAAGGCACCCAAGCAGGATTTGTAGGCTTCATTCAGGGCTAAAAAGCATGTGTGCATGTATCTCTTTGTGTGTGTGTGTGTATATATATATATATATATATATATATACACACACACACACAAAGAGATACATGCACACATGCTTTTTAGCCCTGAATGAAGCCTACAAATNTATATATATATACATATATATATAGTAACACAAAATTACAAAGTAACACAGATGTATTAAAGGCTTTCTTCCAGCCCATACTACTGAAAGAATGAAGCAAACTAAGTTTTCAAACAGGAAACGAATGAATGATTTTCAGAATCATGATTAAAGGAATTGTGTGGGTTGAAAACATCTTTGAGGATTTGAATAGCTTAAACCTTCCAGTGTCTTCAAAGGTACTCTTGCATCTACCGAGTTATATTTAGTTTTCTCTATTTTTTGAAAGACTGTAAGGCAACTCAGGGTTGTGTCTCCCTTGGCTTTCCCAGATGCAGTAAGTGGCACTGACAACTTACCAGCATAAGCAATGGAAGTCTATTCTTCTTCTTTTTTTCCCTGCAGTGATTAAATTTAAATAGAGGAGTTTGTCTTTTCTTCCATTTTAAAGTAAATTTCTCCTGGTTTGTAACTAATTTATTTACTTATGTACTTCTCAGATGAGAAATACCTTGCCTGATTTATAATTTACAGTTAAGGGTATTATGGGAAATTCTTTTACACAGGATAAAGACAGAGAGGGAGGGAGCACGAGCACATCAAGTAAATTTAAGGCTGGCCTAGTAAATCCAGGTCAGGTGGCCACCAAGGGAATAGCTTTGAAACCAAATCAAGGAACTGGTTTTGATGTGAGCGGATCAAAAGAGCAAAAAGGGGTGAATGTCATTTACCCAACTGAGTGCAATTATCTCAGTGTTTACAGTGTATGTCACAAATACAATACAAATAATGGATAACAGTAATCATCATAGGTAACAGATGGGAGATCTTGATGTGTTTACTAGGGTTATAATGAATGTTTATAGAGAGAAGAGCTCCAGGTCTATATATTTTGCCTGGTCAGTTAGTTAGCAGGTCTGATTTTCTGCATCGCATTCTCACACCATTGTTGGCCTGGAAATTGCAGTTCAATATAGTTAAAATTAATGATTCTCTGCTTCTCAACTGTCTAGCCTACAGGGACTTGTTCCTTCCAATAAATATTGTCAGGGAGCATGTGAAAGCTCTCTGGAGGGCACACTGGTGACAGGAAGACCTTCTTGCTGAATTTTGCAGGCAAGTCCAATGTAGAAAAAAGGCAGATATTTAGACATGTCCTGGAGACCAGCTGGTCTCCCAGGTAGTCTGCATGGGCTCACACCCCTCAGTTGCTGCTCTGGTGGCATTCCTGTGCCAAGAAGAAAGGCAAAGAAAACACAGGAATAAAGTAAAAGAGCAAACATTTACAGGAATGACACTCAAAAGCGGGATTGGACCTGTGTGCCCTGTAGACATACATTTCCAGCCTTCCTGCTCACTTTTTTTGTGTTAGCACCTAGAAATCTTCAACAGTGATCTGGGCCCATGCTGAGGGTACTGGGCAGAGGCTGTGCACAAACTCAGCCCTTACCCCCAGGAGCTCACAGCCTAAATGGAAAGAAGAAAAAATTAGAAGGGAAAATGGTGAAGTAAAGAAACGAAGTTAGTATGGGGAAAAAAAAAATCAAAGCCATTCTTTGGCTCATAGGCCACCTTTTTTCCAAGGCACTCATGTAACTGGCAGTGGCCAGGATGGGAGGAGCAGTTAGTGATCAGATTGTTTCAGATGCCTTGTTTCTTTCCTGTGTCTCTCCTCAGCCAGCTCTTTCGACATCGTGATCAAATCGAGCGAGTACATGAGCGACCTGCTGGAGCAAGCCTCCTTTCATTTCTTTGTGACGGCGCGGATCAATGAAACGGGGAAGATTCTGGCCGTGCAGAAGGCCACAATGCTGGAAATTCCCAGCCTGCGGATCAAGGTAGCTCAAGGTTGTGGCTGAAGGGGTGTGTGGGCTGCTCTCTACGAGGTTGTCGCGTAGGATGGAGGAGCGTACGTGTCTGCGCGTGCACCAGAGCGTCTAACAGGGACCTCACGGAGCAGCGGCTGGCTGGAGTGTGAGAGGCTGCACAGTGTGTTATACAATGTACTGAGTGTCCCTACACTGAGGAGAGAGGCTGGCAGCAGCACTGGTTATCTCAGTGGAGGAAAGAGGGGAAAAGATCTGAGAAAGATGAAGAAAAAGGGTAAAGAGAGATTACTCACTCAGGTCACTCTAGTTCTTTAACTACTTCAAAAGTCTACTATATTTAAGGCAACACAGCACAGGGGCCTCTTGCTGAAGAATGAAGAACACTGCAATTGAAGGGATTTTACTGGGAGAGCTTCTGCAGATATTGTGGAAAGTTTCTCCAAACTTGAACAGGCAGCATTGATTTGGGACAGTGTCTTAGGATTTCACTGCTTTGCTGCCACTACTGTAGTGGTGTACCCTGAAAGTTGAAGCATTTCTGTAGGCAGTGGTGGTACCTCTGAAAATGGAGAAGAGTAATGCTTGTGATACTACAAGGAGTCTATGTTGCATGGCAAAGACAAGGCTGAGATTTAAACTTCTCCATTCATAACAGAGCATCCAAATAAATTGCATTGCTTTCGAAAGGAAGCCTTTATCTGATTTGAGTGATGGAATTTGTATCTGCTTTTTACCTAATCCTAGCCAAAAAAATCAGAACACCTGTTCAGGAAGCTTTATATAAGGATGAATACAGCTCCATAAAATTCAGGACCTTGAAAGAAATCTAAGTTTATACAAATTTTCCCCTCTATATATTTATTTGAACCAGTGCTCAGGTTTTCATATAATAATTTATGTAGTAACTGCAGCCTTATGCAGAAAAAGCTTTTTAAAAAACATAGATCAAAACTACAGCAAAGTTTGCCAAAAAATCTACTGTTTCATGGTCTTCAGAAATACTGTGATGTTCTGATCAGATAATTACATTTTCAAACAAAGTATTTTTGGTTTACTGAGCATTCCAGAAAGGAGGTAAACAAGACAAATAAACTCTACTTCAAAAACCTGTTTTCAATAACCAAATTTTAAAAGTAAAGAATTCTTTCAATTCAATACTTAAATAGAACATCTTATATATCATCTCAGATTTTCAGCTTCAAAAGAGTTTATCCTCCCTGCTGTTCTGAAGAAAGGATTTTTAGCATATAGGAAAGACTGTTGTCCAAAACCCATATTTTTGAGTAAAAATAAGTTTCTTTCTGTTCTCTTTCTTTGTGATGTATGAAAATACACAGAAATTTTAAAAGCTAGATTTTTTAAGGGGATGTGTGTCTGTGTGTGCACATGTGTGTGAGCCTGTATTCATAAAGGAAATTTTGATTTATTGCTTTTTAAAGAAATTTGAGAAAGTGTATCTGTTTAGTTTTCTTGTCAAGTTTGTAAAATGAATGTGATTGGCAGACCAAATTTCTTAATCTGAGAATGAGAGAGAAGAGAGAAAAAATGTCTCCTGTCATCTCTTCCAATGCACCTTTCATCTTTCTCTGTTGATCTAAGGAGATTGTCAGACTCAACAGTTGAGGAAATTAGACCATATTCTAACCTTAAGACCAGGTTACAAAAATAAGACCAGCAAATACATATCATGGTCTCAGCTGCATGTATGGGACTTCAGGATGATTTTGAATCATACCCAGTGATCTTAAATAGTCAGTTGAAATAAAGAGGATATAGGATCCCTAATTGAACCAAGATTTCTGAAAATACCATTGATGTCCTTTTACACATTCAGGTGTCCTAATGCCATTGAGAGCTTAGCTGTATCTCCTCCTTTACTCCACTCATTTTATTGTTTTTTGGCACAGAGTAATCCCATAGACCAGAGTCTGTGCAGCTTTTCGCAAATGTCATACCTCCTTAAAAGACCACTGTAAATTTATTGACAAGATACTTGTTCTTCTTCATTACCTTTCTCAAGGCCCTTTAAATCAGCTGATGGACCATGAAGTGGACTGGCAGAGCTGCCAGCCACAAGTTGAAAACCCTTGCCCAACAAAACAAATACACATATTCTGTGAGAAATGCTGAATTGCCAGGGGAATAAAGAACCCCAAATCTCCACGCATGTAGCCTTTGTTTAAAAACACATTTGTTTCTACTGTTTTCCAGTGGAAAATGTGCTGCTCTTTTGCTTACATAGGGTTTGGAGGAAAACTGGCCTTCAGGCCTCCATAGAGCACATGTGCAGGGTTAGAAACCCTTCAGAGCACAAGAAGAGAATGCAAAAGCAAGGGGAAGATGAGCACAATAGTTTTGAGGGTGCAACTACTCCAGCCTGGTGTTTCTAATTTAGAGTAGTAAGACCTGCCCTTCTCTTCTGGAGCTTATGTCCTGAGCAGATCACTTCAGAGCTGGTGGGGAGCCTGAGGAGGGGGACAGAGCCTGGAAGAGAGGCCCTCTCAGCTGGACTTGCCCTCAATTGGGTCCTCAGCTCCAGAGCTGTACATGAAGATTTCTGGTTTCCTATGGAAATGAGGGCCTGCCTCTTGATCTGCCATGTGGTTTGAGGGAAAATGACAGTGGGTGGAAAAATGTGCAGTGGTACCTATGAGCCCATCCAACAGTTTTCTTCTCACTGGGCTTCCTTTGCCTCGTGCTGTTTTGCTGTGTGCTCCATTCTTCTGCCTTGCCAGTACTGTGTATCTGTTATTAACAGTTTCTGGTGCATTGTCCTTTCCTTGTCTTGCAGACCAAAGGTGAACAGGTAGCTGGTAAAGAAATGTCTGTGATTGTGGAATTCACCAATCCTCTGAAACAAACCCTGGAGAACGTCATGCTCCGCCTCGAGGGACCCGGCGTGTTGAGAACAATAAAAAAGCAGTTTGGGTAGGGAAGAAAGCACAACCAGCTGGGAGTTTGTCCCCTGCTTGCTCACAGTAGGAAGCTCACAAGAGACACTTAACTAATGCTGTGCTGAGTAATTTAATTCAAACACTCTCTCTGTACTTTAAAATCCGATACACGGGGGAGCTATAGGTCTCAACAGTCAGTAGAAGTCGGGCTATCCAGAGAGATTGTGAGAGCATTTCATCTGTTCAGTACCAGGGCTGGAGGAATGGGCAGTGTTTGTGGATAGTTGCTAATGCAGCCCAAGTTTACTTTTTCACTGTATTACGTTATTTTTAGCACTTGACAATAGCACCTACCAGCCGCTATCACGGAGAGGAAGATTTATCTTACGCTTGAAGTGTTTACTGCCGCTCGCTCAGCATGTGCAAATCGAGTCCTGTGCTGCTTTTCAGAAAGGGCTTTTCTCCCCTCGTGTTAATCATGATTATACAAGACTTTCAGGTACCTCAGATGATCTTTTCAAGCTCATGTCAAGACACAAAATGTGTGTTGTTTGCAGAGCCTGCTGGCATAGCTGCGGCGTGTGTGTGAGCTCACAGCTCCCCCCAGCAGCTCCAGGGCTGCCCTGGCACACAGGAGAGGTCCCAGCACAGGGCTGTTCCCAGACCTGAGGAAAAGGAAAGCCATCTTCATTATTCTCAGAGTCACACCTCACACTGACACTGTGATACCCCTACGCCAAGCAAGTTGTAAATCCTCTTTCCATCTGAGTTCAGTGTTACGAGCTTAGCATTAGCCAAGGGTATATAACAGAGAAACTTGGAAAATGTTGAGGCTATTGCTTAGTCCTGGGCATCTATCTAGCTGGGCTTTGTATCTATCATTACCTGAGCTGATGGTCCCCAGGTGTGTGCAAAAGGAGTTTGAAAAATTGCCTGTGCTTCAGCAGCTGCATAAATTGTCAGCATCCTCTGCAGCCGGCAGGGGAGGTCTGAGCCTGACTGCACCTGGGACAAGGATAAAAAGATCAAAACCAATCTCCAGAGTGGAGCTGATAGAAAAATAACCGTGAAAGGGCAACATACTGTGCTTGCTTTGTGCACATGGTATGTCACAGGTGCTGCTGAGCATGACTCAGCATGGTCCACAAGAGTTACACAAGTTGTAGCAATAGCCCTCATTGCTGCCCAGCTGTGCCAGCCTCCCCTGTTGTTC